>JAQAHW010000028.1:6662500-7262500 GCA_027580185.1 Tuta absoluta
ACACACAGTGGTTGTCGTATGATGCTTGTCAGGTGCAAGAACTATATTAAGGGTACGCTGGATTTCGAGGAGGTTAAGAAGATTCTTATCTACTGGCTAGACCGGGTAAGAGAGTTCTTGATTAAACACACACACACAGTAGTTGTCGTATGATGCTTGTCAGGTGCAAGAACTATATTAAGGGTACGCTGGACTTTGAGGAGGTTAAGAAGATTCTTATCTACTGGCTAGACCGGGTAAGAGAGTTCTTGATCAAACAAACACACACACACACACAGTGGTTGTCGTATGATGCTTGTCAGGTGCAAGAATTATATTAAGGGTACGCTGGACTTTGAGGAGGTTAAGAAGATTCTAATCTACTGGCTAGACCGGGTAAGAGAGTTCTCGATCAAACACACACACACACACAGTGGTTGTCGTATGATGCTTGTCAGGTGCAGGAATTATATTAAGGGTACGCTAGACTTTGAGGAGGTTAAGAAGATTCTTATCTACTGGCTAGACCGGGTAAGAGAGTTCTTGATTAAACACACACACACACACAGTGGTTGTCGTATGATGCTTGTGAGGTGCAAGAACTATATTAAGGGTACGCTGGACTTTGAGGAGGTTAAGAAGATTCTTATCTACTGGCTAGACCGGGTAAGAGAGTTCTAGATCAAACACACACACACACAGTGGTTGTCGTATGATGCTTGTCAGGTGCAAGAATTATATTAAGGGTACGCTAGACTTTGAGGAGGTTAAGAAGATTCTAATCTACTGGCTAGACCGGGTAAGAGAGTTCTCGATCAAACACACACACACACACAGTGGTTGTCGTATGATGCTTGTCAGGTGCAGGAATTATATTAAGGGTACGCTAGACTTTGAGGAGGTTAAGAAGATTCTTATCTACTGGCTAGACCGGGTAAGAGAGTTCTTGATTAAACAAACACACACACACACACAGTGGTTGTCGTATGATGCTTGTCAGGTGCAAGAATTATATTAAGGGTACGCTGGACTTTGAGGAGGTCAAGAAGATTCTTATCTACTGGCTAGACCGGGTAAGAGAGTTCTCGATCAAACACACACACACACAAACACACACACACACATACAGTAGCTGTCATATGATGCTGTTTATAAAAGATGCTATAAGTTTATGTACGTATATCTTTTTGTAATCATAAGAAATATGTTTTAGTGTGCAATCCTACTAATATTATAAATGCGAAAGTTTGTATGTTTGTTTGTTTGTTTGATACTTTTCCACGCAAAAACTACTGCACCGTTTGTACACATATAGAAGGTAACATGGATTAACACATAGGACACTTATGCGGGCAACAGCTAGCATTCTACAGAGTTTAATATTTTTCCAACTGTTATAATAGGATCAAAAGAAAATAATGATGACATAAATTGTAAAAATAATAATTTATGTACTAAAAAATGTTAACAATATTACGTGGCTAAAGTAGAAAAATTGGTGCTTTCGTAATGTCACCTGTATTATTCATTACCAATTCATTACATTTAAATTTGGTCGTATCGTATGACTGATCTGTGAATTTTGACTAAACAAGTACCTACCTACAGACTTAAAATTAGATGTTAAAAGATTCTAATCTACTGGCTAGATCGGGTTATAAACTTTTTATTCACATCTTTACACATTCATCTCACATCATACTTTATCCCTTGCGGGGTAGGCAAAACGTAACTGCTGCAGTAAAATGGTTCGTTTTTGTCAATTCTTAGAAATATTGAAGATCATTTCATACTAACTTGTAAATACAAAAACTATGAAACGCTTGAGTTCCTATAGTCGCCTCTTGCGACGACCCGAATGGGAAATATATGGGGTGATGCTATTTTAAGCCAGAATGACACAGGAAATCTTTCAAGGCCATTGCAGACAGACGCAGTAAAAGATCATGGCCTTGAAATTACTTTAATAACTCGACTACATGATAATGTTAATGATACTTAAGGTTACATCATAACAACTTTGCAGGTCGAAACGAAATTGCTTATACTGGTTTTAAATACGGGTCGTGCTTACTTGCTCCATAACCAATAGCAAACAATTAATTTAGATTATCTGGGTGAGCCCTAGCTACAGAAAAGGTAATAGCTACTAGCTAACATTAATTACTCCCATACATAAATGCATATATCACGCCTATAATCCTTTACTTCAGAGCATAAACGGCTGTAAAAACGGACATTTACGCCACGTATGACAAACATTTGATTTGATTTGTAATATTGTGTATCACCATAGTGACAGGTTGTCAGCCCATCGCCTAAATTTGCAAAACACACCCTCAAGTCCCTTAGTCGCTTCTTATTTACTCCCATGCAAATGCAAAAATACTAACGCTCATTTTAAATTCACAAACACCGAAAAGCATAAACCTATCCCAGAACATTACTCCTATGATTGCACTCTAGGAAGTGCAGTCGGCAGTAGGCATTCAATATACGTCAAACTTGTGACCTTAATAGAGTGATGTCCCAACAAACAAATTAAACTTATAAAATTAAGTCTATAAGATCTATACTCTTATACTTGTCATAAAATAGCATTAATAATGTCAACGTTCCTTATAATGGCACATTATAAGAAGATTTGGCTTATATTACCTTTACTCTTATAATTTGGCTGGTTAAACGTCATTAAATCCAAATTATATGGCTACTATAAGGGTTCGAAATGTGTTCTTCTTATAGAGGCTAACTACATTGCCTTTCAGCCTTATAATATTCAAAGATATATAAAGGCTTTTAATATGATAAATTATTCTTATAAAAGACATGCATAAGGTTACTATGATGCTTGTCAACTTATAGGAGCATTTGATAAGACGTCTATACAGCTAACAAATTCTGACATTTTATATAATCTTTACAAGGATGAAAGCATTCCATATTCCCTTACACAGCGATTATAAAAATATTGTTCTCTTTATGGTTATATTAAAATGTATTACATAACTAAGATCGCCATTTTGTAAGCTCAGCAGGTTGTGTGAATTTATTACGGAGTGGAAATAACATTAGAAATATGGATTCAAAACAATGGAAGAAGTTTAAAAGGACCGGTGGTTACAGAAGAAAAGTAAAGAAAGTCTTTGAAAACATGCTTATGAACATAACACCCACCACTTCTACTCCTATAATGTTACAGAATAACCAAGCGGATACCAACGAATCAGCCAGTGGTTCCGTAGAGGGATTTTTCATTGAAAATGAAAAGGAAACCAGTGAGGATGAATATAATTAGGTCAACCATATCTATTCTTTATTTTTGCGCAATTTTTGTTACTTTCTTATAAATAATTCTTGATTTTTTTCTATCCGAACTTGTGGCCCCCCATGGCCATGAACTCGCGCACGTACTGCAATAATTAAACAATCATAAAATTATTACAATAAAAAAACACTTTTCGTATCCGAATGGCTGTAGGGAATAAAGTTTGAATTGTGATTGAATTTGCAACTCTGGCTTTATTCCCCGCAACTATCGATGTCTAAAAAAAAATTAAGTTAGTTCTACAGAACTAAGTAACTAACAACAACAAGTCTTTGATAATTTTTGTTTGAGGAATTATTAAAGACTAGCTAATAATGGTACTTAATCTATTAGTAAGTATAAAACATACAGGGTGTCCCGGTTATAGAGGTCCAAAGAAAAAGTCTAGTTTCTGAACATCTTAAGCTACCATAATACCAAAAAATAATGTTTAATATCTGTAGAAAAAAAAATGGACCTCCTATACTTATTTTGCTCCTGTATGCGAGGTCTAATTTTTTACTTCAAATATAGTTTTTTTTTTGCTATTATGGTAGCTTAGGATATCCAGAATCTAGTTTTCTTAAATCAAATACTCATTACAATTTTGGCAGAAAATTAAAGTAAATTGATGCAAAACCTTTATATTTTCACGACCTATCACAAAATGTAAAGGTAAACTGGAAAGGGTCGGATTAAAACATTCCTTTCATAGAATAAAATGTGTCCACTTCCATGGCCATCGCATATGGTGTAAATTAAGATCATTTCTTTGTAGAAATTTGTCAACATCTGCTTATAACCATTCCAATATCTGTGAAAAAATATATATTAAATTTATTTATTTTTCGTATACCTGTAGGAATATACGAAAAATAAATTAATTAAAAAATTAAAAACTAAAGTTAGTACATATGAGATTTTGTTCGTGTCAAAGGAACCCTAAAAATATGTTCAATGGCGATAACACAAAATGGCGATAGCATATAAGCAACAAATGTGGCCATAATAAAGTCTTCACTCTCATTGACCCCTTGTAGACGATGTGCTTATCGTTTTGCTCTCTTAACAGCACTGTATACAACATGAGTAAATAATTTATTACGTTTTTAGCACTCAAAAAGCATAAATTCGAGGGCGGGTCGACACCACAACACACAGCGTACCACATATTACCGTGCATTTGAATTCCCAGTTACTTTTCACTATAAACGAGCACACAAATCAGAAATATAAACTACAGAAATATAAATAATAACTTACCGTTCTCTTTTCAGTTAAATCGTTCATGTATCACTTTCCACGCCGAAAACACTTATTGCAGAATCATAAACAAACGGCTATAAGGGCCTACGGATTTTTAAGAGCCTTTGATTTGCCACAATGAGTTTAACTTCTTTGTATCGGATTATAATAAAACACGTATAAGGGTGATCGCCCTTATTAACGTTTTTCATATGGTTCTTATAAGTGTATTGGTTATATAGAAGATATTTCTTTGCTATTATAAGTTTATCTTCCTTGTTCCTTGCCATAATATAACACGTATAAGTGGAAAAAGCGATCAATAAGGTAACTATAAGGGGAGTACAAGGGTATAACCTTTATAAATTGTGCCCAAACACACCCTTATTAGCGATAATACGGCTTCTATAAGTATATTATTTTTGGCTATATAAGCCACAATAAGAGCAACTTTTGTTTGTTGGGGTAGGCCTGCCCTTTCTGCCCACCAATGAATCAGGAGTAGAAACCCTAGTGTCCAGTCATAAAAAATACGAATGTGCGATACAATTTACTTTAATGTGACCCATTGGCAATACATAAATAAGCTATTTTCTAAAGATAGGAGACACCCTAGTACTTTAAAATAGGAAAGAAATGATTTTATTTATTATAGCTTACGTGGTCACAAGGAATTTCAAATTGCAAAAAGGAAAGTAGAAAGACTTTGGAATTTAATGCCGAGCCAGTAGCGAACCCCTGTACGCTCCAGGACTTCTAAGTGGCGAGCCCCATGGGCATTTCAGTTGCCAAATATTGGGCACGGAAAATTTAACTCGACTAAGCAGAACATAGGATAAGATACAATGTTTTACATTAGGGATATTATAATATGTTGTCATTTTTCCATATGATAAAGTCAAAAGTGAAGGGATGACATAAATTGAATTTTAGATATAAATTTAACTCGAGTTGAATTATATTTTGGAACAACGAATGTGGAGACCATGAGAGCAACCCTAGGCAGTATTTTTTAAAGACTGGTTTTTGAGCCTTACGCCTTCGTTTGAGCGAGTGAACCATATTAAGGCAACAGTTACGAAAGTACGTTGTGTGTTATTTTTAGTCAGTTCTGTTTTTAAATGTTTATAAAAACGAGTGTTGTTTTATAAATTTGGAGGTTGGTATTGTTATTGTTTAATAATAAATAGAGCGTGTTGCAGTGGTAGTGCAACTGCCTGCGAGGCAAAGGTTCCGGGTTCGGTTCTCGATGGAGCGCTTTCAATTCATTACATTTTGAATTTGTTCCTATTCTAGTGAGGACATTGCAGGCTGAACCACCTGATTGTAAGAAAAGAAAGATGGTTCCGTGCTTCGGGGGGCACGTTACGCCGTCGGTCCCGTTTGCTGTCTATGATTACTTAGACGGTGGCGGTCGTTACAGAACCATTTCAGAAGCCTACTAGTAGTAGTAGGCGGTTGAAAAACTCTGACACCAGAGTAAATTAGATCTTTGGTTTAGCATCACCCTATTTCTTTCCCGTGAGTGTCGTAAAAGGCGACTAAGGGAGTCAAGGGTGTCAATGTGTATTTGGCACAATTTAGGCGATGGGCTGACAACCTGTCGCTATAGTGATACACAGTTATCTGATTGACCCTCAAACTTTTGTCAGACGTGGTCTTGATGTCCGTTTTGCGGTCTTTGACGCTCTGCCTACCCCGTAAGGGATATAGGCGTGATTTATGTATGTATGGGTGTATGTCATAGGTTTATCTTAGAAAGCAGTCGTGTCTTTTTTTATTTATTTATTGTGCTTGCATATTATTTACAAGTTTTTTTCAAATTTCAGGTGGAAAGAGAAGAGAATGGCAAGACAGTGACTCTCGTGTTGGACGTAGAGGGCGCTGGCCTGCAGAACTTCGAGATCGAGCTGATCAAGTACCTCATCAACCTGTTCTACAACTACCCCAGGTTCCTCAACCAGATCATCATCTATCAGATGGCCTGGATCCTCAGTGCCACTTTCAAGGTAATCATCGTCATCATCATTCATTCACGCCGTGTGATGCCGGCTTAGAATAGCATCACCCCATTTCTTACCCATGGGTGTCGTAAGAGCCGACTAAGGGACTCGAGGGATGTGTATTGCAATTTCAGGCGATGGGCTGACAACCTGTCACTATAGTGATACACAGTTATCTGATTGACCCTCAAACTTTTGTCAGACGTGGTGTTAATATCCGTTTTACGGCCGTTAACGCTCTGCCTACCTCGTAAGGGATATAGACGTGATTTATGTATGTATGTATGTATCACCATTCAATACCAAACTGTTAAAACACTTCCCGTGTTAGGTATACAATTTTAGAAATCATGCGAAATTTTGTATCGCGGGCAAGATTGGAACTTGCGACTTTCGCAATCACTAGTAGAGACGCTACTTCTATTCCAAATCTTTACTGCGGTAGAAAATATTTCAAGTATTCTAAATAATGGTAGTGTTGTAAAAATTTGGTACTTAATTTGTCGAGGGGTTTCACCGCTTCGGCTACATTCAATCTGTAAAGTTACATAAGTTACATGCCTTGTGATTAACCTGGCCAGCCCTTAGGCACTGCTTTTATTTTTATTTTTTTATCCCGCCTGAGCCGGTTTTCCATTAGGACAATGAAAAAAAAGAAATTGTGTTATAAAAATACTTTTTCTTTTTTCTATGATGGGTCATGACGTCAATAAGTAAACTTTTCATTTTTATAAAGAATTAATAAGTCGCTGAGTATTAGTTTCACAACTAGCCCGGTAGATGGAGCCGTGCCACGAGTTATCGGCATCAAGATACACTTGCAAAATTCACGGTAGTCCAGATCGAAGAGGCGTCCTAAATATACTTTGACATGTTTTTTTTAAATTTGTTTTGAATCATGTGCTGGGTCACCCCTGGACGGGTTCGCAACGAAATCTGTAACCCTTTAGTAATAATAAACATCTCGTACAAAAGAATTCGCTTATTTTAACATATACGGTAAAATTTTACTAGTGACCGGTAGCGAAAACTTAAGACAGGCTGGTGATAAGAAACAACTTTCCCCAAAAGACATAAGTCGAAGAACTTGAAACTTCCTTAAAAAATGGCCTTCCTTCCTTAAAAGGAGCCGACAATTGCAAGTATAAACTAAACATACATACACACACATACATACACATTTCACGCCTATAATCCCTTGCGGGGTAGGCAGAGCGTAAACGGCCGCAAGAGACGGATATTTACGCCACGGCTGACAAATATTTGAGGGTCATTCGGAAAATTGCGTATCGCCATAGTGACAGGTTGTCATTGCAATACACACCCTCGAGTCCCTTAGTCGCCTCTTACGACTCCCACGGAAAAGATATGGCATGATGCTATTCTAAGCCGGCATCACACAGCAATCTAAGCCGGCATCACACAGCAAGTATAAACTATTCCTTAAAAAATGGATTTAGTTTACTATTGAACCTCAAATATTAGCGTCATATTTCGATCTATGTTCCTTGGGGAAAGTTGGTCACTACAAAAAATTTAGAATTTGCTACTGAACTAACTCACGCCAAATGGCTCTAGATGTGCATCAACCCTAATAAACGTAAAAAAATGTTAATGCAATGATTTTAAACTGGTGCATACATATGAGTATGTAACTGCTGATGTAAAGTAAAATATGCTAATGCATGCATTTTGATTGAATATGTGGTTACATTACTTAGGATTTTTTATATTTTTAGTATATTGTTTGTTGTGGTAATAGCTAGTTGTGTTTTTATAGTGTTAGGTAAGTTATGAGGTACGGCTGGCATTATTTAAGGGCATAACTACAAGTATTGCCGTGTGATGCCGGCTAAGAATAGCATCACCCCATTTCTTACCTATGGGTGTCGTAAGAGGCGACTACGGGACTGGAGAGTTACATGTGTATTGCAATTTTAGGCGATGGGCTGACACTGTCACTAGGGCGATACACAATTTTCCGAATGATTCTCAAAAATTTGTCAGACGTGGCGTTAATGTCCGTTTGATGCGGCTGTTTGCGCTCTGCCTACCCAGCAAGGGATTATAGGCGTGATATGTGTATGTATGTAAGTATAACTACTAGGATATCCTAGGGCCTGCTCCTATTGGGGGGTATTGCCATACTCACAACGCTTGGCAAGCGAATTGGCAAGCGCAGTGCAAGATGTCACTTGAATAGGGAACGCTGCTGCCCATTCCCTGGATTTACACCTTAGTCGCTTTTTTAATCTATGATGATTGAGGATGATGACTATGATGATTTTGTTTGATGGTTTTTTTTTTCAGGTAGTTAAAAAGCTGTTGCCGCCTGAGGCCGCGGATATAATGAAATTCGCCACAAAGGACAACATTCTGAAAGATTTCGTCAATCCGGACCAAGCTTTGACTAAGTGGGGAGGCAAGTGTATTTTTAATGCTTTTTTTTATCAATGATGGGTTAGCTCTTGACTCTAGTCTAGGTCATAGAACAGAGACAGGGTCTAAGATGGAGCGAGCTCACCCAGAAGAAGCCTGTTCACTCTTACTTTGAAGAGATTAGGGTTGTATGCGTTTGGAAACACAGACGCAGGTAGTGAGTTCCACTCTTTAGCAGTGCGCATTATAAATGATGACTGGAAGCGCTTAGTCCGAATTGGTGGAATTGCAACCAGGTATGGATGGATATGGATGGTAGAAGGGAGCTGGTGGAACAAGGTCGTGAAGCTCTTGAGCACACTCTCCGAAGTACAATCTGTAAATAACCGACAAGCAGGCAACCTTGCGGTCCTATTTGTCCATTGGACAGGCAAAGGTCTTTAAAACATACAGCTTCGTCTTTAGTTAGTACTCTTCCTACTGATGGAAACGCGATAGTGACGCTCGCGTTCCAATGCTCACAGAATTTTACACGGGAATCTCAAGACGACAAACAATATCCCTTTATTTCTCACTTTCACTACATGGTTCTTCACTGCTGACACATTATTAAGTCAATCTCTCCACACTAATTTAGAAAAATAAGAAATAAAAGATACGTCCGAAACCTCTCGTTTCCCGCGCTAAACTCCCCGTAAGTCTATTCTTTTCATAAGGCGACGAATACCTTTTGCGTATGTTTTGGCCATTGTTATTGTAACGAGACTTATCTTCCATTTTCTTGCCTTTATGACTGATTCTTACGGAATACAAAATTGCTAAAACAATCTAAATGATTGGCGAAACACAAGTTTAGACAACTAGGCCACTTTTCAAGTAAGTTAATACAGGCCCTGGAAAATACATTTGCATATAAAAATATGTTCGTATAGTAAATAATAAAATACAAAAAAAAATCTTTTCACACAGTGCCATCTAGCCCCGAACTAGGCCAAGCGTGAACTATGGAAACTAGATTAAATAAATAAAAAATGTAAGTAAGTACATAAAATGCATAGAAAACACCCAGACTGAACAGAAATATTTAAAGATAAATAATTACAAATACTTGTGCTGTGTGGGAATCGAACCCACTACCCCAAACGTAGGAGACAAGAGGTACTATCCACTACGCTATCGGATCAGTCATATTAAAGTAAATATATGTTATAAAACATATATTTTTGTTACAGGTACAAACAACTACGAATTCAAATTCGTTCCGGAGAAGAAAACCAACAAGAAAGTTAGTTTTTCATCCCCAATCGACCGTCAAATCAGCAGCAATTCTACCATTTCTATCATGTCTGATAATTCTACCAATTTCACCAACAATACCGAAGATGAGTTAATCTCCGTAGAGCCCAGCGATATGATAACATTCGCGTATGAGTACGAAGAATTAATCGGAAGAATTAAAATAACGAACTTAGAAGATAAGACATTAGCTTTCAAGATAAGAACAACTGGTCCTGAGAAGTTTTGGGTTCGGCCGTGTTCAGGAATAATACAAGCGAAGAAAACTGAACAGATTACAATAACAATCCTACCAGGGTACGAAAAAACTGCCCTGCGAGAAAAGTTTTCTATAATGGCAACACCGAGCAACAACCAGAATAATCTTTCTGAGGTTTGGAGGGCGGCTTTGAATAGCGACATTGAAGAACGTCGCCTTAAATGCCACAGTGAAGAGATAACAAAAAATCCAGAGAATAATATTGCAACTAACAATGTTACATTAAAACCAGATTTTGCCAAATCTCTTGAAGATTTGAAAAAAGATGTTAATGATTTGAAAACTCAAGTAACACAGCTAAAGTTTTATCAATATTTAAGTTTAGTTTTAGGTTTAATGTCTTTGTTTTTAGGGTACTTAATATACAAAAATGTTAATGGTGTAAGAGTAAGAGACGAACTGTGAATAAATGGTCGCTGGAAAAATGTGTGTTTATTTCAAGCAAGGTCATATTTTGTTAGCTTGCCCCTCTGACATTTTGCCACATGAAAGAAGTTCTGATACAAATGAATGATTAATGTTTTATGCCTACTCAATATACACTATAGCATGCTATAGCTATCAAATCCAAACTGTGTTTTTGGCGAATATCTGGAGATGGCTAAACACGCAAGTAAGTAAAGGGAGCTAGTTGGCGATTCGCGTCGATTGGCGATAGAAGCTAAAATGGGTTTACCGCCCTTAATCCAAAAATACTTAACACTAAATTTAAACTTTCGCGGTTGTTTACACTATTCATAGTTAATTTAAAGGGGTTCTTACCGACGATTATTTATTTTTATTTTTATTAATATTGGGAACCCGTTTAAATTATAACTATGAATATAAAAATACTTTTTACAATTTGGGGCCTACAACAAGGGCAAATATTTTACAGGGCAAAACTACCCGGAAACTGTCAATTTTGTATGGGTGGTCTAATTTTTATAAATATTCCGACCTATGGTTAAATGGGGAAAGTAATGGGAATGGAAAATCTAATTGCGTATCTAAGGTCTTGTGTCAAAATTCAGATATCAATCCTAAACTGTGGTATTGGTATATGATTTAAATATTGGTTATATAAACTATGAAAATTACATTTCCATTAATTCCTTTGCCAGAAAAAAAAACACCAAAATTTCAGATCATGTCAAATAAGTCAGTGTCAAATCGCAGTTTGCAAGAGCGTGTTTTTTGTAAAGTAAATGATTTTTTATTTTTGTTAGCATTATTAAACTGTCCGGTTAGTTTGAAATAATATTTCAATCATGGACGACAATGGTGATTTTATATCGGTTCATACTGTAAGTAAAATTATATAACGTACCTACCATTAAACTCAGAGCAAATATATAACAACTTTCCCCACATGGGTCGAAATATGAAAAAGACTTCTCATATGAAAATGAGTCACTTTGTATGGCAGGAGGATTTTTTCATTTTACGACCTATGTTTCAAGAGAAAACTTCAGTTTCACGAGTAGAAATATTTGCACTGAATTTAAAAGTACCTTATGTATAATCCGTGGTCAAACTATTATTCAAAGATAACGCTTCTACCGTGTGATGCCGGCGTAGAATAACATCACCATATTTCTTACCCATGGTTGTCGTAAGAGGCGTCTAATGGACTCGAGGGTTAGATTTGTACTGCAATATTAGGCGATGGGCTGACCAACCAACCACCAGGCAACCTGTCACTATGTATGCTTTCGGCCGTTAACGCTCTGCCTACCCCGCAAGGGAGATAGGCGTGGTATATGTATGTATATATGCCTTAAGGCATACCCTCGGGCAGGCCTACCTCCAGCAGTGGATAGTGCTATAGGCTAATGTAATGTTTTACGACACTAATACTAATGTCCGACGGGATAGGGTAATGTTCAGTCAAACTCATTTATTTGCATGTGTTCTCTAAAACTTTAAATAAATAAAAAGCCGGGATAGGGTAATGTTCAGTCAAACTCATTTATTTGCATGTGTTCTCTAAAACTTTAAATAAATAAAAAGCCGGGATAGGGTAATGTTCAGTCAAACTCATTTATTTGCATGTGTTCTCTAAAACTTTAAATAAATAAAAAGCCGGGATAGGGTAATGTTCAGTCAAACTCATTTATTTGCATGTGTTCTCTAAAACTTTAAATAAATAAAAAGCTCAATCTCAAAATGATCTCAGCGGTCTGAGTTTCGTCCTAAGATCCGTAGGTCCCTGGTTTTGTTAGGACGCGTACTGCCGTTGATGCCGGCTTAGAATAGCATCATCCCGATTCTACTAGTAGGTGACGTAAAAAGCGACTGAGAGACAAATTTATCTGCGGAATGGACAACAGCGTGACCTGTGGATGCAACATCTTACTACACTTTCTTACCAATAGGGGGAGGCCCAGGTGTAGCAGTGGACTGTTAATTCGAGAGTAGCCGTAAACGGCCTCGACAGTGGCGCCACTTCACAAAAAAAAAATCTGTTTATACAAACAATCTATCCGAATGTCTGTTGCTCAAGTTTCTAGTATTATCCATAAGTAAAATAAGTAACTATGGCAACTAATACCAATTAATACCAAAAGTGGCCGTTTTTAATTCGTTACTAATATTACTCAGGATAATACTTAAAACTTGAGCAACGGATATTCGGATAGATTGTTTGTATAAAAAGAAAATATTTTTTTGTGAAATGGCGCCACTGTCGAGGCCGTTTACGGCTACATTCACCTTAATGTTAGGACACGTACTAGGCCTCCTGTTTGCATACCGATCTATGGAGTATGTTTCAGTACAAACCTCTTGAAGAAGACAAGCCAAGACGCAGACCCAAAAAGCAGAAATTTCCTCACAGAGCTCCAACTATCATCGATCCGCCGAAAATTATATATTACCCAACACCGGACAAAACCACTTGTGCGGAATGCACATGCTTTCCTAAAGAGGAGCCTTACACGAAACCAAAGTAAGTCAATTGAATTAGATAGAAAGGATCTTGCCCATTTTTGGGCCTGATTTGTTGCATGCGTCAAGATGATACTAATATTAAAATTAATATTATAATTAATCTACGTCCTCTTGCTACTTGAAAGTATGTCTTAAACCCGGGATTTTATTTAAAACATAATTAGATATTGCTTTGATTGGTCATGAATCACAGCATGTTTTTTCCCTTAGTTTTTTCCTGTCAGAGGTTAGTAAACTCTTTTTTTCTACATGTATAGTTCCTTTTTGTTCTTTTCCTTTGACTTGTGTCTTTGACGTTGATTGACGTTTGGTGTTTTTCTTTCTTTAGTTTTGCTTTAGTTTCTTGGATTGTATTTTGTCTTTTCCTGAAATAATTTTCAATGAAATTACTTACGAAAACAGCTAATAAACAATCGTGAAGTGACTTCTCCTCGAATGGTTGACTTATTGCGGTCATGGATATCTCCAACTCCAACTCAGGTATTTAACCGTCTCACAGACTTTCACAGGCAATTTTATGAATTCTGGATTATTATAGAGCACGGAGACAGTTTAATTATAAATTCCTTTAAGGGGATTGATAGCAACATAATTTATTGTTTATGCATTTCAGGTCTCAAGAATGGAACGTGTCTGTGCCTCCTGTTATAGGGTTTCGACAAGGCAAATGGAACGAGAACAGCAACACGACTTGAATCGCCCCAATATGGCAGACGCTAATATTCCAGAGCCACCTCCACTCCCACCACCGGTTCACCAAGCAGTTCCTCAAGCAGTTGTACCAAAAATCACATCTTCTGTGTATAGGCGTGCTGCTACTGCGTATTCGTCAATTGTTTCGAACCGGAACGTGCCCTCCGAAACACAGAACATGCTTTCTTAAGGATATTCAGGTGCAGCATGCACTGTTCTGTGTGTGTGTGCTCTGGGGGCTAAGAATGATTAACTTTTGATTTAAGGTAAAATAATATTATTATGTGTGCCTCGGCAAGCACAGCGTTGGACGCTCTCCAGCCAAATGATCCAATGTCGACTGGGTAGTGACTAGATAATTAAAACAATATTTTTGCATTATTTGTTGTATTTTATTTCCTCTTCTTTCAATTTATACCTACTTACAACTGAGGAGGTTAGGATCAAAAGGTGTCATTTTACTTTTTTGCAACTTAGTAACATGTAGCTTGTGTTAATCACAAAAGGTGACTTTTTACTAGGTGCACCACATAGCAGAGGTGCACCAAAGAAAAATGACACCTTTTGTTCCTCAACTGCAACAACTGTGCTATCCAAATGGTAGTAAAAAAGTAGTCTTCGTCACTTGGGCTCGGGAGGGATTTCAGCGAGTGCTGTGTTTTGGAATGGTCTACCTCTAGAGGTAGAATCTACAGTGTGTCCAGACCAGACTACGAGTAATAGGTTTCCCTGCCATGATCTTTAAGGAACTCACTAGTTCACAAGAATTCAATCTAATGATACTTGTTTACCTTCCGAATTGTTAGGTTCAGTAATATAAACATTAGGTAAGTATAAATACCATAGAAATCTCACCAGCTAGGCGAATGGCCTAGACGCCTTCATGTCGATGATAAATACTCGTGTAAAATGACAGCAAATATGGGGACCTACATTTCTAGGTTATGTTACAATTTGATGAATTACTTTGAACTCCGGGTTTTTAACATAAAAATAATAACAGGAGGTAAATAAGAAGTTAATTATAAACCGTTTGAAACTACTTCAGCCTTGACGCAAATCTGGCCTGGAGTCCCTTACTCGGTGGGCATGATCCTTTAGCTTCTTACGCACTTATGATGGCTATTAATGCAGCTAGTTGAATGCACCACGCGTACGACCGCAAGTTAATGCAAATGCTGACTGAGTCAGTGCTCGGAACTCGACTGTCGAACATCTCCTGATGATGCTCCGTGGAGGGGCGAAACACGTGTAGAGTGTAAAACGGTGGAAGTAGTGCGAGTAAAGTGCATCGCTTGTGCATTTGCATTAACTTGCGGTCGTACGCGTGGTGCATTCAACTAGCTGCATTACTAGCCATCATAAGTGCGGATGGACTTTCGCAAAGTAACGCCTGATACAATTAATTACAAAGTAAGTTAGGTCGCGCCTAAGGCAGACGGGCGGTGTGGTGCCGGCTTAGAATAGCATCATCCCATTTCTACCCGTGGGTGTCATAAAAGGCGACTAAGGGATGAAGCCGGGGAATGGGAAACAGCGTTCCCTATAAACATCTAAAGCATCTTGCACTGCGCTCGCCAATCCGTCTGCCAAGTGAGGTGAATATGGCAGTGGACAGTTGTGGCTGTTGTAGTTGTAGTAAGGCAGATGGACGGCTACAAGGAAACGTCAATATTTCACGCACACATTCACACGCCGCTGTTTACGGGCGAAACCGGTTCGTCCTGGTATCGCAGGGTACAAGAAGTCGAGTGTCAACAACATTCGGTGCGCACGGTATATGACTACTTATTTATTTATTAAATAACAATATAAGCTTACACACTAAAAATCTAAAGCGCTTAAGTCGGTGCAGCAGAAATAAATACAAGGGTTTTTTACAGGATAATCAAACCATGCCAGATGACGCCATTAACCTTATACGAGTTGTCTGCTGCGGCGGTAGACGAGTTAAAGTATCCTAAGGCGTTTCATTGGTCCGTCAAACAGGTCGCTGATTGGATGGCCAATGTCGTCGGTCTTCCGGAGTATAGGGTGAGAATGCCACGACGCGTTATGTCACAGAGGCGTAATGTTACCGAGGCAAAAGTCACGCTCGCAAGTTTAGTATATAAGTTACTAGATTTCTGCCCAGCGGTTTTACCTGCTGCTACTCATTTTTCCGTGGTAATAGTTGTTTTCCCGCGGTAAAAAATGGCATATTTGCCTATACTCTACCTGTGTTCAAAATTTCATCCAAATCGGTCAAGCCGTTTGAGCGTGAAGAGGTAACAAACAAACAAACACACACACACACAAACTCTCAGATTTATAACAATAATACGGATTAAACTGACCACAACTACAATAGTTCCTCAGAACGTCAGGCAAATGTAGACGGGTTTTTAAACACGAGGATACCACTAATTACTTTCTAATTTAAACTTACTGGATTGTCGATGGATGTTTATTTAATGATTTAACTGGTAAAATGCCACGCTCGCATTTTATCGCATTGCAATTTGTTTGCCCATACAATTACCATCTATTACTACAAAGCCTCCATTGAGCGGAACAAACATGCAGGCTCATGACAAGAGACACCCCCTTTTTGGTCACAATCCTCCTCCACCTCGGCTTAAGAGCCGACGCAGTTTTATGCGCTTCAGCAAGCCTCTTCCTGCCGGTAAAGAGGCATCTTGTGCCCGAAAGGAGCGGTGGTCAGTCTTGTGCCCCCCCACGCACACACAAATCCCCCCTTCTGAACAACTTCCCCCAGGATTCCAGCTGCCCTGGGGAATATGGAAATCCCTTAATAGACTCCGTGCGGGTGTCGGCAGGAGTGGGGAAAACCGCAAGAAATGGGGATTTTCAAATAATGACAAGCGCGTCTGCGGGGAAACACAGACAATGTCTCACCTGCTTGTCTGCCCGAGCCTCTCTTGAGACCTGCACACACGAGGACCTTAAAGACGCCAACTCAAAAGCGATAGCTGTTGCCATGCATTGGCAATCGCTGCTATAGATTTGTACAATCTGCATTGGGCGTATCCCATTGATACGATAAGAAGAAGAAGAACTACAAAGCGTTTTAAACCACTGAATCAATTCAAAAAATCTTTAATGCTAAAAAAATCTTTGAGTACTATGCTGCTGCTTTTTACCGCGGGAAAATTGGTACCACTGTTATACAAAATGCGGTTTGATAGAGTGTGTACTCGGCAAGCGTAATGTTGGACGCCCTCCGGCCAGATGGACCGATGATTAAAGAGGGCGGCTGGTAGCGACTGGATGGCGAATACGGGAGATCGTGCATAATGGCGTACCCTGGGGGAGGCCTACGTCCAACAGTGGACTGCTATAGGCTGATGTGATGTGATGTTTACAATGCGAAACACGTTTGTTTAGAATCTTTGTACAAATACATTGCTATTCTCATTCAATGTTATCCGAAATTGTTTGCCGTGTAATGCCGGCTTAGAATAGCATCACCCTATTTCTTTTCCATGGGAGTCGTAAGTGGCGACTAAGGGATTCGAGGGAGTGTATTGCAATTTTAGGCGATGGGCCGACAACCTGTCACTTTGGCGATACACAGTTTTCGGAATGACCCTCGAATGTTTGTCAGACGTGGCGTAAATGTCCGTTTTTTGCGGCCGTTTACACTCTGCCTACCCCACAAGGGATAATAGGCGTGATATATGTGTATGTACGTATGTTATCCAAAATATGCAAAGTTAGAATTATTGAAAAGAAAAACATTTAGAAAGTTTTTATTTTGACGCCATTGTTTACAAGAATAGTGATTCATACAGAGTATCGTTTTAATAAGTAGCTTATTTGACTTGTATGCAAGTAGCGAATTGTTTTATTTACAGAACTGTATTCTGGACAACTACATCAATGGCAGAAGACTCATGTTTTTAGAAGATCCATCACAAATGCCGAAGATCAACATACACTACTTAGATCATATAAAGGCAAGTACCTATATCGTCATATACGCCGTGTGATGCCGGCTTAGAATAGCTTCACCCCATTAATTTCCCGTGGGAGTTGTAAGAGGCAATTAAGGGACTCGAGGGTGTGTATTGCAATTTTAGGCGATGGGCTGACAACCTCACGCTATGGCGATGCACAATTGTCCGAGTGACCCACAAATATTTGTCAGACGTGGCGTAAATTACCGTTTTGCGGCCGTTTACGCTCTGCCCACGTGATATATCACGTCATAGGCGTGATATATGTATGTATACCATCATTTTATACAGGGTGTAATGTACAGTCAGTTGTAGCACATTAGGTACCAGGGCTACTCCAAAAGAACTGAATTTCTTTTTATCCCCAGTTAATACATATAATTAAAATTTTTACTTATTCTCTTAAAAGAAGTCATTTACTACTAATACATACTCATGTCAAGAAAAAAATTATTGCTGGGGACAAAAATAATTCAGTTCTTCAGTTTTTTTGTAATACTCCTGGTACTTTATGTGCTACAACCAACTGTACATTATCCCGACGGACAGTTTCATGGACTGGAAGGAATCAGTCGTTCTATCAAATTGAACAACTTGCCTCAAGGAACATTATATAGGTCGCAATGTGAAAAAAGGGCCCCCCATACAAATTGACATGGCCCTGCCAACTTGGGAGGTCCTTTTATTTTTCCAATCAACTTATGCTCCACGAGGAAAGTTGTTCAGTTTCATGGACTGATTCAACTTATTTTTTAACACCTTTAATTCAGTAATGGGCTGATAAGAAACTTTATCTACGCTCGTCTCATAATGTTCGAATTATGAATTCGAAAACAGGTGTATAAAGACCTACTTTATGCATTCTGCCTATATAAACTACGGTTTAATAGAAATAACAGTAACGTAATGACTTAATGAGAAAACTCTTACTACTATAAAGTTGAGAAATGAAACGATTTTTTTTTTGGCCATACCATGGCAATCCTAAAATCGCCATCTTCCGCCGCACCTGACAGTTGTGGTTGTACGTAAATTATTCGGATGTTGTTCAGTTGTTTAAATAGGTTTTTGTTCTGTTGTAGTTTAGATGCTGTTCAGTTGTTGTCCAGATGTTGAGCAGTTGTTTAGATGTTGTTCAGTTGCTATTCCGATGTTGTTCAGTTGTTTAGTTATTTGTTGTTCAGACTCGACATCTAAACACTTACTGTTACTATAGAAATTCCGAAATTTAATATCAAGCCATATTACGTTCTCGTATTGAATTTGATCATGTATCGGGAGTTGCAATCGTCGGTACGGACGTTTGGATAAGTGTTAAACTGAGTTTTTTTTGGAGAGTGTAGATAAAATAGTGTATGCACCAGCTATAATTAGGCATTAGAATGCCCGTGTTAAACTATTATCAAACAGACACTCGCGTTCTAATGACTCATTCCATTATATGACAGTTGCATAATAGTAGTTTATGCAACTGTCGTATAATGGGGGTCATTAGAATGCAAGTGTCTGTTAATCACACGAGGCGTAGCGTAGGATAATAGATTGACACGAGCAATCTAATGCTTAATTATATGCAGTTGCATACACTATTTTATCTACACTCTAAAAATTAACTCAGTTGAACACTTTTCCAAACGTCCGCACCGGCGATTGCAAGACCCGATACATGGTCAAATTCAATACGAGAACGTAATATGGCTTGATATGAATTTTTGAAGATTCTCTACTAACAGTTGTTTAGATGTCGAGTCTCAACAGCAAATAACTAAACAACTGAACAACACTGAACAACAACTGAACAACACTGAACAACATCGAAATAACATCTGAACAACAACTAATCAACATCTGAACAACAACTGAACAACATCTGAACAACATCTGAACAACATCTCAACAACAACAGAACAAAAACCTATTAAAACAACTGAACAATATCCGAAAAATTACCGTACAACAACAACTGTCAGGTGCGGCGGAAGATAGCGATTCGAGTATTGAAAAAAAAAACTTCGTTTCATTTCTCAACTTTATCGTATTAAGAGTTTTCTCATTAAGTCATTACGCTTCTGTAATTTATAGTAAACCCTAGTTTTTATAGGCAGAATGCATAAAGTAGGTCATTATGCATCTGTTTTCGAATTCATAATTCGAACATTATGAGACGAGTGTAGATAAACTACTATTATAATTGACATCTTCTATCCCACAGATGATAACAAAAAAAGTACGCGAGGCGTTCAGCACAGAATTCATCAGGTTCTGTAGAAGTATTGGTCTGCCACCACGGAAACCCCTCACTCATTGCACCTGGTTCAAATCTAGGACTGGTCCTAGTTGGGGTATACGCCAGAATTGGACCAGGTAAGTGTGGGCCCGATTGGGGTACACGGCAGAATTATTATTATTATTTATTTATTTATTCAAACATAGTATACATAAACATACAATACAGTCAAATGCCTTCGATGAACCTCATAAAGGTTTGTCTTGATGACATAATTCCGCTATCAATATAAAAAAGAAACAATACGAAACTTAAGCTATTACATTAAAGTAGGTAATTGTACCAGGTAAGACTGGACCCAATCGGGGTATATGGCAGAATTGGACCAGGTAAGACTGGGCCCGATTGGGGTATATGGAAGAATTGGACCAGGTAAGACTGCGCTCAGTTGGGGTATATGGCAGAGTTGGACCAGGTAAGACAGGACCCAGTTGGGACATACGGCGGAATTGGACCAGGTAAGACTGCGCCCAATTAGGGTATATGGCAGAATTGGGCAAGGCAAGACTGGGCCCAGTTAGGGTATACGACAGAATTGGACCAGGTTAGACAGGGCATACGGGAGAATTGGCTATTTTCACCATCCAATTGATGCCAGTCGCCCTCTTTAAGTCATCGGTCTATCAGGCCGGAGGGTGGCTAACGCTAAGCTTGCCGAGGAGCGGCCTCCACTCTAGAACCCGCTTACTCCACCGTTCATCAGTTCTACGACAGATGTGGCCTAATATGTTGGAGATCGATGAAACTCTGGTGTGTATTGGCTGAAATTAATTGACAGTTCGCGTTTTGTTAACATTTTCTTCTGTTCGATTGCTATTTGATTCTTGCAGAAACGAAACGCATAGCCCTGGTAACACTTCGACATTGGTCGTGCGGTTAATTTGCACACTGTTGGCTATCGACGGTAAGATAGACCGGAGTGACGTTTGATGCGTTGTAGTACGTTCTAACAGTTCATTGTTGACTGCGTTCGTGATGGAGGAACGGAACGCAAGTGGTCAACGGAATAAACAAGTTTGAATAAATCGCACCGCTTATGTCGAGTGTTGCCAGTGCTATGCGTTTCGTTTTTGCATGAATCAAATAGCAATCGAACAGAAAGAAACATTAACAAAACTCGAACTATCAATTAATTTCAGCCAATACCCATTCGAGTTTCTCGAACTCCGACAGTATCAGCTATCTAGTTCCCTTAGTACAAGCTTTTCTTAGTTTGGGGCTAGATGACGCTGTGTGAATTGTCCAGAATATTTTATTCATATCTTTATTTTACTATAGGAGCGACGTCCTGCGTTGGATGAAGATCATTAATTCGGAGCCTCTGCATTTGGACCACTGGGATTTAGTTTGGTAAGATTCTATTAAATTATCAAAACATTGGCCTCAATTCGGGATATAAATCAGCTTAGCTTACTTTTTAGTGCTGTCAAATAGGTAAAGGTTAGGAGATAATTCAAAGCAAAATACGTGTCAAAATAAGGCGACGCGACGATGAAAACAACAGTTTTCCGAGTGACCCTCAAATATTTGTCAATTTTGGCGTAAATGGCCGTTTTTGCAGCCAGTGGACGCGACAACAAGAAGAGGTTTTTATGATGGGGAGCGTTGTCGAAGAAGCGACAAGACTCTTCCTTCATTTAGGCTTTAATGTTTGGGAGACCTTAGGGCACAAAGTAAGTATTAGCGGCTGCGCGCCGCTTAGGGTTAGTAAGTGGTGTCCAATTCCAAGCCAAACTCCCGCAGTGGAAGCGATTTACACAGGTAAATTTCGAACAAAATACCAGGAGTTCAACTGGAGGCAGACAATGGCTGCGCTACGCAGCGCCAAATAGCATACGCTGCACAATATAGCAGCGCATACTATGAATTAAACGTGAACCTAAATCTATTTAACTTAATTAACTAAGTTGATTGAAATTGGCTAATGATGCGTTCCAACCCTTACATAACTCAAGTCGGCAGTAAATACCGTCTGCCGATCTGGCGCTACGTCACACGTATTAGCACTAGATTATAAGTAAGTACCTCCAAATTATATCACCCCACGAATTCCGCAATTCGTACTAAGGAGTCACAATGATATGGTACAACAAATATGACCAAAGGGAACACACCATTAACACGAATAAACAGTTTTATCACTTACAGTCACGTGCCGGCGCAAATGCATAAATACCCAACGGAGAAAGGAAGTTCAGGGAATGGATCAAATAGGAATTCCGTTGGTACTTACAGGGCTGGGTGGAAAAGATATCGACACCCAGCATTCCACTACAGCCTTGGCGCGTTATTCACGTCAAACCACTCACAGCTTCTGTTCGTATTCCACTTTGATATTAGTCATTACGCGTGACCCAACCCGAATTTGGGCCGTACAAACGCGGGCCAAAATGGCCACCTGATGCCTATTCAACGCGACGCTCACGTGGAAGACGTCGAGACATCCAACAATCACTAAGCCTGGTATTCTAGTATAACCCAGGAGAACCGCAATAATACGATGCATCAACACGCGCGATCCCAAATTGAATCGTCCATTACACGCGGCATCACAAATCGCGTGGCGGGAAACCCGCACAATACGCGATACCCTCCCGTCCGAACGGTTTTGAGTGACTGGCTGCGGTGCAGAAATCACCGCTTGGCGCCGTCAGGCGGTCTGCGCGCACGTCGCCAGTCTCGCCCTGCGAGTGAGAAAGGGACAACACACGCCCAGAGCGACGCGTGCGATCGAGCACCGCGCCGCATTCATAGACCGTCATTAATACCTAACGTACCCCAGCATAGCAACGCTAAATTAAACATTCACCCGCCCTAGGCCGAATCCCTTAGGCCTATTCACTACTGGGGAGACGAGATAGCGTTGCTATTGCTCGCTTAAGAACTGAATCCCCTACCTGAACTGTCGCGACTCGAGGAGTGCCATCACTACCTGGGAACAAGTTGAGAATGCGCCCTCTGCGCCATCGCAGTGGCGGCAGGTTGGCATCCTTAACCAGAACGAGATCTCCGATGCGAGGGGGTTCAGTTCTGTCCGTCCACTTAAGGCGTTGCTGCAGAATGTGCAAATACTCAAGCGACCATCGCTTCCAAAAATTCTGAGACATTTGCTGCAGCAACTCATAACGCGTCAAACGATTGCTACTGACCTCTGTGTAGGGGTATTCTGGCAAGGCGTTAAGTGGTCGGCCAATTAAGAAATGCCCTGGTGTCAGGGCCTCCAGATCATTCGGATCTGAGCTAAGCGGACACAAAGGACGTGAATTGAGAACGGCCTCAATTTTACAAAACACGGTCGCTAGCTCCTCAAAGGTTAATATCGTTAAACCTATAACGCGCATCAAATGCGTCTTAGCGGACTTTACAACCGCTTCAAATATACCACCCCAGTGGGGGCATCCTGGTGGATCGAACACCCAGTTAATGCCCTGACGGGAGAGGCTCGTGCCGATAGCTTCCTCGTTTTCCGATAAAAACGTTATAATTTCTTTCATACATCGATCAGCGCCCTTAAAGTTGGTACCACAGTCCGACCTGATCAGCGCTGGTCGCCCTCTTCGCGACACAAATCTATCTAAAGCTGCTAAGAAAGCCTCCGTAGTGAGGTCGGCCACGAGTTCCAAGTGGACGGCCTTGGTTGCTAGGCACACAAACACGCACAAATACGCCTTGATTGACTTCGCGTTGCGAAGGCGTGATGCCTTTACCATAAAAGGCCCCGCAAAGTCCGTTCCCACACCCGCAAACGTCCAGGCTTCCGTCACCCGGTCCGGTGGGAGGTCTCCCATCTGAGGTTGCATTGTGGCTGCCTTCAACCGATAGCAAGGCAAGCACCGAAACACAATGCTCCGTACCGTACGTCGTCCAGACAAGATCCAAAACTCGCGCTGCAGAATAGCCAAAAGTGCATTGCAGCCCGCATGCGAGTTTTTCTGGTGACGATCCCTAACTATAAGTTCTACCAAAGGTCCCTTCTTTGGGAGTAACAGCGGATGCCGTGCTGAAAAGGGCAGGTTAGCGTTCCGAAGTCTACCTCCAACCCGGAGCATTCCATGCTCGTCCACGAACGGGTTGAGGCGCACAAGACCTCCCTTCAGCTTTCCACGGCCATCCCTGAGCAGCCTGGCCTCTTCCTCAAAATGTTCCGCCTGGACGACCCTAACCAATAAACTTAGAGCCGCATTCCGCTCCGCAGGCGAGAGGACAGGTGCCAAGTTCCGTTCTGCTTGAGGTTTTCTACAGTTGTTCACGAACCGTTTGATCCAACCTGTCACCCCTAGAAGTTTGTCGAGGGAGCTGTATCGTTCCAGCAAGAAAGCCGCACTAGGCTTAGGTACGATCTGCCCTACGTTCACTCGCAAACCTCGATCAGGTGGCCCAAGCGGCGACCCGCACTCATTGTATGGCCATCTCTCAGGTGACTCAGTCAGCCACTGAGGTCCCCACCACAGTGAGTGACCTACCAAATCAGGGGCCCTACATCCCCGTGAGGCGCAGTCCGCTGGGTTCTGTTCTCCCGGTACGTGTCTCCATACCAACGGAGTTTCCGATCCTTTAATCTGTGACACCCGATTTGCCACGAAAACCTCAAGAGTATGTACCGACGTCTGCAACCAGCACAGAACTATCCTACTGTCGGTCCATGCGTACACCGTTTCATCCAAATTGATGGTACCGCGTAGATTACTAGCGACATGATGTAGCAAGCGCGTGAGAAGCGCTGCTCCCGCCAATTCCAACTTTGGAATGGTCCATCTTGTCCTAACCGGAGCCACCTTACTCTTGGCCATAACTAGACGCACGTCTACAGTTCCCGTTGAACTGACTGTCCGCAAATAGACAGCTGCCGCGTACCCTCGCTCCGAGGCATCACAAAACCCATGTAGGGTAGCCTTACATCCCACCGATGGGAGCAGTTTGCGAGGTATGGCGATGCGTACGATCCCTGGTAAGGTGGTCACAAACTTGGTCCAATCATTCAACAGCTCTCCGGAGAGCTGGTCGTCCCAACCCAAGTTTGCTATCCACAACCTTTGCAAGAAGCACTTCGCCATGAACGTCACCGGTGCGATCCACCCGTTAGGATCGAAAGTTCTGGCGATCGTCGATAATACCGAACGCTTCGTCCAAGTCTTCTGCAAAAGGTCTGGCTCGATCTGATACGTAAAGACATCATGCGTTGGCCTATATTGCACCCCTAGGATGCTCAACGTATTTGGATTGTCCGGGTTCTCGAAAAGGTGCGGGTCCTGCTGGAACTCACCTGGCAACCCGGCCAGGAGCTCTGGACAGCTGGACAGCCATTTCCGCAACTCATAACCTCCTGATTCCATGATCGCGATCAGCTCGTCTCGTAGTAGCAGTGCTTGTTGCACGCTATCTGCACCCGTGCAGATGTCATCCACGTAGACGTCGCGATCCAGTACTGCTGCGGCCCGAGGGAATCTTACCCTTTCCTGTGCGGCCAACTCTCGCAGCGTGCGTACTGCCAAAAACGGACTTGGCTTCAGACCATACGTTACCGTGTTGAGCTCATAAGTGACCATCGGCTCGTCTGGGCTCTCACGCCACAAAATCAGCTGGTACCGACGGTCATCCGGGTGTATAATTGTTTGGCGAAACATCATTTTGACGTCTGCGACGAACGCTACTTGGTGCAACCGAAAATCTGTGAGGATGTCCACAATGTCCCGGTTCAACTTGGGACCCGCGTGCAGACACTGGTTCACAGACACACCATTCGATGTAGGAGCAGAACCGTCAAACACTACCCGTATCTTCGCCTCCGGTGACTTCAAAACAGCCAGGTGTGGTATGTAGTAATGCTCGACACACCTCCAATCTATGCTGGACACCGACATGTGGCCCAACTCTAGGTACTCCCTCATGAATTCGATATACTTCTGCCGAAGTGCTGCATCTCGCTTCATCTTTCTCTCCATAGCCAGTAGTCTCCGTTCCGCGATCTGTCGCGAACTACCTAAGGAGGGGCGGTTTGGGAGAAATGGCAGCCTGGTAACAAACCTACCTGACGAACTTCGTGCAGTGTTGTACTGATAGAACAGCTCGCACTCGTCATCCTCTGGCTTCCGTCTATCCGCTGTGGGTGGCTCCTCAGACTCCCAAAACCTCTGCAGCACCTCCGACAACACACTACCATAGAGAACCGTATCGCCCTCTGGTAGGTCCTGAAGTCTCCAAACTGGGCCAAAAAAAACATACCCCCCTGTGGTATCAACGGCCACTAAACCAGTTTGCTGAAGTACCCGTTTTCTGCCACACCAGAATCTCCCGAGGACGTCTGACCCGAGGAGAACGTCCACCGTACCAGGAGTATCAAATTCAGGATCAGCTAACTCTAAGCCTGTGGTTAACCCTCGTACCGTTGACGGTAACCGAACCTGAGGAAGTTTCCCTACCACTTCATCCAGCACCACTGCTGAGGCATGATAGCTGACCCCTGTACCTGTATTACCTAATGTGAACTCGAAGTTCACCTGACCCCGAACGTCAGGCACATCTACACCTCCAATACCTACAGCCCCATCCGTTGTGGGCCTTATATTTAAGCGTAGCCTACTCACCAGCTTACTAGATACAATACAACCCTGAGCCCCTGTATCTAACAAGGCTCTTACCTGTATGCTGCGGCCACCGTATCCCCATACCCAAATCATTGCCGTAGGCAACAATACCGTAATTGGCCGGGGGGCCGAAGCTGGCGTGTAGGCGGCGATTACCTAGCAGGAACCTAAGCGCGGAGTGTCCGCGTCCTGCGGGGGGGTCCCCTCTCTCCGTACACCTTCGAGTGGGTCCCACTCCTGCTGATAGGGACCTCTGGTCCTGTACGCCATGGCTGGCAGCCTATAGTAACCCTGCGGCAGGCGCGCGTACCGTGGATGCGCCTGTAGCCGCGGGTGCTCAGCCAAGGGGAGAGGCATGCGTGGGTCATGAGACCTCACCATGTTGTTCAGTCCCGCCGAGTACTGCATGTACTGGCCCTGGTATTGGCACCCGCCCGTAGCATCACGTATCTGTGATGGGTGCCCCTGACCTTGGACCTGTGACCACCTACCCTGTTCCGGCACCTGCTGCCGAGGTGGTGACTGTCTCGCGCGTGGTGAAGGGGGCATCACCTGCTGATGTCCCTGGCCTCGTCCCTGAAACCCTGGTGGAAGAGGACTCCTCCTTGGAGGGGGTGGGGAGCGTTGCTCCCGTCTAGGTAGGGCAGACTCCGTCCGCTGACCCGCGTCAGCTCTGCCTCCGTAATCTCCGCTGCGGTTCATGCATAGGAGCTGATGGTGGGCACCCTGGCAGTACCTGCAGTTGGTGCTTGATGGGCACTCTCGCACCTGATGCGGCCCCATACACCTAAAGCACCAACGCCGTTGCTGCACCACACCACGACGTTTCTGCACCCGCTGTGCAGCGAACTCCTCACACGCAGTCACCTGATGCCCCGCCTCTCTGCAGTAGGCACACCTCGTTTCCAAATTAGCGACGTTGTATCGCCTGGGTGGCCTACTCTTACCGTCTCGCGCCTGTGCACCCGGCCGTTCCGGGCGGCGAGCGGCCGCAGACTCCGCGTGAGGCGACTCTCCAAATTGGGCATCTACCCGCCTGCACTCGGCCTCGAGGAAGGACTTGAGCTCCTCGAAGGTCGGGAGGTAATCAGATGTCTTACCTCCGTGTGACTGTTCAAAACGAGCGGCCATGTCGCTCGGCAGGCGGCGCAATAACGTGTGGACCAGGATATAATCATAGCCTGACACCGGCATCCCCTGTCTCTCAAGAGCGTTCACTGCAACGCAGACAGGGTTGAGGACCTTGGCCCTGAGGTCCGTCCCTCGTGTGATGGTCGGCACGGTGAGCCACTGTTCCAGGAGTTGGTCAATCATGAGACGTTTGTTGCTGTATCTCTCGATCAGCAAACCGCGAGCCGTCTCGTAACTTGCATCATCGACTGGTAGATGCTTTACCAGCTCATGGGGCTCACCTTGCAGCTTGGCCATCAATTGTGCCATTTTATATGCCGGCTGCAAGTCAGTGCGGTTATGAATCACACTGTCAAACAGATCCTGGAATCGGGTCCAATCCGTGTAGTCCCCGTGGAAGACCGGAATCGCCACAGCCGGCAGGGGCACCTGCACCCCCGGTCCCCGCGGACCATGGGATGGGTCCGGCTCCCCAGCCCTACGCCTGGTGATCACAGCAGCCGCCTGCTGGATCTCCTGCCCCATCTCCAGGCACTGGGTCACATTCGCCCGGACCATAAGTTTGGCCTCCTCATCAGGCGTCCCATCAAATAACTCCTCGCATCCAGTGAGGCAATCCAACACCTCCGCGACCCGTTCGTCAATCCGTTGCGCACAAGCGATGAGTGCGTCCTCTCGGTCCCCGCGACCGACCATCGCCTGCTTAGTCGCGAACCAAATTAGGTGCGTTCTAATTTTTGCCTGAAGCTGTGTAATTGTGGGAGCCATGGTACCAACCCAAAGTAACACCGAACCTTACAATAAAAAACAATAATAGACAATCGGCCCTGATCCTACCGTTAGGATATCCGCACAGGGTAAACACAACGATAATAACAAGCAATTCACTAATTGATTGGCCCTGATCCTACCGATAGGATATTCTACACAGGGCACACACTACAATCACAATAAATATATTTTTTTTTTTATGTAGGTAGATTAAAAATCTTATACTAAAATAATCTGAAATCTAGTGGTTTTCTGAACCACGCTCTGCTACCAAAAATTGTCTAATTCCAAGCTAAACTCCCGCAGTGGAAGCGATTTACACAGGTAAATTTCTAGTAAAATACCAGGAGTTCAACTGAAGGTAGACAATGGCCGCGTTACGCAGCGCTAAATAGCATACGCTGCACAATATAGCAGCGCATACTATGAATTAAACGTGAACCTAAATCTATTTAACTTAATTAACTAAGTTGATTGAAATTGGCAAATGATGTGTTCCAACCCTTACATAACTCAAGTCGGTAGTAAATACCGTCTGCCGATCTGGCGTTACGTCACACGTATTAGCACTAGATTATAAGTAAGTACCTCCAAATTATATCACCCCACGAATTCCGCAATTCGTACTAAGGAGTCACAATGATATGGTACAACAAATATGACTAAAGGGAACACACCATTAACACGAATAAACAGGTTTACACTTACAGTCAACGTGCCGGTCCAAATGCATAAAATACCCAACGGAGAAAGGAAGTTCAGGGAATGGATCAAATCGGGATTCCGTGGGTACTTACAGGGCTGGGTGGAAAAGATATCGACACCCAGCATTCCACTACAGCCTTGGCGCGTTATTCACGTCAAACCACTCACAGCTTCTGTTCGTATTCCACTTTGATATTAGTCATTACGCGTGACCCAACCCGAATTTGGGCCGTACAAACGCGGGCCAAAATGGCCACCTGATGCCTATTCAACGCGACGCTCACGTGGAAGACGTCGAGACATCCAACAATCACTAAGCCTGGTATTCTAGTATAACCCAGGAGAACCGCAATAATACGATGCATCAACACGCGCGATCTCAAATTGAATCGTCCATTACACGCGGCATCACAAAACGTGTGGCGGGAAATCCGTACAAAACACAATACGCTTGTTCGAGCGGTTTTGAGTGACTGACTGCGGTGCAGAAATCACCGCCTGGCGCCTACAGGCGGCCCGCGCGCACGCCGCCACCCGCGAGCGAGAAAGGGACAACATATGCCCAGAGCGATGCGTGCGGGCGAGCATCGCGGCGTATTCACCGACCGTCACCAATACCTAACCTACCCCAGCATAGCAACGCTAAATTAAACAACGTATTTGGATTGTCCGGGTTCTCGAAAAGGTGCGGGTCCTGCTGGAACTCACCTGGCAACCCGGCCAGGAGCTCTGGACAGCTGGACAGCCATTTCCGCAACTCATAACCTCCTGATTCCATGATCGCGATCAGCTCGTCTCGTAGTAGCAGTGCTTGTTGCACGCTGTCTGCACCCGTGCAGATGTCATCCACGTAGACGTCGCGATCCAGTACTGCTGCGGCTCGAGGGAATCTTACCCTTTCCTGTGCGGCCAACTCTCGCAGCGTGCGTACTGCCAAAAACGGACTTGGCTTCAGACCATACGTTACCGTGTTAAGCTCATAAGTGACCATCGGCTCGTCAGGGCTCTCACGCCACAAAATCAGCTGGTACCGACGGTCATCCGGGTGTATAATTGTTTGGCGAAACATCATTTTGACGTCTGCGACGAACGCTACTTGGTGCAACCGAAAATCTGTGAGGATGTCCACAATGTCCCGGTTCAACTTGGGACCCGCGTGCAGACACTGGTTCACAGACACACCATTCGATGTAGGAGCAGAACCGTCAAACACTACCCGTATCTTCGCCTCCGGTGACTTCAAAACAGCCAGGTGTGGTATATAGTAATGCTCAACACACCTCCAATCTATGCTGGACACCGACATGTGGCCTAACTCTAGGTACTCCCTCATGAATTCGATATACTTCTGCCGAAGTGCTGCATCTCGCTTCATCTTTCTCTCCATAGCCAGTAGTCTCCGTTCCGCGATCTGTCGCGAACTACCTAAGGAGGGGCGGTTTGGGAGAAATGGCAGCCTGGTAACAAACCTACCTGACGAACTTCGTGCAGTGTTGTACTGATAGAACAGCTCGCACTCGTCATCCTCTGGCTTCCGTCTATCCGCTGTGGGTGGCTCCTCAGACTCCCAAAACCTCTGCAGCACCTCCGACAACACACTACCATAGAGCACCGTATCGCCCTCTGGTAGGTCCTGAGGTCTCCAAACTGGGCCAAAAATAACATACCCCCCTGTGGTATCAACGGCCACTAAACCAGTTTGCTGAAGTACCCGTTTTCTGCCACACCAGAGTCTCCCGAGGACGTCTGACCCGAGGAGAACGTCCACCGTACCAGGAGTATCAAAGTCAGGATCAGCTAGCTCTAAGCCTGTGGTTAACCCTCGTACCGTTGACGGTAACCGAACCTGAGGAAGTTTCCCTACCACTTCATCCAGCACCACTGCTGAGGCATGATAGCTGACCCCTGTACCTGTATTACCTAATGTGAACTCGAAGTTCACCTGACCCCGAACGTCAGGCACATCTACACCTCCAATACCTACAGCCCCATCCGTTGTGGGCCTTATATTTAAGCGTAGCCTACTCACCAGCTTACTAGACACAATACAACCCTGAGCCCCTGTATCTAACAAGGCTCTTACCTGTATGCTGCGGCCACCGTATCCCCATACCCAAATCATTGCCGTAGGCAACAATACCGTAATTGGCCGGGGGGCCGAAGCTGGCGTGTAGGCGGCGATTACCTAGCAGGAATCTAAGCGCGGAGTGTCCGCGTCCTGCGGGGGGGTCCCCTCTCTCCGTACACCTTCGAGTGGGTCCCACTCCTGCTGATAGGGACCTCTGGTCCTGTACGCCATGGCTGGCAGCCTATAGTAACCCTGCGGCAGGCGCGCGTACCGTGGATGCGCCTGTAGCCGCGGGTGCTCAGCCAAGGGGAGAGGCATGCGTGGGTCATGAGACCTCACCATGTTGTTCAGTCCCGCCGAGTACTGCATGTACTGGCCCTGGTATTGGCACCCGCCCGTAGCATCACGTATCTGTGATGGGTGCCCCTGACCTTGGACCTGTGACCACCTACCCTGTTCCGGCACCTGCTGCCGAGGTGGTGACTGTCTCGCGCGTGGTGAAGGGGGCATCACCTGCTGATGTCCCTGGCCTCGTCCCTGAAACCCTGGTGGAAGAGGACTCCTCCTTGGAGGGGGTGGGGAGCGTTGCTCCCGTCTAGGTAGGGCAGACTCCGTCCGCTGACCCGCGTCAGCTCTGCCTCCGTAATCTCCACTGCGGTTCATGCATAGGAGCTGATGGTGGGCACCCTGGCAGTACCTGCAGTTGGTGCTTGATGGGCACTCTCGCACCTGATGCGGCCCCATACACCTAAAGCACCAACGCCGTTGCTGCACCACACCACGACGTTTCTGCACCCGCTGTGCAGCGAACTCCTCACACGCAGTCACCTGATGCCCCGCCTCTCTGCAGTAGGCACACCTTGATTCCAAATTAGCGACATTGTATCGCCTGGGTGGCCTACTCTTACCGTCTCGCGCCTGTGCACCCGACCGTTCCGGGCGGCGAGCGGCCGCAGACTCCGCGTGAGGCGACTCTCCAAATTGGGCATCTACCCGCCTGCACTCGGCCTCGAGGAAGGACTTGAGCTCCTCGAAGGTCGGGAGGTAATCAGATGTCTTACCTCCGTGTGACTGTTCAAAACGAGCGGCCATGTCGCTCGGCAGGCGGCGCAACAACGTGTGGACCAGGATATAATCATAGCCTGACACCGGCATCCCCTGTCTCTCAAGAGCGTTCACTGCAACGCAGACAGGGTTAAGGACCTTGGCCCTGAGGTCCGTCCCTCGTGTGATGGCCGGCACGGTGAGCCACTGTTCCAAGAGTTGGTCAATCATGAGACGTTTGTTGCTGTATCTCTCGATCAGCAAGCCGCGAGCCGTCTCGTAACTTGCATCATCGACTGGTAGATGCTTTACCAGCTCATGGGGCTCACCTTGCAGCTTGGCCATCAATTGTGCCATTTTATATGCCGGCTGCAAGTCAGTGCGGTTATGAATCACACTGTCAAACAGATCCTGGAATCGGGTCCAATCCGTGTAGTCCCCGTGGAAGACCGGAATCGCCACAGCCGGCAGGGGCACTTGCACCCCCGGTCCCCGCGGACCATGGGGTGGGTCCGGCTCCCCAGCCCTACGCCTGGTGATCACAGCAGCCGCCTGCTGGATCTCCTGCCCTATCTCCAGGCACTGGGTCACATTCGCCCGGACCGTAAGTTTGACCTCCTCATCAGGCGTCCCATCAAATAACTCCTCGCATCCAGTGAGGCAATCCAACACCTCCGCGACCCGTTCGTCAATCCGTTGCGCACAAGCGATGAGTGCGTCCTCTCGGTCCCCGCGACCGACCATCGCCTGCTTAGTCGCGAACCACATTAGGTGCGTTCTAATTTTTGCCTGAAGCTGTGTAATTGTGGGAGCCATGGTACCAACTCAAAGTAACACCGAACCTTACAATAAAAAACAATAATAGACAATCGGCCCTGATCCTACCGTTAGGATATCCGCACAGGGTAAACACAACGATAATAACAAGCAATTCACTAATTGATTGGCCCTGATCCTACCGATAGGATATTCTACACAGGGCACACACTACAATCACAATAAATATATTTTTTTTTTTTTATGTAGGTAGATTAAAAATCTTATACTAAAATAATCTTAAATCTAGTGGTTTTCTGAACCACGCTCTGCTACCAAAAATTGTCCAATTCCAAGCCAAACTCCCGCAGTGGAAGCGATTTACACAGGTAAATTTCGAACAAAATACCAAGAGTTCAACTGGAGGCAGACAATGGCTGCGCTACGCAGCGCCAAATAGCATACGCTGCACAATATAGCAGCGCATACTATGAATTAAACGTGAACCTAAATCTATTTAACTTAATTAACTAAGTTGATTGAAATTGGCTAATGATGCGTTCCAACCCTTACATAACTCAAGTCGGCAGTAAATACCGTCTGCCGATCTGGCGCTACGTCACACGTATTAGCACTAGATTATAAGTAAGTACCTCCAAATTATATCACCCCACGAATTCCGCAATTCGTACTAAGGAGTCACAATGATATGGTACAACAAATATGACCAAAGGGAACACACCATTAACACGAATAAACAGTTTTATCACTTACAGTCACGTGCCGGCGCAAATGCATAAATACCCAACGGAGAAAGGAAGTTCAGGGAATGGATCAAATAGGAATTCCGTTGGTACTTACAGGGCTGGGTGGAAAAGATATCGACACCCAGCATTCCACTACAGCCTTGGCGCGTTATTCACGTCAAACCACTCACAGCTTCTGTTCGTATTCCACTTTGATATTAGTCATTACGCGTGACCCAACCCGAATTTGGGCCGTACAAACGCGGGCCAAAATGGCCACCTGATGCCTATTCAACGCGACGCTCACGTGGAAGACGTCGAGACATCCAACAATCACTAAGCCTGGTATTCTAGTATAACCCAGGAGAACCGCAATAATACGATGCATCAACACGCGCGATCCCAAATTGAATCGTCCATTACACGCGGCATCACAAATCGCGTGGCGGGAAACCCGCACAATACGCGATACCCTCCCGTCCGAACGGTTTTGAGTGACTGGCTGCGGTGCAGAAATCACCGCTTGGCGCCGTCAGGCGGTCTGCGCGCACGTCGCCAGTCTCGCCCTGCGAGTGAGAAAGGGACAACACACGCCCAGAGCGACGCGTGCGATCGAGCACCGCGCCGCATTCATAGACCGTCATTAATACCTAACGTACCCCAGCATAGCAACGCTAAATTAAACAAGTGGTTATTTATGAGACGACATACATTCTTGTTGGCGAAACTGACGCATTAGACGTCTTTCAGGACTTTGTGGTGATTGGCAAGCGCAGTGCAAGCAAGATGTTCCGTAAATAATGTTGTTTTACGTTTCTCCAGGCACTGGCCCCCAGACTTCCCTAAGACGATGTTCGCTGGTATACCACGAGCGGCCAGCCAGCCCATCCCGCACTACCAACTCAGGGAGCTGCCGCCTTGCAGGGAATACATGGTAATGTCACGTGCAATGCCAATATGAGCAGGGAAATAGTGGGGGAAGTGGGCAGCGTGAGTATGTAAACAGGCTACTCGCGCTGCTACTTTTGTTTATTTATTAAAGAAGTCCGTGGGAGTCGTAAGAGGCGACTAAGAGACTTGAGGTTTGTACGTGTATTACAGTTTTAGGCGATGGGCTGACAACCTGTCACTGTCCCTCAAATATTTGTCAGGTTCGAATCTCGGTGGGACACTCACAAAAGTTGATATTTATCACTTGCTGAATTTGTTCCCGGTCTGGTTAGAACATTGCAGAGTGAACAAACTGATTGTCCGAAAAGAAATGGTTCCGTGCCTCGGAGGGCACGATAAGCCGTCGGTTCCGGTTGCTGTCTATGATTACTTAAGACGGCGGGCGTAACACAATCATGTCAGAGGTCTACTAGTGGTAGTAGGCGGTTGAAAAACTCTGACACCAGGTTTAATCGGGTCGTTGGGACGACTCGGTGTACCACACGAAAGAGACTTAATTTTTTTTCATTTTTCTATTTATAACACTAATATAGTTTTAAAGTAAAATTGTTACTAACATCTATGGTTTTTTTTAAATTATTATTTATTAATATTTTATCTTCAAGGTACCCCGAAAGTTTCGCCTTCAGCACAATATACCCGCGGACCAGCAGTTCATCTGGATGGAGCACGGACCTGGCTCCCCCGCGCCTACTGATATGGAAATGTCGGAAGAAAGAGAGGTATTAAAGTCACTTTCGATAGATGTCGCTGTAGGTTTACTAAAACGCGCTATCGTGGTCTCGAGTTTACGTATAACTGAAATGGCTAATTAAAAATAGCACTGTCACTTTAAGGCGAGTGTACCCGTGAACGACTTCGACAGTGGCGCCACTTCACAAAAAAAACTTTTTATACAAACAATGTATCAGACTATCTGTTGCTCAGGTTATTATTATTATTTGAGGATTCAAGTAAAATAAGAAACTGCATACTCAATGTAATATTCGCTGTAATTTAAGATAGGGCAATTAATACTAAAAGGGGCCGTTTTTAGGTACTTTTTTCCATAACTTTAATTGTAGAGAGTACTTCATTGAGTTTGCAGGTTCTAATTTCCCCAAGAAGCATAGGTCGAAATGTGAAAAAAATACCATCCCATACAAATTGACCCGACCGAATGGAATATTTTGTATGGGAGATACAAGTTATTTTACTTCTCAACCTATATTCCTTTTACAAAGTTGTTATGTTTCATAGGCGGGTTCAGTGAATACTTCATTCGCTTACTGAAATTCGTATTTTTTTAAAGGGCTTGTTTGATGTAAAACTGTTTGAGTACAGAACCGTAGGTGGACGAGTTTGACTCGCACATTTCATTTTTTTTCTTGTTCTAGGAAGAAAAAAATGAAGCCCTAAAAAGAAGTCTGCCTAAGGCGCCGACAATCCCCAAACCGACTCGGCTGGACCCACCAATTATTGACCCTACAGGTAAATAAACAGAGAACTGATACAATATCTAGTTCATATTAATCTCAATATTGCCGTAAATTCCGCGGAAGAATCAATGCGAGTGAGTGTTCACACACTGCCGTTATACTCTTCTCGCAGAAATACGAGTGAGCGAGAGAGCAGTACATTCTACTCGCGCTCGTGCTGCCGGTCTTTAGAGTCGCGTATGTTAAAAAAACACTCGCGGAAGCACGGGAAGTGGCAGCGGCATGACCAGTATCAGCGCTAGTAACCTGTTTACATGCCTGGCAGCCGAGTGGTGCCGGCAGAGTAGAAAAGCACCACCCCATCTCTTCCCGTGGGGGTCGTAAGAAGCGACCGAGGGATAAATCCGACCCAAACACAACGGTCCTGGAAAGGCCAACTCCACAATTAAACCCGGAACGGGGTCTCCGTCAGGCGCGTGTGACAGAGATCTACCGCGCGGCAGACTCCTGCAGCCGACCTGGCTCCGCACGTATCGCCTAGTCGTTCCTGCGGATCCAGCCAGGAAGGCCGAGAGGGTGGTGCAGGTCCTGGGTAGCCCTGCGTTTCCATAATTGCGTCCCCCCAGGCAACGCAGTGTCTGTGGAGAGGACACATCACCCGAGTCACGCGGATAAAAGTCTTGCCTCAGACACTGATTAAATCGTCTGTCACAGACGCGTGAGGCCAATGATGATGAACCTGTTTACATGCTCGCGTTGCCCTTACTATATCCCTGCCCATAGCTTGAGTTTGTGAACGCATAAGGTTTAAAAATTACTACAAACATTTCAAGGAGTGTACCAGCCCATGAATATGAACAACTATGCTGAAAAATTAAATATCTATCTCAAATAAAAGTATCCAGTAGGCAACCGTATTTTAGGTGATTTTAGTACCGAAGATCCAAGTAATTTTCATATAGCGACCTAAGGTGATAGGGAGTGATGCCAATAGGCAGAATGGAGTAGCTACCCTGCCTGGCCGGGTGTTGTGGCCAGGGGACCAACTGGTCCACCTGGATAGGATTAGAAATTGCACATTTGACTTTTCCTTATGAAATTTTATTTATAATCATGAAATTGTTTTTAAATATATCAAATGAATTGTATTATTTTTTTATGTAACTATTTACTGACTGTATTTGTAACGATTTGGTTTCTATTAACTGTTATGTTACAAATTTATTAAATAAACAAATTGAAATTGAAAATGAAATTGAAATATGCATCGCGTGGTGAACACTTCGATACCGCGTTTCAGTCCCATTGTTCTGTCACATGGCGCCATCTAGCGGATCTATTGAGAACTTCTGTCGCGGCTTGTTTGCTTGAGATCCACTTAGTTAGCTTAGTTAGTTTTTTGTAGTACCTCCGAGAGGTCGCTACAGACCTATATATTTCACCCCTTAAAATACTAATATATTTTTCAGGTTTGACGGGACGAGATCTGATCTTGGCGCGACGGCTGATGCCCAGAAAAAAATTCATGAGTTAATTGACGTATCTTCATTTAGAAATAAACGTTTTTGTTTTCGAGTAATGCACTTGTTTTGATGATAGAAAAATAGATTAAACCTTTATGGCATAATTAACTTCTTCTTCTTTTCGTAGGACACCGAGTCGTCTAACGACCCGATGAACCTTGGTGTCTGAGTTTTTCAACCGCCTGCTACTAGTCTCTTTCGCTCTCTTTTCGTGTGGGACACCGAGTCGTCCAACGACCCGATAAACCCTGGTGTCAGAGTTTTTCAACCAACTACTACCACTAGTAGGCCTTTGACATGGTTGTGTAACGACCGCCGTCTAAGTTAGCATAGGCAGCAATCGGGACCGACGGCTTGACGTGCCCTCCGAAGCACGGAATCATCATTATTTTCGGACAATCAGGTGGTTTAGCCTGCAATGTACTAACCAGACTGGGAACAAATTCACAAAGTGAAAAATATCAATTTTTGCGTCGCAGGCAGTCGCACTACTATTGCGCTACATCGGCCGTCATAATTAACAACACACACAAATTCAACAATAAAAGAAAAAGTAAAAACAGTTTAGAATAAATAGGTAGGTACTGGTTTTGAGCCATTACCACAGAGTGAACGTTGCGAGTGTCTGTCAATATCGCACACACACACACACACACACACACACACACACACACACACACACACACACACACACACACAACATACCCACACAGTCGTGTAAAAATTACACACATATACATACATCACGCCTATAATACCTTGCGTGGTGGACAGAGCGTATGCGACCGCAAAAAACGGATATTTACGCCACGTCTGACAAATATTTTTTTTTTTTTTTTTTTGTGGTGTTTTCTTGATCTGCAATCAGTCATTGACTATAAGCAGGTGATTTGTATGATGTTGGCGTGCAGAGTCAGTCCTCCAGTAAGGTTTCCTCTTCATGGAGCAGTAGTTCACTTGTCACTACTGAGGTCAATGATGTCACGTCTCTTGAGACGTCTGACATAGTCAGGTATTGTAAGTTGGGCAGCCAACTGGTTTGGATGCTTTTGTAGTCGGATGTTATATTTATTAGCATAGGTGCTGATTTCTTCCTGTACTGTGTCTATGCCTAGTATTGCATGGACTTCTGAGTTTTTAATAAACCAAGGTGCATTTGATATGGCTTTTAGAATTGCATTTTGAGCAGTTTGTATTTTCTTGATAGCTGATCTACAAGCAGAGCCCCATAGTTGTATGCCGTAAAGCCAGACTGGTTTTAGCACTGTCTTGTACACCAAAAGCTTATTGTCGACAGAGAGCTTTGAATTCCTGCCGAGAAGCCAGTACATACCCTTGTATTTTAGGTTGATCTCATTTCTCTTTGAATCTATATGTTTACTCCAGGTAAGCCTTCGATCGAGGTGCATCCCCAGGTACTTCACAGTATCATTATGAGGAAGAGTGGTATCTCCGAGTTTGACAGGAGGGCAGTTTCCTCTCCGAAGAGTAAATGTTACTTGTACAGATTTCGATGCACTCGCCTTGATTCTCCATTTCCTGAGCCATGCATCAATGTGGTTTAAGCCATGCTGCAATTTTTCTGATGCTTCTGCTGGATCACTGCTGCTAGCGAGTAAAGCAGTGTCATCTGCATACGTAGCTGTAGTTACTCCTGGTATCTGTGGCAGGTCGGAGGTGAATAGCACATACAGAACGGGGCCAAGAACCGAGCCTTGTGGCACCCCTGCTTTAATCTCATGTAGTTTAGATGTGTTGCTTCCTTCTTTTACCTGAAATAATCTCTCACTCAAGTATGACTCTAGTAGAGGATAATATGTGTGTGGTAGAAGGGATTTAATTTTGCTTAATAGGCCTTTGTGCCAAACCCGGTCAAAAGCTTGCTGATCATCTAAAAATGCTGTTGAGCAGTACTCTTTATCTTCTAGAGCTTTTCTGATGCACTTGCAGACTCGATGCACTTGTTCTGTTGTAGTGTGTTGTGGCCGAAACCCAAATTGATGTTGTGGTATGATTTCTTTATCAGAAATGACCTGTGCCAGTCTTTTCAGTAATAACTTCTCAAAGATTTTTGAAACAATAGGTAAGAGACTTATTGGCCTATATGATGTTATTTCATGGACGGGCTTGCCTGGTTTATGAATCATTATTATTTGTGATGTTTTCCAGAGCATAGGGAAGTATCCAGTCCTCAGAATTCCATTATAGATGTTTGTCAGGAGTAGAATACCTTTCCTTGGAAGTTCCATGAGTACTTTTTTGGTGATGATATCAAATCCTGGTGCTTTGTTGTTCTCGAGTTTTCTAATTGCTTGTGCTACTTCAGATGGACTCACTGCCTTTATCGGTAGGTCAAGTTGGAAATCTTGTTGTAATATCTTATCAATGTCATCTTCATTTGTATTTGGGTCTGGTTTATTCGGTGTAAAAACTGTAGCCAGGTGGTGGGCAAAGGAATCTGCTTTTTCTTGCCAAGTTCGAGCCCATCTGTTGCCTGGTCCATAAGCAATTTTAATAGGTGGTTTAGCCTTATGCGGGCGATCAAACTGTTTGGTAGATTTCCATAAGGAATAGTTAGTCTCCTTGGTAGCGGATAGGGATTCCAAGTGTACTTGAAGTGTGTCATTATTGGTAGTGGCTATGAGCTCCCTCAGGTCTCTGGCAGATTTATTAAAAGCAGTTCTATCAATCGTTAGCCTGCTATCATTCCATACTCGACGTAAACGTCTTTTTTCTAGTAGCTTCAGTCTTATTGCCCATGCTAACGATTTTGTGTTTTTCATCTTTTTGTCCAAGCAGTTTGGTGTGCTTCGCCAGCAGGCTGCTTGGACACTGGTAGTGAAATATTTTACAGCTTCCTCAATGTCGATGTCAGTTTTTAATGACATTTTCAGGTCAACAATCTCTTCCAGGATGTCTCTAAATGAGTCCCAGTCTGTTGATTTGTTGTACAGATTTTCATTTCCATCTTTTTCTAGGACCACTGTACTCCCTGTCAGAATAACAGGTATGTGAGCTGAAGAGCCGTCCAAAATTGATTCAATTGAGAAGAATAAATGAGACATCCCTTTGAGCAGAAAGAAATCTAGGATGTCTGGGAGCCTTTTTGGGTCTGTTGGCCAGTGAGTAGGTTCAGGTGTGACTTGCGGTGTAAGGTGATTTTTGTTGATGCTCTTTTGAAGTTCCCTTCCTCTTGTTGTAGTCAGTCTAGCTCCCCAGAATGTATGCTTTGAGTTCCAGTCGCCACCAGCAATAAAGCGTCGACCAAGTGAGTCGAAGTACTCATTGAATTGTTCTTCCTTTATTTTATGCCGGGGAGGGCAGTAAACTGCAGAGACATTAAAAGGGCAATTAGCATCTTCAATACAAATTGTGGTCGCCTGTATGTGCTCAGTTTGGAACTTTGGTTGCTCATAGTGTTTTATAGAGGATTTAATAATAACAGCAGTGCCTCCATGTGCAGTTCCATCAGGGTGGTTGGTAGAATATATGTCATAACCTCTTAGTTTAATTTGGCTTTTACTGGTAAAATGTGTCTCTGCTACTAGTACAATGTCTAGTTTGTTTATGTTAGTTAGAACTTCTACTTCATCTAGATTGGGCGCTAGCCCATCTGGGTTCCATGTGGCTATCCGAAGATCTATTTTGTTGTTAATTTATCAATTAACATGATGACCATACTCACAAGTGAGCTTATTTGTTGTAGTAGGGAGTCCATCTTTTGTGTTTGTTGCATGAGTAGTTGTTCCATTACTGTGATGGTTGGTGTAGTTTGGTTAAAGTCTTGTTGTTGTTTGGGTTTCTGGCCTTTAGGACATCTGCATAGTTGTAGGTTCCAGGTTGGGTCGGGTGAATTGGCGGGACTGATGTTGTCTTATTTGAGTTTTCTTTGCTTTCATTTAAGTTTAATTCTGGTTCTTTAGTTCTGTTATATGTCTGTTGACTTGATTGTTTTGGGTGAATAGTTCTGTTGCGGGATTTCCTCTTTAGTATCTCTTGGTAAACTTCACAGCCCTTGTAATTAGCAGGGTGGTCGCTTAGACATAGGGCACATTTTGCTGGATTAATACGGTCTTTTTTCTCACAATCTGAGGTTTTGTGGGCCCCAGCGCACTTCACACAACGGTATGGTCTAAGGCAGTTGTTTTTGGTGTGCCCATATTGCTGGCATCTTGTGCACTGAACTATGGATTTTCTCTTCTTTGGGTCTTCAATTTTGACTATGGTGTTGTATATATAGCGTATGTCTTTGACAGCTTTGTTGTTAGGACTTGGCTCTAAGTTCACAAAAAATGTGTATGATGGTTTTCTCTCTGGTCCGGTTAGTGCATTGATTATTTGACCTCTGACCTTGTTGCCGGTTCTCTCAATTTCCTTTACAATTGCTTCATGTGGTGTGCTGTGATGCAGGTTCTTGATAACTATTCGGGTACATCTGTCTTCTTTTCTGGTGAAGGTATGACCAATCAAGCCCATTTCTCTTACTAGTGTCATGAGCTTTTTGTAAGAATCTATTGAGCTACAGTTGATCCGCAGCTGAGTTTTAGTGATAATTTTAAGTTTGTACTCATTTTTATCAATCACTGTTTCGATTGTGTCTGCAAGTTTCTTTACATCTTCTATCCCATACAAGATTAGAGGCGGTGTTTTGTTTTCCTTCTTTGGCAGTTCATTGTCACCAGTAATATCAATTTCTAGGTTTGCAAATTGATTTGATGTGTCTAAAGGTGGTGGGGAATCTGATAGGCGTTGCCTTTTGTTCCCTCTTAAAACAGGTAACTTTTGAAATTCTGGATGTTTTGTTTGGGCTGACGAGCCTTGAATTGGGCTTGAGTTGGCCGTTATGTTATCTATTTGGTTCTGTTCTTGGGTATTTTGTGACTCTTGGCTTTTTGCAGAGTTGACGGTGGTCGCGGCAGGTGTTTTCTCCTGAGTAAACATACTTTTATGAAAAACTTGTTGTACAAGTTTAGGAACTATGGCTGGCTTTGCTACCCCATCTTGGGGTGAGGTGTTCATGGCTGGCATCATCACTGGTTTACGGTCAGTCGCTTGCTAAGTGACGTCTTTCATATTGACCTGCAGGCCGATTTATTTTGATTTGGGTGTTGAGGGTATTTGTAACAAAGATTTGGAGGTTATGATTTTAAGTTGTATAATCGTTTTTCTGTTGCAAATGGACAAAGAAAGAACACTTGAATAGGTTTATTTGTTATGCACTAGGATGTTATTTTGTCAATCACAAATTTATCACTATCACAAATTTGAAAAGTTGATGACGAAAGTTAACAAAGACAATGCGATATTTCGCACTGAAATGTTGTTATATTAATATATGTGGTGCACTTAGATGGTATTAGCACAGTCACAAGGTTTAGAGGATGATTCGACTACGTGACTGAGGGTGTGTATAGAAATTTTGGGTGCGCACAATATGCGACAAAAAAGTTCAACACAAAATGTGCAGCAAATATTACGCGTCAATTAACGAGTGTCAACTGAGAGCAGGATACAAATATGAAACTCGCCTTAGTGTGACAAGGATAGATAGATTTTATAGAACAATCTTTGTCATAACGCATAATATTTGCTGCACATTTTGTGTCGCATATTTTCGTTTGAACAATTTTTGTCGCATATTGTGCGCACCCGAAATTTTTGGGCCATGGGCTGTCACTATGGCGATACACAATTTTCCAAATGACCCTCAAATATTTGTCAGAAGTGGCGTAAATGTCCATTTTTAGCGGTTGTTTACGCTCTGCCTAACCCGCAAGGGATTATAGGCGTGATATGTGTGTGTTTGTGTGAGCGGGAGCGATGCAAAGGGCCAAGGCATGCCCCAGAGAGGGCAACACTGGTTTTCAGCCATTACCACAGAGTGAAAAGTTTGTCAATATCGCACACACACACACACACAAACACACACATTTACAACGGACATTTACGCCACGTCTGATAAACATTTGAGAGTCATACGACATACTGTGTATCTCCATAGTGACAGGTTGTCAGCCCATCGCCTAAAATTGCAATACACACCCTCGAGTCACTTAGTCGCCTCTTACGACTCCCACAGGAAAGAAATGGGGTGATGTTATTCTAAGCCGGCATCACACGGCATTTAATTTATTATGCTTGCGTAATAGTGTTTTGTGATTGTTTTCATATTGTTTACAACTTTGTGACAAGTGTTGTAATTGACTAGACAATTTATACAAACAAATTATTTGTTACTTGGTATCTAAAATGGGAAATTTTCTAGCGAATCTTCAAGTGTACATAGATGGCGCTGAGCTAAACTGAATAACTTCCTTTCCCTCCTTTCGGCATAGATTTTTTTTTTTTTTTTTTTTTTTTAGTTGTGGACCCTACGATTTTTAGCCCCGGGGCTGTTAATCTACACCTGACTGTATGGTGGGGAGCAGGAGCTCACCCGGAAAAGCTTGTGGTTGTTCAAACAACCAGCTCAATCGCGCCCTTGGGGCGCGATTGGGCTTACGAGTTGTTCTGGGAAGAACGTATTGGACTGAATCTACCCGGCACGTGCCGGTAGTTCCCAAAGTGGGGAGCAAATGAGGGACCTCCGCGCCCCCGCCGGCGGGGGCGTCGGTTGCTTGAGGAGCTTGTGGAGTGTGATCTACTCGCAATGGCTGCAGCAGTGGCTACTGTGATTTCATCATCTTCTTTCGTAAGGATGTGTCTCGGACGGTGTTTAAAACGCGAGGTTGGATGGGGGAAGTAGTTCGACGCGGCAACTATCAAGGGGTTTTTATGATGGGGAGCATTATCGAAGAAGCGACGAGACGCTTTTTTCATATACGCTTTAATGGTAGGGAGGCCTAAGTCGATGTGGAGGTTGGCGTTGCGCATGTACCAGGGCGCCCCGGTAGCTTTGCGCATGAAACGGTTTTGGATGACCTGCAGCATTTTCAGATGTGAATCGAAGGTGTTTCGGCATAGAAAGTGACAGTCGTCGCTTCACCCTTCTTAACGTCTTAAATCCTACCTGTATGGCAATGAAATCGCGGAACATACATGGGGGTAATTCGGATACCCCATTGAAGTTTTGTCTTTGGACGTCACTATTCGGGCCACCCGGTATACATATATACATGAACTCTAATCTTCTTCTTTTCGTGTGAGACACCGAGTCTTCTAACGACCCGATGAACCCTGGTGTCAGAGTTTTTCAACCGCCTACTACCACTAGTAGGCCTCTGACATGGTTGTGTTACGACCGCCGTCTAAGTAATCATAGACAGCAACCGGGACCGACGGCTTAACGTGCCCTCCGAAGCACGGAACCATTTCTTTTCGGACAATCAGTTGGTTCACCCTGCAATGTCCTAACCAGACCGGGAACAAATTCACAAAGAGATAAAATATCAACTTTTGTGAGTGTCCCACCGAGAATCGAACCCGGAACCTTTGCGTCGGAGGCAGTCGCACTACCACTGCGCCACATCGGTCGTATGAACTCTAATAAAAACATTACAGTCGTTTGTTTGGTTGGGCAGTCGTGTAAAAATTGTCTAAATTAATTCCTACCTGTATGGCAATGATGAGCGTGTCATTCTGCACGGGTCCGAATATGTCCTCGTTGTAGATGGTCTGGGCATCGTTGTACTTGTGGATGCGACGGAGGATCTCCGACACATTCCTCGGGGTTCCGTTGCGGTCGGTCGCGTTGCCTGGAAGCGAGATCAAATCATAAGGAAGGTGGGACGGTAATAGGCGGTACACCGTGTCTGTATGTGACGTTGTAATGTATGGGACTGTATGAGATATGGCACACTGCTTGCGTGCACTACGCAACGCAACGCATACATAAGTAGTGTATGATACAACTGTTATACAACTGTTTTGGTTGGTGTATTGTATGAACATAATCTAAAGGTAACTACAAGTTGATTGTGACTAATGTTTACGCTGGTGATGAACGATGTATGTAATTTGTATTCCCGCCAATAAACTGCTATGCAGTTTGGCAGGTCTGTGCCTAATTAATGGTCTTTTGATTTTTCTCTGAATAAATGCTTTTTCATTTTTTTTTCATTCATATATCATACAGTCCCATACATTACAACGCCACGGTACGCGCATGTACACGCATACGGAGGCGGTGTGCTCTGCCCTTTAATATGCATGTCAGATATCAGTTTCCTACCCGCAGGTGTCGTAAGAGGCGGCCAAGGTACTCGAGGGTTGCATGTGTATAACAATTTAAGGCCGCAGGCTGACAGACTGTCACTGTAGTGATACAGAATTTTTCTGAAATAGCGGTCAAATGCTTGACAAACCTGCCTACGCCGCAAGGGATAAAGGCGTATAATATGAAATACTTTTTACGAGTAACTGTTATAATATATAGTAACTGATATAAATGAAATCTAATGTCTAATCAAATTTTTGAGTTAGTGGAGGTATTTGTGTAGCTCGCCAGCGCACTCATTTTAAGGGGTCTTGGCCTTCGGCACGTTATCAATTTGGGAGCCTTGGGCACGTGACCCATTAGGGAGCCTTCGGCACGTTACACATTATAGGGGGGCTTGGGCACGTTACACATTATAGGGAGCCTTGAACTTGGGCACGTTACACATTCTAGGAAGCCTTGACCTTGGGCATGTTACACATTCTAGGAAGCCTTGACCTTGGGCATGTTACTCATTCTAGGAAGCCTTGACCTTGGGCATGTTACTCATTTTAGGGGACCGCCGTTCATCAGCTCTTCTGCAATCATCCCGGCAAGTAGCACTGACAGCTGTCACTCACCCGACACATTCCTGGCGTGCACGGTGAGGTACTTGTGCAGCTCGTTGCTGTTCATCAGCTCGTCTGCAATGATGGAGAGCGTCCCAGGAGTTACACACTGACAGCTGTCACTTACTCGACACATTCCTGGCGTGCACGGTGTTGCTGTTCATCAGCTCGTCTGCAATGATGGAGAGCGTCCCAGGAGTTACACACTGACAGCTGTCACTTACCCGACACATTCCTGGCGTGCACGGTGAGGTACTTGTGCAGCTCGTTGGGCACCAGCGCGAGCACTGACAGCTGTCACTCACCCGACGCATTCCTGGCGTGCACGGTGAGGTACTTGTGCAGCTCGTTGGGCACCAGCGCGAACACTGACAGCTGTCACTCACCCGACGCATTCCTGGCGTGCACGGTGAGGTACTTGTGCAGCTCGTTGGGCACCAGCGCGAGCACTGACAGCTGTCACTCACCCGACACATTCCTGGCGTGCACGGTGAGGTACTTGTGCAGCTCGCTGGGCACCAGCGCGAGCACTTGCTCCGAGGTCTCGTTGCTGTTCATCAGCTCGTCTGCAATGATGGAGAGCGTCCCAGGAGTTAGACACTGACAGGTGTACAATAATAGGTTGAGAAAATGTTACTGCAAATATTTCAAGAGGTCCAGTCTCCATCTGACAGTTCTCGAGCAAATTCATAATTTGAAACCAGATGGCGGTATGTTAAGTTGAAGTTTTGAGATTTAAGTCACAAATACATGTATCTAATAATATTTTCTTTAAAAAAATGCTTCTGTTTGGCATAGTATCATCTATGTAAACTTGGAGATTGACTTTAACTATAAAGGAAAAAAAAATACGTCTCGGGCCTTACCACAAAAAAGTTACACCTTTAAGCCGTTTAACAACGTCTAATCGTATGGAAAATAACATCAAACGCTGTCTAAGCGCGTGTCTAACTTTTTTTGTAGTAAGGCCCGAACCTATACAATACATGTGCAAGTAATTTTGTATCGGAGGTCCAATTTTTCTTTTTTATATTTAACCTATGTTCCATGGGGAAAGTTGTTCAGTGTGATGGACTGGTTCGCCCTTGAAAAATTTGCAGTAAATTTTTGAACACCTAATAAAGTGATTTTGCATACAGTGTGACACAGAAAGCCCCAATAACATAAATTAAATATTGAATAGTTTACGGTATCACAGAAAGCCCCCATCCAGATAAATCTCATGACCGACAGGTGCCAATATACAAAGTGTCACAAATAGGAAAATAAATTTAAGGCGAATGTAGTCGTTAACGGCCTCGACAACGGCGCCACTTCACAAAATAATATCTATACAAACAATCTATCAGAACGGCCGTTGCCCAAGTTTTTAGTATTATCTTTAAGTAAAATTAGAACCTGTAAACTCAATTAAAATTTTGCCGTGTGATGCCGGCCTAGAATAGCATCACCCCATTTCTTACCCATGGGTGTCGTAAGAGCCGACTAAGGGACTCGAGGGATGTGTATTACAATTTTAGGCGATGGGCTGACAACCTGTCACTATAGTGATACACAGTTATCTGATTGACCCTCAAGCTTTTGTCAGACGTGGTGTTAATTTCCGTTTTACGGCCGTTAACGCTCTGCCTACCCCGTAAGGGATATAAGCGTGATTTATGTATGTATGTATGTAAACTCAATTAAATATTCGCTGTAATTAAAGTTATGGCAATTAATACCAAGTAAAATTGGAACCTCAATGAAATATTCTCTGTAATTCAAGTTATGGCAATTTATACCAAAATACCGTTTTAGGCACTTTTTGTCATAACTTTAATTACAGCGAATATTTTTTGCATGTTCTAATTTTAAAAGGATATTTTAAAGGATAATACTAAAAACTTGAGCAACGGACATTTTGATAGATTTATTGTATAAAGAGAAAATATATTGTTTGTGAAGTGGCGCCACTGTCGAGGCCATTCACGGCTACACAAGCCTTAGGGCTTTTTTTTCTATCAAAACGTTCATGTCATGTACCTTACAAATATACATTTTCAAATACATATCTTTAAAATATTGCACGCTCTACAATAATAAAATCGCAACGGCCAAGCACAAAATTCAACAGCGTTCTTCCGCGCCAGTCGTCTCATAGCTTAGCGGAGCTAGCTTACCTCATGATTACCCATTTAAGAAATTCCAGAGGGTAACTAGCGCCTTCATCACTTAAAAATTTATAACTCGATGAAAACATAATTTATCGAAATTCTGCTTCTGTCAGATTGAAGTACAGGTATATTTACAGAATGTTGTATTATTAGTGTCGTGTTACAGAACGTTATACAAGGAGTAACAATAAAGGGCAGGGCAGACTGGCTCCGTATCCGTTCCGTATCCAGCTCTCGTCCGTAGTCACGCACGAACTTATGACGTTGTAATGTATGGGACTGTATGAGATACGGCACACCGCTTGCGTTGCGTATCCGTTGCGTATCCGTTCCGTGCTGCACGCAAGCGGTGTGCCGTATCTCATACAGTCCCATACGATACAACGTCATAAGTTCGTGCGTGACTACGGACGAGAGCTGGATACGGAACGGATACGGAGCCGGTGTGCCCTGCCCTTAAGGGTATAACAAGCCGAAACCATATCAAGGTACTCATGAAACTGAACAACTTTCCCCATGGAACATGGGCCTAATATTAAAAATAAATAGGATGTCCCAAACGAATTTGCCCAGCAGCTGGTTAATTTACTAAGCGAGGTCAATTTTTTTATATTTCGACCCATGTTCTGTTAAACTTTATTAAGTACCTGTCCTACAATCTAAAAGAAGCAGATTTTCGTTAAATTACGTTTTCATAGAGTTATTTTTTAAGTGATGGGGGCGCTAGTTACGCTCCAGAATCCCCTTAAGGCATAAACATATACTGGCTCTTCATATCACAGTTCCATAAAGACAGTTAATAACCAGCATAGGCAGTATAACATAACCTAACCTTAACACCACAAATATTTATCCCATCAGATGTCACAGACCAATGAAAGAAATACCTGCCCAAAGTACGTAATAAAGCATTTCAAACCAACAGAAACACAAAAACAAAATTACTGCTATATTTTAAGGGGTGAACCAGTCCATAAAACTTAACTTCTTTATCCAAAGGAAAAATGACAAAAATAAAAAAAATATATGAAAAGTATATTTTTAACAGAAAATTGTTCAGTTTCACTGGGTGGTTCATCCATCTAAAAAAGAACGCAGTACTCTTCCTAACACCCTGTATAAAGCATCAAAACAAAATAAAATTGGACTGTCCATATGATATGGTTTTCGACCAAACAAAACATAAAAATAAAATCAAAATAAAAAAGAAAAACCTCCTATGTAAGTTTCGAGGGTGAACCCCAATAGGTCTGTGCTATTTTCTGTAAAGGGAAAATTAAAGTAGTAAAATAAAAAATAAAAAAGAAAACATAAAAGAAAAATAATAAAAAGAACCTTTAGAGTTGTTATGGTCGGTCCCGATTTTTAACCCCAGAACCTCGATATCCGAGACATTATCTGTAAATGAAATAGAAAAAAAGAAAAGGATGGATGCGTGTTAATTATAGATGCGATAATATGATTATTATATTGAGAAACTATGTGAATTTAAAAACAACAAAGATATTATATTTATTTTTAATAAGGTAGATGGCGTTAGCATTAAATTTTACCAACGTCATCTACCGCAGCATCTGCAAATCTCCGAAATACCTAGAAAAAAAACAGGAATTCAATGAAGTGTGTTATAGAATCGAAAATGAGTTATTGTATGAGAAGCTAAATAAGAAAAAAAGTTACTCCGAAAAGATTTTCGACTAAAAACTGAGAAAAAACTCGTTAGCGCATCACTCTGCCATTTTCAAAATAGAGCAAGATTTCATTACCACAAACTTTGAGTTTTCTCTAGCACTTAGTATAATATAGATCAGTGGTTTCTTGCTATTAAAGTACCGCCGTTCCAATTAGTCGTATTTGAAAACTGTCAGGTTCGTGATAATACTATGGCAGAGGGTCCATTTTTCTTTGTTGACATCTTAGATAATAGGTGTCAAATACGACTTAATGGAACGGCGGTACTTTAGTTCATTGTTTCGCCGGACTCTTTTCGCGGTGTGGTCAAAAAAACTTTTACAACTCCCAGAATATATTCTATTTAACCTCAGAGGCTTAAAAGTTTTTGGGCGATGTGTAATTTTTTTTACCACAATTCTAATTCCGGTTGAGCCCTAGCTAACCGCCAGATAGTCAGGTATAGGTTGTAAGTTATAATCAAAATTAAACAGCGCCCATTAATCTAACATTAAACGAAAGGCAATAGAAATGGCAAAACTATTGTTAATATCCCGTTAATACGTTATCCACCATACTCGTATGTTACACGACTGCCAGTGTTATGTTTTTAGAGTTAATTTATGTGCGATTTTTTAAAGGCTTTTAAAGGGATTTTATAAACTCGGAATTGTATCGGAAGAATCCTTACATAATCGTGTCATAGGCTAGGCTTTATCCTAGACAGCAGTCGCGCTTTTAATTTTTTTAAGCTTGATGGTTTTAAAGTCAGCTGATTGTGATTTTGTATGGGAGGTCGATTTTTTTTGTCGTTTCCTGACAATGTTTCAAGGGGAAAGTTGTTCAGTTTCATGGTCTGCACCCTATCAGTATTCGGAGGGCTGTCTCTTACACCCCGTACATTCGGGTATATTTGAATATATACAGGGTGTAAGGAAAAGAAGTGCGTTTCTTTTAAGGGATGAACCAGCCCATGAAACTGAAAAACTTTCCTTCTTCTTCAACTTCCAAGGAACATAGACCAATATATTATATAAAATGTAGACCTCACATACAACCAGACTTGGTCGGCTGCTACATTTTGTATGGGAGGTCCAAATTTATTTTTCTTATTTCGACCTATGTTTCTTGGGGAAAGTTCTTCATTTTCATGGGCTGGTTCATTCCTTGAAAGGAACGCAGTACTTTTCCTTACACCCTGTATAATGTTCATAAATTGAAATTCGTCCGTCACATCACTAAATTCTATTATAACAAACTTATTCTGTAATTTAAATTCAATTTATAACAAAAAAAAAGGGTGACATTGTATTAGAATAAAGTAAGACAATAGTTATAACAAAGGGAGACATGTAGTAAATTAACTAAAACTAATTTAATCTAAGATACCGTAATGTTAAATGCTAAATGTAGTACCTACTATTAAGTCTATGGTTTTATGACCTGAAATAAATATATTTTATTTTATTTTTATTTTTTATTACTAATACACATACCTCCATCTCTGTCCAGCCCGTCGTTGGTAGCCGACAGCAGTATCTGCACCCACACGCAGAATATACCGATGATGAACAGAATCCGGAGTACGGTCGCATACTTCACGCGAGGCATCGCGCCAATACACTAGTTGTTAGTTTCATTCTAGTACGCCCCGTAGCTCATAGATGGCGTCTCTTTATATTAACACATTTACGTGTTTATTTATAGTTTGGTTTTCAATATATTTCTTTATTATGTCGCTTATTACACTTAGCTTGGTTTTCTTATGGTTATTTTCTGTACAATATGTGTATTGGTTATCCTTATTTTTAAATTGTTCGTTAATACTAGATGGCGTTAAAGCGTATACTTTATGAACCAGGTACTTCGTTTGCTGTTTCAAGAGATGGCGCTGTTTCGTTTCTTTCACTGGAAGATGGCGTTGCTTTTTTAGATTTGTTGTGATACCTGTAAAAGAGGAAACGAAGTTTTAGTACAGCTTAGATTAGCATCACCCCGTATCTACCTATTAGTGTCGTAAAAGGCGTATAAGGAATGAAACCATTTAATAGGCAGCAGCGCTTTTTTTCAACACAACTCCTTGTACTGCGCTCGCCGATCCACCAGCCGCGCTCTAGTGAGTTAGACACACGCCCCCCAATACGGAGAGGCCCTTATCCAGTTGCCAGCAGATGTGTGTGGAAAGTTTTAGTTAGTCATTCATAAATAGCTATTATCTGAATAACGAATTCGGATCTCATTATTGGTAAGATTAGTATTAAGTAAATGATTACTGAATGAAGTCAAGCTGTAATGATAGTAAAATTCACATAAATTTGTCAGCAAGGGTTGATCAGAAGCGCATGATCGCCTGGCTCGCGACCACCATCCCACCGAAGTCTGGCGCCAAGTAGCTTGCTGCGTTCTGTCAGTGCGTGGGAGTGCCAGTGCCTTAACAGGCTTCTTCTGGGTGAGCTCGCTCCATCTTAGACTCTGTCACTGTCCTATGACCTAGACTAGAGTCAAGAGCAAACCTATCATTCATTTAAAAAAAAAGCGCATGAAACAGAACAACAATTCATAATTACGCAAAATTTTGCATATTTTTGTTCGAAGAAATACTTACTCCAACCATTTTATGGTACTGTCTAATAGTGCGGAACAAGTTGATAAGATTCGTACATTTACATAGATACTTATGTAGAAGTAGGCTTATACGAGTAGTCTATTGATAACTGAGTTATACAGGGTGGACCATACCGTGATATAAAAAGGAAAATTATACCGAGGAGTATCCGAATCAACAATCGCCGAAATTTTAAACACCCCCATGTATGAACCGCGATTTTTTGTAGTCAAAAGTTATATTGAAAAAAACTTAATTTTTTGTATGCTAGAAGCATCTAGAATGTAAAAATCATAAAGATTATGCTACAAAAACAAAAACAAAGTACCACTGGGAAAAATAACTGAGTAAAAAATGAAAAAATCTTTTAGGTTTGAATTTTCCCAAAACTTTAAAAGTTAAATAACTCGGAAACTGTGTTGGCTGTGTAGTGCTTAAAGTCTTAGCGTTGAATATGATAAAATGACTATCTTCCTTTTTCAATAAATATCTCTCTCTCCCTCTCTTGTAGTCGCTGCTCGTCGTCACTTGTCACTCTACTTTTCTTTTAAAGAAATACTGTTTAAACTTGTATTTTGCCGTGTGATGCTTAGAATAGCATTACACCATTTCTTTCCCGTGGGTGTCGTAAAAGGCGACGACGTGACTCGAGGGTGTGTATTGCAATTTCAGGCGATGGGCTGACAACCTGTTACTATTTGAATGACCCTCAAATTTTTGTCAGACGTGGCGTAAATGTCCGTTTTTTGCGGCCGTATACGCTCTGCCTATCCCGCAAGGGATAAAGGCGTGATATATGTATGTATGTAACTTGTATTACTGGCCATAATCCATCAGAAACAACAAAAATCGCGGAACATACATCAGCATGTTTCGAATACCCCTCAGTAAACAAACATACCTACATACATACATCAGCCTATTGCAGTCCACTGCTGGACGAAGGCCTCCCCCAGGGTACGTCATAGGGCACGATCTCTCGTTTTCGCCATCCAGTCGCTACCAGCCACCTTTTTTAAGTCATCCGTCCATCTGGCCGGAGAGCACTTAGTATACGACATTAAAAAAAAACTTTTGACGACACTATATAGAGAAGATAGGGCTCTTAATTTTGTTTACAGTCGCATATTTTACGAACGATAGAAAACAATTTTAGAGAACTTGCCGAATTTCACCGCAAGCAGGGTTCGAACCTGCTATTCAATTCCGCAGACCAGTAATTCTATTAGTCGTTGGGATTAATTTCTAACTATTCCGTTAGATGGAGCCATGCCTCGCGTTATTAACATCAAGGCCTTATCTACCCCGGTACAACATGTGTACCAGTTATTTTGAAAACATACGAAAAAACAAATCAATAGCGGGTACACTAGGAGTTAAGATTCACTTGCATCATTTCGCAAACGTATATGAGCCGCGGTAGCCCAGTTAGTAGAGGCGTCGGTATTACTAATACCAAAACTCGCAGGTTCAAACCCTGCCTGCAATTTTGCAAGTTCTCTTAAATTGCATACTCAAAATGTTGAAGTGTTTTAAAATTTGAGTTCTCGCCAGAAAAGAAAATTGTAAAATGCAGAATTTCAACTTGTTGTGGACAACAAAGATCGGCAAGATAGTATCGTTCTAACTACTTATCGCTCGGCCAGCCAAGCATAGTTGAGTGTGTGATCAGATACTCAGATTATGTCACGAACACCACATAATCTGTTAAGGCGAGTGTACCCGTGAACGACCTCGACAGTGGCGCCAATTCACAAAAAAAAACTCTTTATACAAATAAGCTATAAGAATATCCATTGCCCAAGTTTTTAGTATTATCCAAAAGCAAAATTTGAACCTGCAAACTCAATGGAATATTCGCTGTAATTAAATGGCAATCAATACCAAAAGTGGCCGTTTTAGGTACTTTTTTTCCATATTTTACATTTCATTGAGTTTTCAGGTTCTAATTTTACTAAAAACTTGGGCAACGGACATTCGGATAGATTGTTTGTATAAAAAGAAAACTTTTCTTTTGTGAAGTGGCGCGACTGTCGAGGTCGTTGACGGCTACACTCGCCTTAAGGCCACGGTGCATGCATTCTATGTGCTGAAAGCGATTTTCAGTGAAACATTACGAAGGCAATTTTTATTTTCAAACTAGGTATAAAAGGGCTACCCTGAAATATTTTCTGGATGTCAACAAGCACCAAATAGATTTGGATGTTAGATTTTCAGATATCTTATTTATTGACAAATCTTATTTACTTTTGTAAATAATCTTATTTTTATTTTTTAAATAAATTATTGATTTTGATGTTCTCACTATCATTTTCTGTAGTAAAATTAATTCTTCACAACTTTGAAGTCAAATTATTTTTTTCTTAGTTGCGAATTGCTAAATAACATCTCGTTAATTGGATAACTCAACTAATGCATGGTTTTTGTTGCAAACATAAAGTGAAACACATACACTTATAAATGCGCAAATTATGTGTCGTTTCACATAGTGATACAAAGATAAACAGTTGTGAAAATGCTGTTTCAAAAGTGACACGGTTTTGCTATTTGAGTCAATAAATTATAGGTCTTAGCGCAAAATTATAAACGTACCATTTAAAAATAATACATACATATACACATATCACGCCTATTATCCCTTACGGGGTGTGACGAGCGTAAACGGACATTTACGCCACGTCTGACATATTTGAGGGTCATTCGGAAAATTATGTATCACCATAGTGACAGGTTGTCAGCCCATCGCCTAAATTTGCAATACACACCCTCGAGTCCCTTAGTCGCCTCGTACGACTCCCGCGAGCAAGAAATAGGGTGATGCTATTCTAAGCCGGCATCACACGGCGACGGTGTTATAAAGATAGCGGAAAATTGTAAACGTACCATTTAAAAATAATAATCGCAAATATGAACGTTTGTTGTATGGGAGCCTCCTTATTTAAACATACATACATGCATATAATTACGCCTCTTTCCCATAGGGGTAGGCAGAGACTACATCTTTCCACTTACTACGATCCTGACACACCTCTTTCGCTTCTTCAACATGCATCAATCTTTTCATACATGATCGTCGGTTTAGGGTACTCTTGACCTGACCTTTCTTTAGAACGTCCCCGATCTGATCTATACTTATTTCATTTATTTTTTGTATTTGTTGTTTAGCCGCATCAGAAATATGAAATCTGTGAACAACTCTGTAACTTGTTGACGCAAAATTGTTGTTTTTAATGATAATTATGCTATGTTCAGTTTTTGTATCAGAATTTCAAACGTGTGCTTTTGCAAATTTAGCGATTCGTAATTTGTAAACGACACCTTGATTATTATTCCATTTTCTATTTCTTTGAGTTTTTTCTTGATACGTTCGATATTTTAATAACATTATTGTTTAGTTGAGAAATTCTTAACCTATGATAAGCGTAAAAGGTCCTATTAAATTCAGTGCAAATACTTAACGGTGAGTTTAACACGTGAAACTTTACATACTTTTTCCGAGTCGCCCAACAATCCGATGAACCCTGGTGTCAGAGTTTTTCAACCGACTCGTGAAACTGAACAACACTACTTAAGGAATAGGTAGAGGTATGAAAATAATGGGACCTCCCATACATATATTCAAAAGGCCTTTCTTTGTAAAGTAAGTCCAATTCCTTTTTACGATTTATTGTACACAGGATCAGTAAAGAGACCAACACAAAGATTACAGACACAACAGGCACTGCTTATCTCTAATAAGAAATTTCTTACAGCAGACCTATGGACTCTTAATAATGGTATTATTATTTTTTCATATTTCATCCTATGTTTTTTTAAGGAAATCACCCTAAAATATTTGCACAGAATTTAATAGGATCTTATATACATAATACTATTAGGATAAATACTGCATTCGTAAGTCTGAACAACTCTTCATGGGAACATACGTCAAAATATGTTTTTAGGGTTCCGTACCCAAAGGGTAATAATAGAAACCCTATTACTGAGGCTCGGCTATCCGTCTGTCTGTCCGTCCGTCCGTCCTACAGTTACGAGTCTGTATCTCCTGAACCGTTATGTTACCGAGACAGTTAAAACTTTCACAGATGATGTATTTCTGTTGCCGCTATAACAACAAATACTAAAAATTTGAATAAAGTAAATATTTAAGTGGGCACCCATACAAAAAACTTGTTTTTTTTTGTATAGAGGCTGTTATCTTTTTACAGATGTTGTATTTCTGTTGCTGCTATAACAACAAATACAATTTTTTTTATAATATAAATATTTATGGGGGCTGCCATACAAAACACGTGTTTTTTACGCGTTTTTATCGATAATTGTTTGGTAAAGGTACGGAACCCTTCGTGCGTGAGTCCGACTCGCACTTGGCAGGTTATTTTTTTAATCTCCAAACACATTCTTTATACTTGGGAACTAAAAGCTTTGGACTGGATCACCCCTCGTATTTAATAAATTAATTAATAATTTTATTAAGGTATTTTTGTTTTTAAAAGGCATACATATATCACGCCTATATCCCTTGAGTGGAAGGCAGAGCGTAAACGGCCATAAAAAACGGTCATTTTACGCCACATCTGACAAACGTTTGAGGGTCATTCAGAAATTTATGTATTGCCAGAGACAGGTTGTCAGCCCATCGCCTAAAGTTGCAATACACATGTAACCCTCGAGTCCCTTAGTCGCCTCTTACGATTTAAACGGAAGAGAAATGGGGTGATACTATTCTAAACCGACATTACATCACTGAGAATTAATAACTTTCTTTTGGGAAATCGGTTAAATATAACTAGATGAGCGATTTCATTACACTATACAGGGTGTAAGGGAATACTGAATACTGATAGGGTGCATGCAGACCATGATACTGAACAACTTTCCCCTAGGAACTTAAATGTCAGGAGAACGACAAAACAAAACGACCTCTGACTGCATTTAATATGCAAAGTCAAAAAAAAATTGAGTTTCCTAAAATATTTATTTATGGGAAGTTGTTCAGTTTCATGGTCTTAATACATCCTATCCCTTACAACCTATATATTAGTATGAATGAATACGACTTACACAAAATCACGTCTAATATTCCTTGTAGGGTATAAAGAGCGTCAACGGTTTTATCCTTGCTTCGGAGGGCACGTTAACCGTCGCTCACGGTCGCTGTCTATGATAACTAACTTGGATAGCTATTTCACAACTTTTCATCGGGTCGTTCATTGACTTAGTGTCACACAGGACGAGTCCACCAAAATACTAATGATAATTTCAAGGTTTAGAGTGACCATTTTGGTAATTCGACCGTCATACCACGCAAACAAATTATATACGGAGGTGTTCATAATTTGCGTTCTGTTGCGGTAGTGGCGCCTACGTATAGGAAAAAAATACTGCGCGGCATCTATCTTTCGTGCACAATGAAATGAGACAGTGTGTCGATAAAGTTTGAGAGATGATGGTTATAAGAAGAAAAATATTAATTATTCCGCGGTTGAAATACTCTGACACCAGGGTTCATCGGGTCGTTAGACAACTCGGTGTCCCACACGAAAAGAAGAAGAATTCATCAAACATTTTCAAGGTGCAGGTACGTCATTATCGCTAAATCACACTTAGCTGGCGAAATGCAAGAATTTAGCTGGCACTACGCAAGATGTTGCATTCAAAGGGAACACTGCTAAATATGCGTTAGATGAATTAAAGAATAGAATTGGGTATGCTAAGTGCGCCATGCCAATCATCTCCCTCGTTGATCGCGTACCGAACGTCGAAATTCGATGTAGGACAAAAGTAGAAGATGTAGGAAAGCGAATTACAAGATTGAGGTGGAGATGGGCCGGACACATGGCAAGGAGGCTTGGCAGACGGTGGACAAAAGCAGTCACATAGTATGGTAACCAAGGGAGCAAAAAGGTTAGCAAGCAGACTATCAGCCCGGTGGTCCGATGATATCACCAAGTCGACGGGATCTCTATGGATGAGTTTAGCACAGGACCGAGAGAAGAGGCCTATGACCTCCAGTGGCATTTGCGGATAAATAATTAGCATGATTCAACCAAGTTTTTTTAAAACATGTAGGCGTCACTAGCACAACGTGTCATCTTATCAGTTTAATGAGGCATGAGATGTACTTATTTGTCTTTACAATAGTCATAATGAGCTCAATGTCATTTCTTTGTGAAAATTATAAATAGGTGTATGAACGAAATACTATTAGCAGCTCATCGAGTTACCATTTCGGCGATCAAAATATTCTGGTTCTCTATACAATTGCTCGGAATAACCAGTATAGGTCAACCTCTTGCGTGGGTAGGTAGGCGTGCTGCCGAAAGAAGGGATGAAAATGGATGAAGGAAGATCTTCTACTTCATAATATGGTCATTTTTGGTTTGATAAATGAAAATAAGAAATTTAAAAAAAATTGCGCCCGATGAGACTTGAACCCGGGACCGTGGGGTACAACAAAATAATACGGAATGTAAGGGACAGCCCTCCGAATACTGATAGGATACATGTAGACCATGAAACTGAACAACTAGGAACGTAAGGTAGGAATCGACAAAAAATGACCTCTTATACAAAATCACGATCAGCTGACTGCAATTATTACGGGAAGTCTTTTTTTTACGTTTCCTGGAATATTTTTCCATGTGAAGTTGTTCAGTTACATGGTCTACATGTATTCTATCAGTATTCGGAGGGCTATCCCTTACACGCCGTATTATTTTGTTGTACCCCACGGTCCCGGGTTCAAGTCAATTTGTTACTTTTTCATTTATGAAAATAATATAGCACTGTGAGTGCATAATTAAACCATAGTACATTTTTATTTTTAACTGTACTGAAACTGAACCTCTTTGTGAGTATTATGTCAATATTCTTTGTTCTGTGGTGTGGTCATACACGATTTTTTGAGTTATAATGGCGTGTGATGCCGGCTTAGAATAGCATCACACCATGTCATTCCCGTGGGTGTCGTAAGAGGCGACTAAAGGACTCGAGAGTTTCATGTGTTTAACAATTTTAGGCGACAGGCTAACAACCTGTCACTATAGTTATACACAATTTATCTGAAACGGCTCTTAAATATTTGTCGAACGTGGCAATAACGACCGTATTTTACTGCAGTTAACGCTCTGCTTACCCCGCAAGGTAGATGGTCAGCAGCGGGCATAACCGCTACGCGTGCTGCTAGTGTTTAATAATTCAAAGTTATTTTATGAGCGGGGCAAAAGGATCGCGATCTTACTACAACCCTTTCAGAGAATTATTTATTACATAGGAACCCTCCAAGGTGGCATCATCAGCACATCAACCTATCCATTTAAGGTGGGACGTTTTACATACAAACGAATAACTGAAATTCAGTCGACTTAAGGCGAGTGTAGCCGTCAATGACCTCGACGGTGGCGCCACTTCACAAAAAAAAGTTTTCTCTTTATACAAACAAGCAATCATAATGTCCGTTGCCCAAGTTTTTAGTATTATCCTCAAGAAAAACTAGAATCTTCAAAGTTAATGAAATATTCACTGTAATTAAAGTTATGGCAAAGATCCTAAAAAGGCCACTTTTGGTATTAATTGCCATAACTTTAATTACAGCGAATATTTCATTGAGTTTGAAGGTTCTAGTTTTACTGGAGGATAATACTAAAATTTTAGGCAACGGAAAATCTGATAAATTGTTTGTATAAAGAGAAAATATTATTTTTGTGAAGTGGCGCCACAGTCGAGGTCGTTCACGAGTACACTCGCCTTAAACATGCGATGTAGAGCATTTTTTAAAGAAATGTTTATGCGGAATGTTGAAAGATAAAGAGTATTTTGTGCACAATAAAATCAAACTCATTTATCGCAGCAGTAGCTCCATCTATTGGCGTACGGTAGCGAATCTGTTTTAACAAAGAAGTCTTAGGTTACAATTATTATTTTGCGAAAATGTTTTATCAACACGGGCATAGGAGACTCCAACTTTTGTCCCCTTGAAAGACGTAAGTCCATTTTACTTTTGTATAAAAAACGTCCCACCTTAAGAGACCACAGCTAATCTAGGGTGAAATTTTACTAGTGACCGATAGCAAAATCTCAATCTCATCTGGTCTCATGTTCCTCCCCTACCCCTCCCTTCTGCATACGCCACTAATATGATGTTAAATTAACAAAACCAATTTGCCCCTTTGAAAGGGATCTACGTATGATTGTTACCTACAAATATCATAAATAGTGGCTAAGTGTAGGTTGTGTTCACACATGTTTTATGCTAATTGAGTAAATGACCGGATGTGCAGCGCAATGCACATTATTGCAGATAATTTGTAGACTCAATTCACAATGTACACAGCAAGGCCAAAATTAAAACTTCTCGTTCCGTCACGCAAAAACGCCTTATGCATGTTTTTAAATGATAGACAGTTAAAATTTTCAGAGAAACCGTATTTCTGTTGCCGTCGAATACTAACAACGAATACAAAAAAATAAAACAAAATAAAAATAGTCGTTTTATGATTTCATACAAAAAAACTTTCATTTTAACTCGACTTTGTCTTTAATGGTTTGTAAGTGATGTACATTCTAAAATTAATTATCATTTGAAGCATTCTGTGTGACAAGTAAAAAATTACCGCCAAATATAAGACGAAATGTGTAACAATCTTTTTGAATTTCGCTTTGCTGAAAATGAGGCTTCAATTTTCATAATTTTGTCTTCATGATTCTTGTGCCGTGTGATGCCGGCTTAGAATAGTATCACCCCATTTCTTTCCTGTGGGAGTCGTACGAGGTGACTAAGGGACTTGAGGGTGTGTATTGCAATTTTAGGCGATGGGCTAACAACCTGTCACTTTGGCAATACACAATTCTCCGAATGACCCTCAAATATTTGTCAGACGTGGCGTAAATGACACATTTTTGCGGCCGTTTACCCTCTGCCTACCCCGCAAAGGATTATAGGCGTGATATATGTATGTATGTATGTATTCTTCTTATTTCCTGGTAAATAATAATGACTGAGCGCTATTAGTTATTAGTAATTTTAGACAGTCCTGTGGAATCGAATCTCATAATATAGAATAACAAATGACTTCCTTTATGAATTATGTCGGGTTATGGCCGGAGCCTTAGGCTCTCGATTCAGAAGTCATAGGTTCAATTTGCGTATGGAATGAAGGCAAATAACTTATGGGTGCTTTTTGGGGAAGAATGGCCTCCTACTAGGAGGACCGATGACCTTTTAAGGGTCTCCCTATCCCCGGTACAGCATGTGTACCAGTCATTTGGAACCTTACTACCCTTACTACTTAGAGTTCAAAACCTGTGAAAAAATATAAGAAAAGTGGGTACACTAGGTGTTAAGGCGAGTGTAGCCGTGAACGACCTCGACAGTGGCCACTTCACAAAACAGAAGTTTTCTCTTTATACAAACAATCTATCAAAATGTCCGATGCCCAAGTTTTTAGTGTTATCCTTAAGTAAAATTAGAATGAGAATTTACAAACTCAATGAAATATACGCTGTTATTAAAGTTATGGCAAATAATACCAAAAACGTAACACAACCATGTCAGAGGCCTACTAGTAGGCGGTTGAAAAACTCTGACACCAGGGTTCATCGGGTCGTTGGATGACTCAGTGTCCCAAACGAAAAGAGAAGAGAGAGAGATACCAAAAAAAAATACTAACTTTAATTGCAGCGAATATTTCATTGAGTTTGCAGATTCTAATTTTATATATTACTAAAAATAATACTAAAACCTTGGGCATCGGAAATTCTGATAGGTAGGTTGTTTTGTGTGGCGCCACTTTTGAGGTCGTTGACAGCTACACTCGCCTTAACTATATATATATATAGGTTAACTGTTAAACTGGAAAGTACGTATTAAGTACCTACATATATGCTAACTATTCGGAGGACCTTATTTATTCAAGAATTAGTTTATTTATTGACACTATGGTTCTAATTCGGAGAACCAATTGTCACCGTCTAACAATGACAACGATTCTGACGGTACACTTCCTATAAGGAAGTTCATAACATATAGCTTGAAATCTGTGACAGATGCATATTCATACAATTTTTCTTTTGTCCTTTTCACTCTCACTTGGTTTCCTATCTAGCTACCTGCTGTCAAGGGAATCATTCAATAATTTACATATTATAGCAATTACGCCGTGCGATGCCGGCTTAGAGCCGTGTGATGCCGGCTTAGAATAGCATCACCCTATTTCTTACCCATGGGTGTCGTAAGAGCCGACTAAGGGACTCGAGGGATGTGTATTGCAATTTTAGGCGATGGGCTGACAACCTGTCACTATAGTGATACACAGTTATCTAAATGACCCTCAAACTTTTGTCAGATGTGGTATTAATATCCGTTTTTCGGCCGTTAACGCTCTGCCTACCCCGTAAGGGATATAGGCGTGATTTATGTATATAATTTTTTGCTATGTTTTATAGCTTAGTTCTAGTATACACTAAACAAGAGAGACAGGATGTGTTTAGCTGAAAAAGGAGATATGGATAACAAAATCAAGTCCCGTGAAAAAAATGACAGTGATAAAAATATGATCACCCAAATAATTGCCTAATATATTTTACCCACATGTTTATTTTTTTAAGATCTCTTTTTCTCTTTTCGTGTGGGACACCGAGTCGTCCAACGATTCGATGAACCCTGGTGTTTAGTTTTTCAACCACCTACTACCACTAGTAGGCCTCTGACATGGTTGTGTTACGACCGCCGTCTAAGTAATCATAGACAGCTACCGGGACCGCCGGCTTTACGTGTCCTCCGAAACACGGAACCATTTCTTTTCGGACAATCAGTTGGTTCACCCTGCAATGTCCTAACCAGACGGCGAACAAATTCACAAAGTGATAAATATCAACTTTGTGAGTGTCCCACTGAGAATCGAACCCGGAACCTTTGCGTCGCAGGCAGTCGCACTACCACTGCGCTACATCACCCATCGTTTTTTTAAGATAAGGCAGACACGACATGCATTTTAAATATAGCTTTGGCTAGTGGTTTCAAGAATCAAATTCATAATAATAAAAATCCCTTACATTGCTTGACACCTACTATCAATAACATAACATAATAATAAAAAAACCATATCCATTTATGTTCGACACGAATGTGATGTCGTAAATAAAATTAAGTACAGTGTTTATCAGCTGTTTTACAATTATATCATGAAGTGAATGGCTTTTAATGTTATATGTGTATAATTGAAACGAGATGTTATGCCGTGTGATGCCGGCTTAGAATAGCATCACCCCATTTCTTACCCGTGGGAGTCGTAAGAGGCGACGAACGGACTCGAGGGTGTGTATTGCAATTTTAGGCGATGTGCTGACAAGCTGTCACTATGGTGATACATAATTATCTGATTGACCCTCAAATATTTGTCAGACGTGGCGTAAATTATCGTTTTATGGCTGTTCAAGCTCTGCCTACCCCGCAAGGGATAAGGTGTGTATGTATGTATGTTTAAAACAACATTTTGACGAGCGTGTCACACACATCGGATGTGCAACTGCCTGCGGTTCCGGGTTCGATTCCGCAGAGGGCAGATCCCCCCCAGAGGTTACCTTATTATTGGTGCTACTTTAAATTAAGAACTTACTTTGAAATATTCAAGTTCAAGTATATGATAGTCAAGTTATTTAAGAGGAGGAGTTATATATGTAGGAGTATATGATAGTCAAGTTATATATGGAGGAGTTATATATGGAGGAGTATATGATAGTCAAGTTATTTAAGAGGAGGAGTTATTTAAGACGAAGGGACTCGAGGGTGTGTATAGCAATTTTAGGCGATGGGCTGACAACCTGTCACTATGGCGATACACAATTTTCCGAATGACCCTCAAACGTTTGTCAGACGTGGCGTATGTGGCCGTTTTTTCGGTCGTTTACGCTCTGCCTACCCCGCAAGGGATAAAGGCGTGATATATGTATGTATGTATGTAGGAGTTATTTATGAAAATCATGTGACAAAAAAGTATGAATATGAATGTGGATGGATGCAGAAGAGGAGGAAGGCCTAAAAAAATTGGATGGATTGTATAAAAATATGAAGCAAAAGGGTGTAAATGAAAATTTGACAGCTGATAGACAGGAATGGAAGAAAAAAACATGGTGCGCAGACCCCAAATAAATTGGGATAAGGGCGGGCAGATGATAAAGTGAAAGTGAGTGAAAGAGCATTTTATTTTATCTCCATCTTTGTGATTTCTTATATTTATACTATTTATTGTATATTTTATAAGTGTGCTATGTATGTAAGTATTGTGATATGTATTTGTCATATTAGTTTATTTGTAATATTATGTTTAGGTATTAGGTAGTTTTTAGTTAGTTATTTTTTCTTTTTATTATTGTATTTCTCTTGTTCCCGTGTTATAACTTCTTCCACCCCGATTAGGTTGACTGGAAGAGATTTCTTATAGAGATAAGCTCGCCTATGTATTTGATTATAAGTTTAAACATTGTAAATGTATGCAATAAAGAATATATATAAAGTGCATGATAGCCAACATGTATATCTAGTACGTACGCGTCTTCGCGAATGGAGAATCGAGGTCAATCCGGAAAAAATTGCAGCCGTGCACATTCGTAGGTGCTCAAACCGGCTGAACGTCCCCGCTGTAAGGCTTTTCGGCCGACCCATCCCCTGGGTTAACGAGACCAAATATAGGAGTCACCCTCGACTCCAGAATAAGCTTCCGTAGCCATATCATGAGAGTTTGCAACCGCGCGGCGTTCGTTTTGGGCAGACTACATCCGATGCTGAACAAACGGAGCAAACTCTCCCCTAGAAATAATTTCATGCATTGTTTACATACATACATAAATCACGCCTATATCTCTTACGGGGTAGACAGAGCGTTAACTGCCGTAAAACGGATATTAACACCACATCACAAAAGTTTGAGGGTCAATCAGATAACTGTGTATTACTATAGTGACAGGTTGTCAGCCCATCGCCTAAAATTGCAATACACATCTAACCCTCGAGTCCCGTTGTCGTCTCTTACGATACGACACCCATAGGTAAGAAATGGGGTGTTGCTATTCTAGGCCGGCATGACACGGTTATTGTTGGAATTGTTTACTTACTGTAAATTAAGTTATGGAACCAAAGTGTGACATCACAAAAATTCGGATTCGCAAAACAATTCGTTGACATCTTTGCAAGTGTAGGTAGTTTTAGGCGGAAAGGTCCTGGGGTTAGACTACTTGGTACATTGTGCCCCAGGGTACGCCATAAGGCAGTGGCCCCCACTCTAGTTATGTTCGCCATATGTACATACATATATGTTTTTATTACATACAAGACATCACACCTTTATCCCTTGCGGGGTGGGCAGTTTACAACCGTAAAAATACGGTCGTTATCGCCATGTCTGACGAATATAACGGGCATTTCAGAAAATAAATTAATTTAGTTAAAAATCTATCAGCAACAGGTTGGTGGGTTATATAAGGTGTAAAAAAATTAGCTGAGAATATTTTAAGGGGTGAACCAGTACGTGAAACTGAACAACTTTCCGGAGGGAGGGTCAAATTATGAAAAAATTATATGACCCTCCCATACTTAGTGTGTTACCCGGCCGGGATAATTTGTATGGGAGGGCCAATTTCTTTTTTCATATTTCTACCTATGTTCCTTGGGGAAAGTTGTTCAGTTTCACGTACTGGTTCACCCCTTAAAATATTCTCAGCTATTTTTTTTAAACTATGTATACAGGACAGGGTGTAAAGGACAGCCCTTCAAATACTTATAGGGCGCATTCAGACCATAAAACTGAAAAACTTCCCATGAGAAAATATTTCAGGATATTCTGAAAAAACCAGCTGATGGTGATTTTGTATGGGAGGTAAATTTTTCTTTGTCTTTTCCTGACTTATTATGTTCCTAGGGGAAAATTGTTCAGTTTCATGGTCTGCATGCACCCTGTAAGTATTTGGAGTGTTGTCCCTTATACTGACAAATTGACAACCTCCTCCTCTTTAGAAGTCTGTCAAAGAGTTAATCAGTAATTTCGTATGTAACACAATGATGCATGGTGCATGACAGGCAGAGATAATGTTGCATTGTTTTGATATTAAATGCACTATTGGTTTATTTTTAGACTGGCTCGATGGTGTAGCAGATAGTACCCCTGCCTGCTACACCAAGGTTTGTGGGTTCAATCCCCACAAGGCACAAATATTTGTTACATTCATTTTCAAGTAGGTATTTGTGTTTAGTCTGAGTATTTTCTTTGTATAATATGTATTTATTTACAAAAAAAATAGTTGTTATGTATTATATCAGCTTGCTCACAGCTTGTTCCCATAGTAAAAGCTTAGCTTGGGGCTAGATGGCGCTGTGTGAAATGTCCAAGATATTAATTAATTTATTTTACACTCACAGTTGTTGATTCCATGTTACTAGTCTCAATGTCATGTACCGACTAAAGTCTCTAACAAAAATAGCATTAATTAGCCATTTTAGTCAGTACCGTATTACACCGTGTGATGCCGGCTTAGAATAGCATCTCCCCATTTAATTCCCGTGGGAGTCGTAAGAGGCGACTGAGGGACTCGAGGGTGTGTATTGCAATTTTAGGCGATGGGCTGACAACCTGTCACTATGGCGATACACAATTTTCCGAATAACCCTCAATTATTTGTCAGACGTGGCATAAATGTCCGTTTCTTGCGGCCGTTTACGCTCTGCCTATCCCGCAAGGGATTATAGGCGTGATATATGTATGTGTGTTTAGTCAGTAAAGTGGAATCGACTAAAATGGCTAATTAAAAATAGCACTATCACTTTCTGTTATGTAAGTTTAGAAAAGGATTAGTAGATGTCATAGACTATTTAAGTCATGCTATGTTTGAAATAGTCTATGATTTCTGCACCGTTTTGCAGATTTCTTTGTATGTTCACCAAATTTTTTATTGGCTGAAACTTTTTACTGATACCAAGTCAAATCACAGACAATTTAAGATGTGATCATCTTCTATCCTTGTCTAAACATATTTAATGGAAAGTGACAGTTATATTTAAGATTAAGATTTTAATTGGTAATATGATATTGAGACTATGCTATATTATTTTCATTTAAGAAAGGCAACTCAATGTTTCATGTGTATAATAATTTCAGGCAACAGGCTGACAACCTGTCACTATAGTAATATATGATTTTTCTGAAACATCCCACAAATATTTGTCAGATGTGGCGATAGCAACCATATTCTACAGCCGTTAACGCTTCGCCTACCCCTCAAGGCAAAAAGGCGTGATATGTGTAAGTATGTTTGTATGTGAAAATAACTCATGAATGTTCCATATATATTTTTTTTTTATTTATGATAGATTTGCTCTTGACTCTAGTCTAGGTCATAGGACAGAGACAGAGTCTAAGATGGAGCGAGCTCACCCAGAAGAAGCCTGTTTACTCTTACTTTGAAGAGATTAGGGTTGTATGCGTTTGGAAACACAGACGCAGGTAGTGAGTTCCACTCTTTAGCAGTGCGCATTATAAATGATGACTGGAAGCGCTTAGTCCGAATTGGTGGAATGGCTACCAGGTATGGATGGTATCCGGCGGTGCATCTGGATGTCCGATGGTAGAAGGGAGCTGGTGGAACAAGGTTGTGAAGCTCTTGAGCACACTCTCCAAAGTACATTTTTAAAGTTAGTGAGTTATTCAACTTTTAAAGTGTTATGGACCAGTACAGATGTAAAACTTTCCTCAAGGAAAAAGTATAATGTAAAATGGAAGAAAAATTGTTTTGGCAGGGTCCAAAGGGTATCAAGTTTATGTGGCAAATTAAAATAAGCAAGCACAATGAGAAACAATAAGAGCAATAATAATTATATTAACTGTAGCTCGTTTACCAAGATGCAAGTTGGCTTAACTAGTTCTGTAGGTGTAGGTAACAATTTTTACCTTGATAGTAATGTATCCAAATGAATTCGTCTCAAGACTATTTTAGTACCTACATTATTTACTAAATATTTTCGTATTTATAACATTTATACAACTATTGTACTCACCGTGGATAGTTTAGCGCCTTTTTCTTTTAACCCAAATAACTAAAACTTGTTTTAAATTACGTAAAACTACACAGGTGCACAAGTTAAACACTATGCCGAATAATAACTTAAATTGTCTGTAAAACTTACACCACACTCATAATCTTGATAAACAAGTCGTTCAAGTGTGTAATGCAAAGCAGAAACACTAATGAAATCCAAATTAAAAGTCGAATCGAAATAGGTATTTACGTGCAATAGTTAGAACTATTGATTGGAATCTACTTGTTCTTTGTAATAAATTATTTAGACGTGTTCTCGATAAGTGTTGTTGAATAGAAGCATAGGATAGACAGTCTAAGTGTTGAAAGTCCGTTTGCCAACTAATTCACATGGTGTTATGGCAATATTACGGTAATTCGTTCACGTTACGAATGCGCGAAGAATATAGTACGAAAGTCATCGCAATCGCATCCACCTTGGGGCGAGCGTGTGACGTAAATGACATTTCGAGGTCAGTGTTGCCCAATAGTTCCTGAAGAAATAATCTGAAAATAAGAATAAATATTTTATGAACAAGAACGGGTATATAAAATGGAACAGGCTGCACGTCTACGTGTGAAATTCTTATAACATTGCGTAGTTGGTTAATATTCTTGGAAACATAATGGCTAACCGACTACGCAATGAACAGCAAATATCACCTGTAAAATTGTACCCTTTAGTCTGATAATAGACCCGATTCCACGTTTTAATCGTTTTAAGTTTCTAATGCTAAAATCACTAAAATAAAATCCCTAAACTTAGAGGTTTTAAGTGTGGCTATTCCAGAAAAGCCATGATTTTGGGAAGTTTTTGACAGGAATATAATTTGATTTTGACAATGCTATTTTTACCAAAATTTAGTGTAGCAATTTAAAAATATATAAAAGTGTTGCAAGAAAAGAAATATTTTTTATACACCACGAAAAAGCATTTTTCTATTATTTGGTAAAATAATTCTTATATTTAACTATAGAAACATGCCTGTCCCTGTTGAGGCTTTGGAAGAATTTGCTTAACACACCATGCTTGGTAGATGGATTGGCGAGCGCAGTACGCAATAATGCTTTAATGTTTATTTGGTGCATTTTTGTGTAAAATCGCCAAAAAGAGATGAAATTGATAGATACACATTCGGTCGGTACCACTTTAGAACTTTCCGACCCGTTGCCACTTTAAAACCTTTCAACCCGGTGCCAGCCTAGAACATTCTGATCTGGTGCCACTTTAGATCTTTCCTACCCGGTGACACTCTAGGACCTCCCAACTCAATTGATCCCACTTTAGAACTCTCCTATCTGACCGAAAATCAAACAGAAAAATCCACCATTGCAACCATTTCGATTTGTTTTGACAGTACTATTTTTAAGCGGGACCTTTTTAGTGGCCACTAAGATCAGTAAATTTAATCTTTTTAAATATTTAAATTGCTTAATTTTGCACCTCCTAGAATTGCACTAATCGGCTAAATCTAAGTTTAATCCTGTCAGTTATTTTTAGAGATTATAATCCTGTCATTTGAGTTTGACAGTTACATGCAGAATAGGAAACGGCTTTGGAAACGTCAAATTAGACTTAGTAATAATAACAGTGCGTCTGGAATAGGGTCTAATATCGGGCAGAGACTATAATTATGAAATAAAATAGTACCTCAAAACGCAATAAAAAAGGGGATATATATTAATAGGTAACATAAAAAAATCTACTAAAATATTCTTCAAGTAGTGTATGTCATATTACCCGTAATTATAAATCCCCATATTTATTTATTTTTTATTAATGATGGGTTTGCTCTTGACTCTAGTCTAGGTCATAGGACAGAGACAGAGTCTAAGATGGAGCGAGCTTACCCAGAAGAAGCCTGTTAAGGCACTGGCACTCCCACACACTGACGGAACGCAGCAAGCTACTTGGCGCCAGACTTCGGTGGGATGCGAGCCAAGCGGCGGCCCCTTACGGAGCCTTCCACCGCTTAGTGGGATCGTGATCGTGGGATTTTTTTATTCGAATATGGAAAATATTAAATACATAATGTACTATGTATTTCTGAATTCTTCTTCTAATTCAGGCAGCACGTGAACAGCAACAAACCAGTGGCGTATTATTCAAAAGGCGCAGTGACAACCCCGTAACATATTATTTAAAATTAAAGACAAATATGATAAGACTTCTATGAAATGAAATTAGCACCTATCATGATACAAGAGTGAATATTCGACTATATATGTGCATGATTTTTATTCCATAGCAACACAAACAATTTTGCGTTTCGTTACACGCAGCTTTAACACACAGATATCAGTCTGAATCAGATGAAAAAGTTTTTCTTGCGTGAAAAGAAGTTTAATCTGACAGTAGATTTTTAGGTTATGTTGTTCGTAAACACCAAAGTCAACAATCACAGTTTTTATGTAATTATAAACGTTTGGTAAGTGGAAAGGTGCAACTAGTTTAAACTATAAGTGGTTTACCAAAAGACGTAAAAATCAAAAGTGTTCGACGCCGGCCGCCCCGTAGGCCTTCGATTTTGTTGTATTTGTCACCCCCCCTAAGTGCACCCCAACGTCCGCAACCAAATCCGTTTTATTTTCAGAATATCCCACAAAGATGTCAGACACAGAGCTAGATTCCTCCGAACTGGGCACAAAGAGCTACTGGCAGAGTGCTTATACAAAGGTACCTATTTACTTACTATTAATGGCAATACAAGCTGTGTACCTATACCTATACATTACAAACTTACTAAAAATCATCTATTTATTCCCATGATACGTGATAGTTGCTAAAATGTAGTATATGTTTTTTTAATTACGCTGTGTGATGCCGGCTTAGAATGGCATCACCCCATTTCTCACCCAAGGACGTAAGAGACGACCAAGGGACTCGAGGGTTAGATGTGTATTACAATTTTGGGCGATGGGCTGACAACCTGTCACTATAGAGATACACAGTTATCTGATTGACCCTCAAACTTTTGTCAGATGTGGTATTAATATCTTACGGCTGTTAACTCTCTGCCTACCCCTAAGGGATATAGGCGTGATATATGTATGTATATTTTTTAAATTAACTAGTTCGTAGATTACCTTTATTTAAGAGAATTAAGCCAGAAGTTAATGTAAATCATGCTGTACGGATGGTGTTAGTAGAAGAGCGGGAGTGGCGTATTTACCATAGGGGCACTCGGGGCACGCGCCTGGGGCGCAAGGCCTGCAGCTGCTCCCCCCATGGCCACGGCTGTCTATATTGGCTGCTGCAGCCTCCCACCAGGCCCTAATCGCCACTGGAACAGTGGTGCAGTGGCGGCTGCAGCCGCTCCCCCCATGGCCACGGCTGTCTATATTGGCTGCGCAGCTGCCCCACCAGGCCCTAATCGCCACTGGAACAGTGGTGCAGTGGCGGCTGCAGCCGCTCCCCCCATGGCCATGGCTGTCTATATTGGCTGCGCAGCTGCCCCACCAGGCCCTAATCGCCACTGGAACAGTGGTGCAGTGGCGGCTGCAGCCGCTCCCCCCATGGCCACGGCTGTCTATATTGGCTGCGCAGCTGCCCCACCAGGCCCTAATCGCCACTGGAACAGTGGTGCAGTGGCGGCTGCAGCCGCTCCCCCCATGGCCATGGCTGTCTATATTGGCTGCGCAGCTGCCCCACCAGGCCCTAATCGCCACTGGAACAGTGGTGCAGTGGCGGCTGCAGCCGCTCCCCCCATGGCCATGGCTGTCTATATTGGCTGCGCAGCTGCCCCACCAGGCCCTAATCGCCACTGGAACAGTGGTGCAGTGGCGGCTGCAGCCGCTCCCCCCATGGCCACGGCTGTCTATATTGGCGGCTGCAGCCTCCCACCAGGCCCTAATCGCCACTGGAACAGTGGTGCAGTGGCGGCTGCAGCCGCTCCCCCCATGGCCATGGCTGTCTATATTGGCTGCGCAGCTGCCCCACCAGGCCCTAATCGCCACTGGAACAGTGGTGCAGTGGCGGCTGCAGCCGCTCCCCCCATGGCCATGGCTGTCTATATTGGCTGCGCAGCTGCCCCACCAGGCCCTAATCGCCACTGGAACAGTGGTGCAGTGGCGGCTGCAGCCGCTCCCCCCATGGCCACGGCTGTCTATATTGGCGGCTGCAGCCTCCCACCAGGCCCTAATCGCCACTGGAACAGTGTTGCAGTGGCGGCTGCAGCCGCTCCCCCCATGGCCACGGCTGACAAACCCGCCTGCCCGTCACATGCAGGGACAAGAGCCGCCGTAAAGATATGACCTCCACTCCACGCATTCCTCCCCTAGGACTGAAAGAGAGTCAATAGAGATACCTATTTCACGGCGTTGGTAGTACGGATACCGAAAGTCGCAGGTTAGAATTAGAATAGAACCCTGCTCGCGGTGCAGTGCAATTTTGCAAGTTTCTCAAAATTGTATACCCATGTTGGGTATACAATTTTGAGAAACTTGCAAAATATAAGTAGGTAGTAGTAGTAGGTACCGTACCTACTTGAGTTATTTCACTCTGGTCTGTTCAGTTCCCACACACTTAATTTTAAAAGTCAGCTTAGATAGAATATCTACTAGACTAATTGAATGTTTTATTTTAATTAAATTAGACATCAAAAAAATCGAGCGAGTGCTCAGATAAGTCGAAATTTGATGGACTAAGAATGTAGTAAGGTTTACAAACAAATATCACGCCTATATTCCTTGCGGGGTAGGCAGAGCGGAAAAGACCGAAAAAACGGTCACTCACGCCACGTCTGACAAATTGTAACATTAACCACAGGTAATTGTGTATCACTATAGTGACAGGTTGTCAGCCCATCGCCCAAAATTGCAATACACACCCTCAAGTCCCTTAGTCGCCTCGTACGACTCCCACGAGCAAGAAATGGGGTGATGCTATTCTAAGCCGGCATCACACGGCAATAGTTATAGTTAGGTTTAGGTATGATATTACACACAGAACACGATGGTCAGCAGGAGACAATGCTTGTACCAGCCTTAACAATAATTGGGAACAATTACTTGCAGCTCTTGAAGCTATAGCATCTGACGTATCCCAAAAAGCTTTGGTAAAAAACGAAGCAACAAGGCTAATGTCCCAAATTCAGACGCTGGAAACGGCGATTTTGTCTGAACTATGGGGAAGTATTCTTAAACAGTTCAACATGGTCTCCAAAACTTTACAAGGTGTGGATAAATAAGTAGGTAGTTGTTTAACGCTCCATAAGGGAGGGTACTCGTAGCTATGGTATCAGTGACTGTCTGTCTGTTCTGTTCTTACCTTCTAGCATAAGAATAGATAATAATACTGGCGTATACAAACGAAACTCCTTTGTCTGGGCCCCAAAAGCCGCGCTTTAAATACCTACTTCCCCCCGCAGCCCGTAACGACCCGCACTCTCCCGCGCTTGTCGGGGCTGTTACGTGCCAATAATTTTATTCCAGACTAGCAGCCAGTCAAGCAACTGCGACCGCTGCTAACAGTTTTCCCGTGGGAACAAAATATTTACCCGTTTTAAAGTCTTACCTTACCATTTTATTGTTAATAGGTAGGTACAGAATTTTAAAATAGGTGCTAAAATGGCGCCGTGTGGTGCCAGATTAGATTAGCATTCTTTTAGTAAAACGCGTTCTCCCTATGAATACAACACCTTGCACTCTGCTCGCTAATCCATCCAATGAAAATTCGACCCGCACGACGAACGTTTCCGCGGCGAAGCGCACTCCCGACTGAATTGTTCTCTAAGAGACAGCCAGACGGATTGACCTTGAGCGCGTCTGGAGCGGGAGTGTCATCTCTATGTGATTTCTACTCTAGCCCTTACCTTCTTTCCTTTCTCAACTACCTCTACATCAACACAATTTATTTTCATAATAAATAAGATTTCGTTTATATGTAATTGATATTATGATAAATACCGGAACTACCCTCACTCTAAAAAGCTACAACATTACTGAGTAACATAGGCTATATTTACCACAAAAAAGATGTATATTCGCGAAAAAACTGTCTCTAGCGGGTGAAACCGCTGAAAACCGCAACATTACTTTTCTGCAGTTGCTTATTTCAATTTTCGATATTTCGTGATTTATCATTTATGAGAGCTCAGGGGGGCGCCGAATCTGTAAATACGCCACCAAGTATCTTCTGACTACTTTCTGGGAAATCCTGTAAATAAGTCCATAAAAATTTACGAATAAAAATACATTTTATTATATTTTTTTCTTTTATTTTGAGTTTATGTTATTTTTTGTAATTGTAGACCTGCTTCGATTTCTATATTTTCTGTCATTCTGTTCAATTTATTAATTATAATTTCTGTGCTTCATTTGTCATTTTATTTTTCAATTCAATACTTTATTGCAATATCGCAGATACATATTAAGTGTTATCTTGTGATCTTTTAAATTAAATTAACAAATAAAATTGATATTAAGTAGGTACTTACTCGTACACCCTTCACTGTTAACATACATTTATATTTCTAATATTATCGGCAAGAAATTCGCTGAATTTCTTTGTGCAATAAAGTCTCAAAGTAGGTATATATATTTTAAATACCAAATTTTAAAACACTTCCCGTGTTAGGTATACAATTTTTAAAACTTGCAAAATTTTCAATCGCGGGCAGGATTTGAACTTGCGACTTTCGCATTACTAGTGGCGACGCCTCTTCCATCTGGGCTACCGCAGCTCATTCCTTGCCCGCCAATTATGCAAGTGAATTTTGATGCCAGTAACACATGGCACGGCTCCATCTACCGGGTTAGTTTTGCAACTAATACCCGGCGACTAATTCTATCTTTACAGATTGAATTTTAAGCGATGAAAACCTGTGATAAATTGAATACCAAATTTTAAAACACTTCTAAAAACAAAAACACTTGAAACTTTGCAAGTTAAAAAAAAAAAAAGTATTATTTCGTTGTAAGTCTCAAAGAAATTTCTAAATTTTAGGAGATCTCCAACTTCGAAGACCATGGAGACCCGGGGGAGGTGTGGTTTGGTGAGGATAGCGCCGTGAGGGTCATCGACTGGATCTGCAACTGCGGGTTGGATAAGGGTGTGCCTGTCATTGATTTAGGTTCGACAGCTTTTCAGTATTTTTTTTTTATGGTTACATCTTTAGAAGATTTTTTTGCTTAATATATTACTATGCTTCATAAGGATAGTTAATTTATAACAAAAACCCTGGCAAAAGTTTTAAAGTTCAGGCCAATTAGCCATGTTTGACAGCTATCAAATATAGCTTATTTGGATGGCCTCCCTTTACTTTTTTAATGGAATTTTATAAATTAGTTTTGTAAGTCTCCAAAATATGGCATCACATAATAATTATCCCCGCATACAATTAACAGGTTGCGGCAACGGCTACACATTGACAGAACTAGCTCGGGAAGGATTCACGAATCTGCTCGGAGTGGATTATTGCGATGAAGCGATCACTTTAGCACAAAAAGTGTCAAAAACCGACTTCCCATTCATACAGTACAAGGTAATATTTCGAAATTTTTTGTGAACAGACGCACCGCTGGATACCATCCAAACCTGGTTACCATTCCACCAATTCAGGGTATCATTTATAATGCGCACTGCTAAAGAGTGGAACTCACTACCTGCGTCTGTGTTTCCAAACGCATACAACCCTAATCTCTTCAAAGTAAGAGTGAAGTGGCTTCTTCTGGGTGAGCTCGCTCCATCCTAGACTCTGTCTCTGTCCTACGACCTAGACTAGAGTCAAGAGCAAACCCATCCTTAATATAAAAAAGTCGTAACTGTTAGTTACTATTTAATTTTACCCTTATAAATATGGGAAATTAAATAAATGCCGCACATATTGAAAGTAGTGATTTAGCCCTTAAAACTGACCATCTTTCCCCAAGGAACAAAGGTGGAAACGTATAAAAAACGGTTTTGGGTCTCCCATACAAAATGTCTAGGCTGGCCAGGTCCAATTTGTATGGGAGGTATAAAAACTAAAGTTTCATTGACTAGTCAACCCTAAAAAAAACCAGCTCATTTATGAACACAAACAGTGGCCATTAATTACGCCTCTTCATGCTTTGTCCAGGTAGGTATTTAAAATAATATTAAAAGTGGATGAGTGACAGCTATTATTTACCGTCCTTTTTTTTCGCGGCGCATAATGTTGTCCCCTTTTTATCTAGTTTACATTCTTTTAAATCCTACGTGGACAGATTATAATTAGAATGCGATAGCGCAATGGTAGGAGCGTCGGCACTGTACGCCGTAAGTAGTGGCTTTGAATCCTCATTCAAACGTTTAGTTTGATGCTAGATGTGTGCTCTAATCTCTCTCTCTTCCAACGACCCAATGAACCCTGGTGTCAGAGTTTTTCAACCGCCTACTACCGCTAGTAGGCCTCTGACATGGTTGTGTTTCGACCGCTGTCTAAGTAATCATAAACAGCAACCGGGACCGACACGGCTTAACGTGCCATCCGAAGCACGGAACCATTTTTATTCGGACAATGATGTGGTTCACCTAACCTGATAAATATTAACTTTGTGAGTGTCCCACCGAGAATCGAACCCGGGACCTTTGCGTCGCAGGCAGTCGCACTACCGCTGCGCCACATCGGCCGTTGTGCTCTAATAATTAATATATTATGGAATATTCAGCAGTATTAAGGTTCGTCTCCATAGAGGGGTATAAGCGAGGTACAGAGCCCAGCATAAATTAACCAATCATAAACCTCGAAATAACCACTCCGCGTCAGCGATTGGACAATTCATTTGGTGACAACATTTACCTTTCAGAAATTTGACATCACCCAGGATAGTATAGAAGACTTGGGTAAATTCGGGCTGATTCATGACAAGGGAACATACGATGCCATCAGCCTGAACCCTGAGGACCCTAAACTACATAGACAGAAATATATAGACCAAGTTGTTAATATGCTAAGTGAAAATGGTAAGAATTTACAATAACTTAACTTCTAAAATAATAGGTCTAAAACCAAATTAATAGATTTGTCACCTCAATAATATATAGATAGAAAATAGATCTAGCACTAAATCTTTTTTGATTAAAATATGATTGAAATGTACCTAACTCTAAAATCCCTAAAACCTACACAGACCGAAATATATAGACCAACCTACCTAACATGATGACTGAAAATTGTAAGAAGTTATTAATATTAATAATTAGTCTAAAACAAAATTGACAGATTTGTCACCGAAATATAATATGATAAAACAAATTGCCTATCACTAAAATAATAGATCTACCGCCAAAATAATGGATTTGTCACCGAATAAAATAAAATTATAGATTACAAAATATAATATATTAGCAAAAAGGTGACTTTATAGTAATTAAATATGAAAAAGAGAGCGAGATTTGTTGAGGCTGTGTGATGTCGGCTTCGAATAGTATCACCCCGATTCTTTCCCGTGGGAGTCGTAAGAGGCGACTAAGGGACTCGAGGGTGTGTATTGCAATTTTAGGCGATGGGCTGACAACCTGATACTACGGCAATACACAATTTTCCAAATGACCCTCAGATGGGTAGGCAGAGGCTAAAAGGTTACGCTCTGCCTACCCCGAGATAGGGATTAAATGCGTGATATGTGTATGTATGTGTATGTGTTAAAATTAAGATGTTGAAATTAAGATGTTGAAATTAAGATGTTGAAATTAAGATGTTGAAATTAAGATGTTGAAATTAAGATGTTGAAATTAGGATGTTGAAATTAGGATGTTGAAATTAAGATGTTGAAATTAAGATGTTGAAATTAAGATGTTGAAATTAAGATGTTGAAATTAAGATGTTGAAATTAAGATGTTGAAATTAAGATGTTGAAATTAAGATGTTGATTTCCCAGGTATTTTCGTGATAACCTCGTGTAACTGGACGGAGCATGAACTACTGAAGCATTTCTCAGAGAAACTCCAACTGCGGTGCGTGATACCGACGCCGCAGTTCAAATTCGGCGGGAAAACCGGCAGTATGGTGTCGTCCGTTGTTTTTGAAAATAAATAATTTATATTTATAAGAATAATTAGTTAATTTTGTACGACAAATTTATGAATAAATGCAAATAAAATATCTTATTTAAGTAAATAAAAGTTTATATTGAAAAGGTCAAGAGTACCCTAAACCGACGAGCATGCATGAAGAGATTGATGAATGTAGAGGAGGCGAAAGAAGTATGCCAGGATCGTAGTAAGTGGAAGGAAGAAGTCTCTGCATACCCCTCCGGGAAAGAGACGTGATTTATGTTTGTATATTGAAAAGTTCTATATATTTACTAGCTGTTACCCGCGGCGTCGCCCGCATAGGTGGTGATAAAAACTATGCTATATCTTAATCCATGTTACCTTATATATGTGTGCCTAACTTCATTACAATCGGTTCAGTAGTTTTTGCGTGAAGAACAAACAAACAAACTTTCGCATTTATAATATTAGTAGGATTCATAGAGAAACTTTATTCTCCAAGCAGGATGGCTATACTTGGGTTGACCCAATAAGACTGTTTTCAAAAGCAGTAGGGGGAAACCGGGAGACTTGCGCAGGTGGGAGACTTGAGCCACTCTAAATAACTTTTTAAATTTCGCGCGGAATAACGGCGCGTGCTCAATGAATGAGCGCTCGTAACGCACCAATCACGAGCAACCCGCTTTTTTGGTTCTCAGTAGACGCGTTTGACCGTGAGTTACAGAAAAGTGTTTTTGCTCTCTAGAAGTGTTTATTTTTGGGTTTCTTGTTTGGATCGCTGCGTACGCATTTATGAAGGTATGTCACACACGCCCACATTATAGTACTGCTTGATTATCATGTTTTTTCGTACGTACATCGTTCTTCTCAATTTGTAAGCGGTTTGGAAGCAAAAAATACAAATATGGCCTTGGGTGGGGTGCGGGAGATTTGAACCAAACTGACGTCGGGAGACTTGCCCACTGAGCAAGTCTCCCTTTGCTTCCTGGGTATTATCTCACTTAGTTTCTGTGTTGTTTTAGAGAAATAATGCAATTCAAATACAAACCTAAGGATGGTACTCGTCGCAGGAGACCATTTACAAAGTCAGACATTGAAAGTGCTATCAGAGAAATAAACAGTGGCAAATCTTTTTGATCAGTCTCCATCAAGTATGGAATAGATAGATCAACTTTGCGGAGATATAAATTAGCAGGTGATCAAAAATAAAAACCGATGCAGGACAAAAGCAGCGAGTAAAAAACATCCCAAATTTTGATTTATACAGCTGAAGATATCTTCAAATTATTATCCTACAATAAAAGTTGCCGTAGTTTTATGTAACAAAATGAGCCTATAAGAGACAGAAGTTATATTTTTGAAAAAAAAGCATTCTAATGTTTTTTTTCTACTAGTTGTTATTCTTAGTATTAAGTTGATACGAGGAAAAGACTTTTGATTCGTCAGTTTTGGTTTTTTTAGAAGAAAACGTCTTAATATTTTTGTCCTAAAATAATGTGATCTCAGTGTTATGTCAAAGATTAATTATAAGAGCGTTTTGTTGATTTTCTTTTGATTAATTGATATGAATGTTATTGAAACAATTCTTTATTACTTAAGGTCGTCTAAATAATAAAAAACGCATCTAAAAAAATGCTTAAATTGTTTCATTTTCATTCTTTAAAAAGGTATGGGCAAGTCTCCCGAACGCTATGGGCAAGTCTCCCACGGGTTGGGGAGACTTGAGCCAAATCTCACTTTTTACGAAAACTAATATTGCGGAATTATACATACAATTTCTTTTCTTAATAGAATGTAATATGTTAGCCAGATATATAAGCTATTTTTTGGTGTAGGTTTTACAGCTCTCAATAGAACTGATCAGATGTTATGGATTTTTGAGTAAAAAGCGGTTCAAGTCTCCCGGACTCCCCCTAATTTTTAAATAGTTATACTTAATCAAAATACAAGGTTATCTGCAATGTACCTTGATAACACCAAAACTGGAATGAGTCAATCGATTTTCAGATAAATTTACAATTTATCTAGACTTATCTGTTTTTTACGGCGCACGCCACATTTTTTGTTAAGTGAGTCACGGTTTTCAGAATTGAAACTATTGCTAAATAAAAACATAAACAAATATTTTGTAGCGATTTATTTTATAAATATCATCACTTTATACATTCCCTTTACACAATCTTACATGATAATAATAATAACTAACACTTATATTAATATCTTTACACCCATAATCTATTTAAACTCTACACATTACAACGCTTTTTTAAATACATACAGGCATTTTAAGGCAGATTAGAATTCAATGGAATAATAATATTAAATTCTATAAAATTCCTACAGGCTTTACTAACAATTGATAAACAAACAATTATGCATTAAAAATATCACGAACAATATGAAAAGACTTGTGCATTTTAAATGCATTTATAAAAGCAATTTCATTTGTAAGACTAAGAATTTAAAAATGTTTTCATTACCCTGTGCAAGCTAAACTAGACACTAAACCAAACCAATTTAATAGACCCCATTTGACAGTTCCTTCCCCCAGTGTCAAAAGCGCAAATGCGCTATTAGATATAGGTACCTAGCTCTATCGGGTGGAATGTATTGTTATCTCGCTCACTCGTATTGCTGCGAGAAGAGTATGACAGCGCTGTGTGAACCACTCGCGTTGATTCTTCCGAGGAAGTATTTCGGGCAATATTCGCGGCAGCGGCAGGAGCAAGAGCACGGTGTGAACGTAGCATTCGAGTTTTGAAATTGCCAAATCGGGTCTATTATTATATACTTCCTTATATTTAAAACAACTTTGGAAATATACTGTGCGACAGAAACTTACCTAACCCATTTTATGTTAGGCCAAATAATTAGAACTACCATTAATTATTACTTTATACGGAAAATCGTAAATCCACTCAAGAAGTAGCGATATTGTCTCAGTTTGATAATGGAAATTTTCTCTAGAACATTATTAACTTTAAATGTTTGTCACCTGACTGGCACTAGACATTTTCTACAGCCTAATTTCAGCTTAAACTTATCATTGTGACATAAGTATAAAATAAAAATTTAAGTTTTAATAAAAATCTAAAAACTAACACCCATAACCCAATTTCAATATTATTGAATTAACGGTCCCTTTCTAAATTTGGAATGAACAAGTAACAATAATTTGATTTAAATAATATGCCAGTTTTGATACAAAAGAGCTATTTAATTTTAAATCAATAGAATAATTGACCTGCTACCAAAATAATAAACCTGTCACCAAAATAATAGATAGATCACCAAAATTACAGATTTTTCACCATAAGTTTTTACTTAAGTTTATCATCTATTACCAACAAAATAATCTGTATAACTTAAGTTTTGTTATATTAAATCAATTCAATCAATTATTTTTACCCGAAGGTTATGTTATTTATTTGTCTAAAGTAAGGCCATCTTAATAAGCTACATCAGCTGCCAGTTTCATACTTTAAAGAGATGTCAACAAGGAGAATGGGCCCTCTGCCATAGCATTAGCACGAATCTGACAGTTTCAAATATAGCTCATTGGGATGGCCCTACTGTACTTGAATTTACACATTTAAAATACCTTGTGCTTTGTTTCATACTACAAATAGATATGTTATATTATCTATATACATACACATATCACGCCTTTATCCCTTGCGAGGTAGGCAGAGCGTAAACGTAAAAATTTAATCTTAATACACGCAAATGCTTTTGAAATGCATCAAAAGAAGTGACAAATGTTATATTTTGAAATTTTAGTATTGCTCTAATCATCTAATGGAATAACATATTAATTAAAGGCCAGGCGATGGTTCTTCTTTACGGGGTGTAATAGACAGCCCTCTGAATACTGATAGGGTGCATGCAGACCATGAAACTGAACAACTTTCTCTTAGGAACATATGTTGGGAAATGACAAAAAATAATGGAAGTCCTATACAAAATTACAATCAGCTGACTGCATTTAGTATGGGAAGTATATTTTTTTTTACATTTCCTGAAATATTTTCCCATGGGAATTTGTTTAGTTCCATGGGCTGGATGCACCCTATCAGTATTCAGAGGGCTGTCCCTTACACTCCGTATAAGCTGATCATATTACAAGCGGTGAACAAAACCAGTAGCCGTGTGGTGCCGGCGTAAAATAGCATCACCCCATATCTACCTCGTGGGTGTCGAACAAATCGACTAAGAAATGTATCCAGGGTATGGGCAGCAGGGTTCTCTGTGAATACAACACCTTACACTGCGCTCGCCAACACACCTGCCAAGCGTGGCGAGTATGGCAAATACCGTCATAGTGATGTCCAGCAGTGGACTGTTGTGGCTGTTATAGTTAGTATAGTAGGATAGAACAAACTCATGATACTGAACAAACTTCCCAAAGGAATCTTGGTTGGAATATGAAAAAATTATGGAACGAATGATTACTGTTTTTAATTACCTACATTTCTTGATCGAAATTGTTCAGATATACTTAGGTATCGAATGGTTTGCGCTTTCTAAAATGTTGTACATATTGATTTTACACTCAGCATATTTTTTTACATTACATATTATATCTCAATTCATTTTCGCAGGAACACTTTACAATAAAACATTATCTGTAAATCTATTTGTCGAAATTGGAAATACGGAAAACATTTGTCATGGAATATGTTGACAATATTAATTACTTGCATTGCTACTCAATCTGTTAATTAAATATTTTGATTTGCCTAAAAACTAACATTATAGAAAAACTTGGAAGAAATCGGTAGGTACGCCAGTCACTAGTAGTGGTGGCGTTAAGTTACATGCCGTGTAAATAACCTGGCCAGCCCCGAGTCTTTGCCTTTATTTTTATTTTTTTATCCCGCCCGAGCCGGTTTTCTATCAGGACAATACAAAATTGTTATAAAACGAAGACAAATGTGTTACTAATTTCATCTTTTTACAATGACGGATCATGACGTCAATAACTGAGAGTACTGTCTTACATTGAATCAAGTTAATTTCCTTTCATTTCAATTCAGTGTACTAAAATCACTGTGCGATCAATATCAACACAATCAGAAAAAGATTTCAACCAGACGAAAACCATGGGTTGAATCCTACTGCTATTAAAAATTTACATTAGTTTTGAGAAATTGCAAAATTGAGCCACAGGCAGGGTTCGAACCTGCGACTTTTGATATCGTTACTACCGACGCCTCTACCGCCGCTGCCGCGACGGTGCAAAAGTATCCCGGAAGATAGACCCACGCCACGCGCTATTGGCATGAAGATATACTGGCATAATTTCAGCAAAGGCAGGTAGCCCAGTAGAACTGATACCGAAAGTCGTAGGTTCGAATCCTGACTGCGGTGCAAATTTACAAGGTAATTTTTTTTTATACTTAACATGTTATTTGGTACATTATTTTTAATTTCTGTTCCTGTTATCCTTTGCTCTCACACTGCTGTTTTCTATTTTAGCGATAAGGCCGACGATTAAAAATGTTCTTCACATCTAAATTACTTGATAATATGCAGCCTGCGCACCGACGCGACTAAATGGCAGTACCTCACAAACAGCACAGTATTCACCAACAATACAAGAAACAGGATCCCGTTGTACAAGCAGTCGACGTCAACATTAACGCCGTACTCCAACAGCTAGATGCGATCACAATACCGTTCCTCGTTGGCGCTCTTGTAGATCATGTACCCGAGAGCTACAGCGATTATCGTCAAGAACAACGTCAGGAATTGGAATATCTTCAACTGGGAGACTTGCTTGTTCAGCGTTTCGTAATTTACTTGTAAATTGTTCAGAGCGTTTGTCACTGAATCGGCTTTATCGTACGATTTGCCTTCGACTAAGTTGCCGTTTTTGGTGACGCTCGATTCTGGGAATTGACACTTGAGACGGTATTCGTCGGCTTTGCTGCCGGAGGAGTTTTGCCAGATCTCCGCGACCTCTTTCTGGGATAGATCCGTTTTTGGTATCTGCACAGACATGACTAGGAATCTGTCTTTGGTCACTGTGCGCAGTTGGAAGCCGGCTTGGACGACGATTATGACTGTTTGGGAGGCGTTAGGCGCTAAAGTACCGGAGCTCGGTCTAACTCGGAACTTTTCTGGCGAGGTCGTTCGGATTTTGAAAGATATCGGGGTGTCAACCATGTTCGTTATAACAAACTGTCCAGAAACTTCGTCGTTCTCGGTTTTGAACAGGATCATGTCGTTGGGAACTAGTCTCAACATCTCTCCAGGGGAGTGATTGTCTTGTTCGGCGAAAGTGACCTTCTTCTGCGGATTATCACCACTTTTTTCTGGCACGAATCTAAACACGTAGTCATCGTTGCCTCCCCAGCAAGTCAACGCCTGTTCTGGCGCCACGACATCCTTGAGATTAGCTTTGGTGACAAACCTCATTCGTTCCACGGCTTTGGCTGGTAAGAGGGTTTTGACAACCTTGAAGGCAGCAGACAAGACCCACGGCATGTTGTAGATGATGATGAAGTTAAGGAAATAGGGGTAGTACAGTTTGAAAAGGCTGATGAGGTACTTAACTAGATCCATGTCCAGATTGCTGAGGCCGCAGCCGTCCAGGTCGAAGAACATTGTGATCTTCTGTCCTCCTTCTTCACGTTCTATCCGGTCCAGCCAGTAAATGATTATCTAAAAGAGAAATAATTATTGAATTCGTATGACATTTATAGTAATTACTAATTATATACTAGTCGTCTCAACTCCATGTTACCGACCAATATCTCTAACTAAAAATAGCCCTGTCACTTCCAGGTAAATAGGCTAAGAAAAGTATAGAAGATAAGAGTCGGTTCTTAAATTGTCTATGATTTTACGCATTTAAGGCGGTATCTGTCATAATTTAGCGGCGAATAAAAATACGGCCGGTAAAACATACAAGGGAATCTGCGAAATGTCGCGGAAATCATAGACTATTATCGGAAAGTGACAGTGCCATTTTTAATGAGCAGTTTTAGTCAGTAATATAGAATCGTGAAAATACTTATTCAGGGAGTAACAATAAGGGTATAACAATCCGAAAGAAGCTAAAAAAACTTTTTTCCTCCCATACAAAAAATGACGATCAGCTGATTAATTTATTATGGGAGGTCCAATACTTTTTTATATTTCGACCTATGTTACATGGAGAAAGTTGTTCAGTTTTATGAGTACTGTGACCTACATTTGGATTTTTATACCCTCTCTGTTACTCCCTGTAGAAACCAAATTTTCACACGAACGAGTTTCGAACCCACGACTTACTGCCAACAGATTCTTGTTCAGTTTCATGGTCTGAATGCACCCTATACTTTTACAGCCACAACAGTCCAATGGTGGACATATTGCAAGCAGATTGGCGAGAGCAGTGCAAAATGCTATTGCTTTCTATACATGGTGTAAGGAAAAGTACTGCGTTCCTTTCAAGGAATGAACCAGCCCATGAAACTGAAAAACTTTCCCCAAGAAACATAGGTCGATATATGAAAAAAAAAAAAATTACCTCCCCAACAAAATTTTGCAGCAGACCAAGTCTGGTTGTATGTGAGGTCTATTTTTTTTTCATGTAATACAGGGTTATTTTTTATTCACCCCGGAAATTTTACAGGGTGATTCTACTCATGATTCTGAACAACTATTATTATGGGGCCTCCTGTGAAATCGCGAAAAAAAACAGCTGCTCCATAGAAAAATTCATACCTACTCGAACAAAATGTATGGAACCGCTGGTTTTTTCTTCGCGAGTTGTTCAGAATCATGAGTAGAATCGCTCTGTAAAATTTCCGGGGTGATTAAAAAATTACCCTGTATATTGGTCTGTTCCTTGAGGAAAGTTGTTCAGTTTCATGGGCTGGATCATCCCTTTAAAGGAACGCAGTTCTTTTCCTTACACCCTGTATAAACTTATCGCTTAGTCGCCTTTTACGTCATACATGGGTAAACATTGGGTGATGCTATTCCCGCCGGCATCATACGGCTGGAATCTTACCTTTTTGACTTCCTCGGAATCTTTGACACCTTTAATATGTGTTTTAAGTTTGATTATCATGAGTAGGCATCCGTCCACGTCTCGCCCGCGCGGGAAAAACGTTCCTGCAATTAAAGATTATAATGAAACTTTACAGTATTATTATTTTATTTTTATATTTTTTAATGATGGGTTTGCTCTTGACTCTAGTCTAGATCATAGGACAGAGACAGAGTCTACGATGGAGCGAGCTCACCCAGAAGAAGCCTGTTAAGACACTGGCACTCCCACACACTGACGGAACGTAGCAAGCTACTTGGCGCCAGACTTCGGTGGGATGGTGGTCGCGAGCCAGGCGGCCCCTTACGGAGCCTTCCACCGCGCACGTGGGAGCGTTCAGCCGGACTTATCCACAGGCAAGCCTGTGTTGCCGTTGCCCGGGCTCCACCGCTAGGAGGTAGATCCCATACCACCCCAAATTATTAGGTGGCTCGGCGGACGTCGGTGGAGTAAGCGGGTTCTCGAGTGGAGGCCACGCCTCGGCAGGCGTAGCGTTGGACGACCTCCGGCCAGATGGACCGAAGACTTAAAAAAGGCGGCTGGTAGCGACTGGATGGCGATAACGAGAGATCGTGCCCTATGGCGTACCCTGGGGGAGGCCTACGTCCAGCTGTGCAATAGGCTGATGTATGTACGTATGAGCGTTTTCTCGTGGGAATAAGGTCTGCTGGAAGAGATATCTTTTTAGAAATACCAGTTGTGAATTTTTCCATATATGTATGTATCCTATGTTATAATTGTGTACAATAAACGGTATAATAATAATAGTAATATTTTCCCGTGGTAGAAAGTAGCCTATGTTATAGGTATTCTATCTGTGTACCAAATGTCATCCAAATCCGTCAAGCCGTTTAAGCATGAGGTAACAAACATTCATACTCACAAACTCTCGGATTAATAATATTTATATGGATATGCTTCACAAATATGGTCAAATTTTACTAGTGACTGATAGTGAAATCTCAAGACAGGCTGGTGATAAGGAACAACTTTCCCCAAAGGACTTAGGTTGAAATATGACAAAAATATTTCGAGTTTCCATAGTAACTCAAATCAGCTGATCGGCAATTATGTATGGAAGGACCCGGACCAACTTTCGTATTACGACCTATGTTCCTAGGGGAAAGTTGTTCCTTATCACCAGGTGCCTATGTTATGAAACTACAGGCTACAAGTCTACAGATGAAATTCATAGTACATTGCGTAGCCGGATCATATTCCTGGTATTATAATGGATAACCTAATATAATAATGATAATGATAATGGATCATTTACACGCTTCGCTTACTTTATCGTTTTAAGAATTTTCTCCCAACTGACACTAAGCGAATGCTAGTACAAGCTCTTTGTTTTCCAATCATCGACTATGGTGATGTCTGCTATCTGGATCTCTCTTCTGAACTGCTTGATAAGATGGACCGACTGTTAAACCGCTGCATACGCTTTATATTTAATCTTCGAAAGTACGATCATGTATCGGTTTTTCGTCGACAGCTGGGCTGGCTCCCAATACGTCAACGGAGGCAAGTCAGAGTCCTCACCACTTTGTACACAGTGTTGAATGATAAATTTGCCCCAGACTATTTGAAATCTCAATTTAGCTTCCTCTGTGACACTCACAGCCGGCAACTCCGCTCATCGCATAACCTTGCGCTTTCTATACCCCTCAGCAGGTCGGCCTTTTTCGGAAACTCCTTTACGGTCGAAGCGGCACGCCTCTGGGACTTATTGCCGCCTGAAATCCGTAAAGCTGCTAGTCGAATGGTTTTCAGGAAATTAGTTTACGAACACTTTAAGCGACTTCTTCATCATAGTTAGGGACGACTTTCTGTTTTTTAAGTTAACTTTCGTTTTGTGCTGGTTTGTGATAATGTGCCACGTATTTTTGAGGTTATGTTTCTTTTTTTTTTTATGTGTGTACGCTAGTGTAACTTTTTTGCATTTGAAGATAGATGGAGCTAGTTGTATGTTTGTTTTTTATAGTATGATTTTATTTCTGTTTAAATTTGAGTATGTATGTAAGTTTAAGTATTATTTATTGGTATAAGTATTTGTGTAAGTATATTTTTATGTGTAATAACTATGTATTGGTAGGTATTTATTTTGATAGTCGTTTTGACATGTTGTTTTCCTTAGTGTTATTTTCTCATTAGTGCACCCGCTTCTTTCTCTCTCTGTTTACCTTCTGGTTGGCCGGTAGAGAATGCCGTCTGGCATTAGGCCCGCCTTTTGTACGATGTGCAATAAAGTATAAATAAATAAATAAATAAATAAATAACCTACTACGCAATAAAGATCGAATTTCACCTGTAAAATTGTAGCCTGTAGTTTGATAATATCGGGCACAGTCCGTCTTAAGTTTTCGCTATCGGTCACTACTAAAATTTCAACCTATATTAGCCTGTGTTTTGTTCAGAAGTGCGTATTGTCACAGTATAATTAATAGTACTAGCGTACAGTATGGTCACTCCCTGCCTCTCCCTACAAGCGCCGCCCACCCGCGCTCGGAGGACGCTCAGACACCGGCTAGCAAGGATGCGCGAACGAAGGTCGTTTTATACTGCCGCACATTGCATTCCCGATTCGCGAACGCAAAATGGCGGCAACCCTGACATGTTGTCTCACACACACAAGCATGGTCCGCGTTCACCTACGCGAGCTTAGACTGTGTGCTAAGTGCTTAGCAACGCGTTTGATTCATACATTTGAGCGCCAGTGTCCGAGGTGTGGTATTGTTTAGTAAATGTGTAACTTCTCAAGTAAACATCTCCATTTAAGAAGTGGTTAGCCCTGACACACAGCTCAAAGTCCTGTGTTAGTCACTTCTGTGTAAACTGAAGCGATTACTTTAACCTAGCTTATCTACAATATCTATAGAGGTATAAAACAATCGGCCAATAGTGAGTCGGACTCGCGCACGAAGGGTTCCATACCATTATTTATTTCATTAAATTTTTTAAATATCTTTTAATATTGGTTTTAGTTATTTGTTGAAACATAATTTGACAGCATTAAGCCAAGGCACTGGCAAACTGTTATGTAAAAAATTGTTGTATCGGCAATAGTGATTAGAAATAAATGTTGTGTAAGTTTCCAACTGTCTCACTATTATCATGCATGCGATACAGCCTTTGAATCATTATTGATAAAATCGAGTAAAATAACATGTTTTGTAATTAATAAATACATGATGCCGGCTTCGAATAGCATCACCCCATTTCTTTCCCGTGGCCGTGGGAGTCGTAAGAGGCGACCAAGGGATTCGAGGGTGTGTATTGCAATTTTAGGCGATGGGCTGACAACCTGTCACTATGGCAATACATAATTTTCTGAATAACCCTCAAACATTGGTCAGACTTAAATAAATATATATCCTGGACATATCACACAGCGCCAACTAGCCCCAAATTAAGCATAGCTTGTAATATGGGTACTAAATATAATTCTAAAACTAAGATATACTTAATTCCTCATATACTTAATTAAGTATTGCAATTTTTGTAAAAATTTCAACTTTCATCACAGTTTACGAGTTTATGAGATTAAGCCTGATGACAGACAGACGCACAGACAAAATATTTCAAGAGGTATACCAGCATAACAACTAAACAACTTTCCCCTAACACATTTTGTGAAGCCAATTATGATCTTTTTTTTTTTGAGGACAGTCCCGTTTAGTGCAAATACCTATGTAGATGATCTAGCTGGACAGTCATAGTAATCCTATAATCTATACACACACATTATATCACGCCTATATCTCTTGTGGGGTAGGCAGAGCATAAACAGCAGTAAAAAACGGATGTTTACGCCAGGTGTGACAGAAAAACATTGGAGGTTTAGTCAAAAAATTGGGTATTACAATAGAGACAGGTTATCAGCCCATCGCCTAAAATTGCAATACACATGTAACCCTTTAGTCCCTAAGTCACCTCTTACTACACCCAAGAGAAAGAAATGGGGTGACACTGTTGTAAGCCAGCACCACAAGGCAAAATAAGAAAACATAAATGTATAAATACCTACATTAGTACAGATAACCTTAGCCCTATTTTTAAGTGATAAGGGGTAGAGTAATCTAAGCAATAATAGATTTCTATTAAATCATAATCTAATTTCAATATTTACATTCACCAAGCATATCTAAGATAGACCTTGATGTGCAGGATCTTAGAAATGTGTCATTTAATTAGTAGTTATTATGTTTATGTAGTAGGTATGATGAGTTAGGTACCTTTATATCTTAACTACTATGCTCGTAACAGCACACATGTGTCCTTGAAGTACAATACAAATCTATTGTTGCAAAATTCGACGGCCCTGTACTATAACCGTGACAATCCGACAAAATTGTCAGATTTTGACATTTATGTCGGATTGTCATTACAAGTGCTGTACTATAAACGCGACAAATTTGTAAAAAGTTGACTGCTAAATAGCAGTCACATTGTGAACTTGTAGATTCTGTCCTATAAAACTTTACAAGTTTTAAAATTACCTGTCGGATATTGACAATAAGTTGTAGACTTTTTACATTTATGTGTAAATTACAATGACAATTTTGTCATTTACTTTTAGAGTTTCGGGAAGATGTAAAATCACTTTAATCATATACTCGGTTTATTGTCATTATTTATCTAAACAGTTAAATTCCATTTAGGTAAAAACATGGAGCTTTACCATACATTAACTATTCTTAACCTAATTTACGAAAATAAAGCCATTTTGTTTGGTCGGTTTAGTGATACGTTAACGCACGTGGACAAAATAAAATAAATAATTTTCGTTGAAATTAAAATCCGTTAAAGTTGACGAAAAGTTAATTTTATTGTTTCTTTAAATACCCGCGAGCGACGCTCCCGATAATGATGTAGTACATACTTCATCTTCACAGCTACTCTCACTAGATTTTAGCTCCATAATATTTATTTACAAGGTTTTTGTATTTGATTTATCAAGTAACGAGTCGTAGTGTAAGATCTACAAATAAACTTAATTCAAAGCACGGGTTTGTACTGTTTCGATTCTTGACATTGCCCTATAACCTGTGTCGGATTGTCATGACATATCTACAATTTTGTAGATTTGTAATTACAATTTGTTGTCCTATAAAGCAAATTCTACAAGTTTTTCCTGACAAATTGTCACCTGTCACCTGTCGCGAGAAAATGTTTATAGGACAGAAATATGTAAAATTGTCGTGACAATTCGACAATTTTGTAAATTTTCCACCATGACAAATTTGTCACCTGTGATTTTTATAGGACAGAAAATTGTAAACTTGTAAATTGTCGCCTGTCACCTGTCACCTGTCACCTATCACGGTTATAGTACAGGGCCCTGAGCGAAGTGGTTAAGTAATAGAAGTATTGTCATTTTATTATCCAATATGGGGACACATTGGCTCGTGTCTACAGAAACATATGTTTGTAGAAAGAACCAGTGATTACAAAAACAAACACCTTTAATGCTGATTAAGTACATTTAAATGTGCCAGGTGATGCCGCCTTTGCTGTGGGTGTTGTAAGAGGCCATTAAGGGTCCTGGGGGTTAAATGTGTATTGCAATTTAAGGTGATGGGCTGACAACCTGATACACAATTTTCTGGATAAGCCTCAAATGGTAGTCACACATGGCATAAGTCTCCCTTTATATAGCTGTTCACACTCTGCCTACCCTGCAAGATGTATAGTCGCAATATATGTTTGTATATGTTTAACTACTCCGCTCGTAACAACACACATGTGTGCTTGAAGTACAATACAAATCTATTGTTGCAAAATTCGACCTGAGCGAAGTGGTTAACTTAATTCTAGCATTTCTTTTGCTTTTTATTATTTATCGGGGTGCCTTGCCTTTTGACCTTTTGGTTAGTCCTATTGACACATTTCAATTTCTGTCAGTCCCCAACTGTCCTTAACCAGAGTGTGCTGGCAACCCTCTTTAGATTGTCGCTTAAGCTTTTTATAGGTAGGTTATAATAAGGTTGATTTAACCTAAGATTGAATACCCACCCGGTTCATCACCGGGACACGGAGAGCGACTTTATTCTATACTATGCAGTGATAAGTGTTCAAGACAATAAGATTCTCCACATACCTTCATTCACATATTCCATTTTGATGGTATTTTCATTGATATCATTGGCTCCGACGGTTTTCCTCCAAACCAGAATATCCCAGAGCATATCCGTGGCGTCCTTGACATCGTTTTCGCAGTGGGCAATGATCCTGTTCAGATATTTATCATCTTTTACCCTTTCCAAGTCCAAAGGGTGGAATTCACCAGGCGGGTTGGGTATGCCCTCTTTTAAACGGTTCTCGAAAGCGTTACGTACGTCTGCCGGTGTAGCCATGATTCCAAGATTATAACTTATTCATGAATCAAACAAATTAAAGTGTTTTTTAGAAGAATTTCCTGGTAATAACTGAAAAACTACGACCAAGGTTCACTTCGCTGACATTTGTTGACACAAAGAATGGATTTGACATTTCGAAACGTCATTCGGTGTAGGGATGGAATGTCAGAGTAAAGTATCGATGTCGGTATTTTTGCGATATCGGTATTTTTTAAAGGCGCGCCTAGGCGTAACGAGATAGTAACACGAGACGTTCACAGCTGAAAATAGATGCCTCAAGGCCTGCTATGAACGTCCCTTTCTCAATAACGACAAATCCTGTGTTTGAGAACATCACTAATCGCCATTTAGACGATTTTTCACTCTTTTGAAACTATAACAAGAGATTCTAGTAATTTAAATAACTTAAAAATATTTATATCTACATGTTATATTATAGTTGAAAACAAAAGTCCGTAAGTTTCTAGCGTAAAATTATATTTTTTTAGATTACCCTATGCTATCGTAAAAAAAATTCTACCTCTATGTCGATTTCCTTTTAGAGCTTGTTGTATGATTTGTCCATTATATGAAAGGGTGCTAAATAACCATTGTTAAGTCATTGTTAGGATATAATGTGTATGTCTATGGTTGGCCTAGTAAAAATAAGTCTTAACTTGTGAAGAGTTTGTAGCGAGTCTTTTTGACATGACAAACATCGAGCATGATACTACGGTTGGCCTACGGTTCTAAGATTTGGGAAGAACACAACGATTGGGAGTATCTGGCAAACTGGGCTGCCCACAAGTCGCAACACTTACGTGGCCGTCATTACATTTGGCACGAGGCCGTCCCACACTGCTTATTCCAATGTGTGGCTGCCACTCTAAAATCTTACGAACCTGTTAAATCTTCTCATGAATTAAAGGTGAGTGTCGCCACGAAAATCTTCATTTTATAACTTTTAACTACTTATGAAATATCAAAGCCTTGTTTACCTATTCGGGAAAGGTATTATCGCTTGGAATAACCTTTGCAACAACATAAAGAACCAGAAGACAGAATTGGTAACCTATCGACAAGGTTTTTAAGTAGAAATCTCATCACTATAAACCAGACGTTCCATAATAATTCCTTTATCATCACTGCACATCATTGATTGTGCACAGCACGATTATGCCCGAGCTTTTTGTACAACATGACTATGTACGACACAGTCCTTGGATGGTCTTCAATAACTGGCCCGGACGCGTAAATACAAACCCGAATACAGCAGAGCCACCCATATGCTGCGCTGTATTCGGGTTGGTACAGCCTCCAGATGTACAAACCAGACAACAAAACAGCCTACTCATTCAAGTCGTCTTACAATAACAAAAAATCGTGTTGCTCTATTGTTATTGTGTGACAACCTGTCACTATGGCGATACACAATTTTCCGAATTACCCTCAAATGTTTGTCAGACGTGACGTAAACACACCTCGGACACTGGCGCTCAAATGTATGAATCAAACGCGTTGCTACGCACACAGTCTAAGCTCGCGTTGGTGAACGCAGACCATGCTTGTGTGGGTGAGACAACATGTCAGGGTTGCCGCCATTTTGCGTTCGCGAATCGGGAATGCAATGTGCGGCAGTATGAAATGACCTTCGTCGTCGCGTCCTTGCTAGCCGGTGTCTGAGCGTCCTCCGAGCGCGGGTGGGCGGCGCTTGTAGGGGGAGGCAGGGAGTGACCATACTGTACGCTAGTACTATTAATTATACTGTGACGTAAATGTCCGTTTCTTGCGGTTGTTTGTTTACGCTCTGCCTACCCTGCAGGGGATTATAGGCGTGATATGTGTATGTATGTATGTAACTGTGGATATTCTGTCATAATAACATAAAAAAGAGTCCTAGACCCTAGACCATTTGTCGCGTATGAAGTCGAACTCGCTTCGTTCGCAAGACGCGCCTTTCTCGAGTTTAAGGTCCTACCTGACAATTTCAGGTGTTTACAAACTCTATAAAATATACTTTAAAGAGTTCTTAAAATTACCAAATAAATATATGTTATAACTTGGTTCAAGTTCTTCAATATGTTTAAAACGAAATACGTTTAATAAATTTTCCTGAACGTCTATTTTTTTCCCAAAGTCGTATAGGCCAAAGTTGTAAGCGTAGAATTACACGCACTACAAATTGGTTAATTTTAATTTTAATTTTTCACACTTGTTTCTGAGAAATTAAATTTCCAAAATAATACGCAGTAGTATTATAATAAATAACTGTGACACAAGCGGGTGAAGCGGGTAGTGTGTTTAGGCTCGTCGCACTTTTGCGTGAAAATTTTAGCTCGCTTCGCTTGTGATAAGTGTCCGGCTCACTTCGGATAAAAAAAATAGTACCGAAAGTAAGGCCATCCCAATAAGCCATATTTGACAGCTGTCATCTCCATACTAAAACAGATGTCAACTAAAAAATTGACCCTCTGCCGTAGCAGTGGCACGAATCTGACAGCTGTCAAATATGTCTTCGGATGGCCATACTGTAGGTAGGTACCTACTTAAGCACTCCCGAAACCATGAGTTAGGACCGCGCTTTCTAACTTATCTAAGTACGTACAGCTACTTTTACCGAGGGAAAACATTTTTTCCTGCAGGAAAACGTGTAGATGGTTTTTTTAGTTACTGATATAAGTACAGTACCACCGTATTTGACAGCTGTCAGATTCGTGATAGGTAATACTATGGCAGAGAGTCCATTTTCCTTTGTTGACGTCTCTTTTAGTATGGAGATTACAGCTGTTAATTACGACTTAATGGAACGGCGGTACTTAAGCTTGCGTAATTTCGCTAATTAAGCGTGAGAATAATAATTATTCTCACGCTTAATTAGCGAAATTATTAAACTAATTATTAGTTAACCTACGTCTTGTAATGATTAATTTGCTTTTATATGAGCGTTGCAGTTTTAAAACGCAATAAAAAAAATGCTAACATATTTTTCCAGGTGTTTAATGTTTAACATGCTCCTGATAATAATGTGGACTCGATTCTGATTTGCTTTTATCCGTACTAATATTATAAATCTGAGAGTTTGTGTCTTTGTATGTATGTATAACTTTTTAAGCACACGCGTCGCGATAACGCTCTGCCTACCCCGTAAGAGATACAGGCGTGATTTATGTGTGTATGTATGTATGTCACGATCACTTTCACTCATTTTAAGTATTAGACCGGGTCTATCGCGATAGTATTTAGGTAAATATTTGTATGTAGGTATGTATGTTAGTTACCACTTCACGCTCAAACGGCTTGACCGATTGGGATGAAATTTAGAACACACGTAGAGTAACACATAGGCCACTTTTTACCGCGGGAAAACAACTAATACCACGGGAATATGAGTGGCAGCGGGTGAAACCACTGGTCGGAAATCTATTAATTATGCCGAGGATAATACAATTATTTTTTATTTTATTTTGTTTATTTGGAAAAGCAAACAACTGTATACATAGGTTACTTACATAATACATCGTACACAAAGCATAAGTTTATTATTAGATACATAATGCTACCTAATTTCTTCTTTTTACAAATCAAAAGTCATTATATTAGGTTATTTCTCTTCACCGGACTTAGCTAGTACCTAAAGCTCTCTCTAAAGATGCAAAGCTAAATAAAAAAATAAAAACTTACGTTTCGGTTAATGAAAAGACTATAATTATCTCATTTACTTTTGTATAGGCTTAATGATGAAATTGAATTTCCTGTTTCTTTTATTTTACTAATTTAAGAAAGTGACATAATACACACACATTTCACGCCTATAATACCTTGCGGGAAAGGCAGAGCTTTCCCGCAATTTCGGTCATTTTCGCCATGTCTGACAAATATCTGAGAGTCACTCGGAATATTTTTGTATGGCACAGTGATAAGTTGTCAGCCCATCGCCTTAAATTGCAATACACACCCTCAAGTCCCTTAGTCGCCTCTTACGACTCCCATGGAAAAGAAATGGGGTGATGCTATTGTAAGCCGGCATCACACGGCAAAGTGACATAATATTCTCAATTAAAATGTCATTTCAGAATCGAGAACAATACATATGTTTTTCATGTATGTACAGTGGGCGGATGTTGATCAATTAATACACGAGTTTATTTGAAAACTATACGAATAATCCGTGAAAATTAGGGATGGTCAATCTTACATTCAAATTGATTAACCCATTTTAATACACACCACCAAAAGCTATTTCATGTAAAATGTGGCCAAGACGAAAGAATAATATGGCTACCGTTTGAAAAAGATCTCAAGTAGAGCCAAGATTCAGAATCTCCAACGACCCGATGAACCCTGATGCATGAGGTTTACAACCGCCTACTACTAGTAGTAGGCCTCTGACATGGTTGTGTAACGACCGCCGTCTAAGTAATCATAGACAACAACCGGGGCCCTCCGAAGCACGGAAGCATCTTTATTTTCGATCAATCAGGTGGTTCAGCCTGGAATGTTCTAACCAGATAGAGAACAAATTCACAAAGTTATAAGCATCAACTATTGTGAGTGCCCCACCGAGAATCGAACCCGGAACCTCTGAATCGCATGCAGTATGCACTACCACTGCGCCACATCGGCCGTCTATATCTCGACGTTTTTTCATCATGCTCGCTTCTTGGGATTGTATGAATAAAAGTTACACGGGCTGCAGTGCTTTTCCTAACACCCTGTATTACATACACATATCGCGCTTATAATCCCTTGCGAGGTAGGCAGAACGCAAACAGCCACAAAACACGGTCATTAACGCCACGGCTGCCAAATATTTGAGAGTCATTCGGAAAATTGTGCATCGCCAAAGTGACAGGTTGTCAGCTCATCGCCTAATATTGCCAAACACAAGCTCGAGTCCCTTAGTCACCTCTAACGACTCCCACGGGGAATAAATGGGCTGATGCTATTCGAAGCCGGCATCACACGGCATTCAATTACTTTCAGATAGAAACTATCTTTGATGTTATAAAGCATCTATTATATTCTCTTTGGTTATAAAGTACCATTTACCTTTCAATTTCAATTATTCAATTTTATAAATATGGCTTCTGTCAACAGGGACAAAGATTAGGGTTGTACGCGTTTGGAAACACAGACGCAGGTAGTGAGTTCCACTCTTTAGCAGTACGCATTATAAATAATGACTGGAAGCGCTTAGTCCGAATTGGTGGAATGGCAACCAGGTACGGATGGTATCCGGCGGTGCGTCTGGATGTCCGATGGTAGAAGGGAGCTGGTGGAACAAGGTCGTGAAGCTCTTGAGCACACTCTCCGAAGTACAATCTGTAAAAAACCGACAAGCAGGCAACCTTGCGGCGATGTGCCAGGCTATGTAGCTTGGTGTCCACCAGTTTTATGTCGCATAATATGAGCCTTTTGATAGGTATTTGTAAAATGTACTGGACTCCCAAGAACCAAACTAGAAAATAAACAACATTGTGCGAAATTTAATTTGGTTGTTACGTACTTCCGTGTTATTTGTTCAGTTGGAAGTTGTTCAATATTGGCCAGCTTATTGTTACTAATGCTATAAATTTGGGAAAAAAAATAAAACGTGGCATATACCTCCGCCATGAGGTCTGTCCTGCTCTTCTTCACGGTAAGACTTTTTTTAAATTATGTACGGTTTCGGTTGCGTGCTTCGGAGGGCACGTTTCGCCATCGATCCCATTTAGGCGGTTCTCCCACTTCTCTTCCGTCGCTACGTATTTTTGAGGCATCGTAACGCATGCCTAAAAATGTCTTATGATGCCGGCTTAGAATAGCATCACCACATTTCTTTCCCGTGAGTGTCGTAAGAAGCGACTAAGAAACTCGAGGCTGTGTATTACAATTTCAGGCGATGGGCTGACAACCTCTCACTATGGCGATACACAATTTTCCGAATGTCCTTCAATGTTTGTCAGACGTGGTGTAAATTACCGTTTGTAAGGAAGGCCGTTTATGCTCTGCCTACCCCGCAAGAGATTATAGTCGTGATTTTAAGTATGTATGTAACGCATGCGTCTGTCAGACGTAAGGAAATTGCGAATTCTGATCTTATTCCTTCTATCGTCTTCTACGTGTAGCCGTATTCTATGGATCGGATCTAAGATCTAAGATCGGAATTCGTAATTTCGTTTCGACCTTAGAGTATGTTTCGACTGACAGACGCATGCGTTACGACTTACGTAGCGTCAAAAATGTGGGACAACCGCCTTATTTATTCACACGCGCACATTTTAATAATTATCATACCCATAAATTTCTATTCATACGTGGTTTTTTTTTTCTGATTTCAGATTGTGGCGGCCGCCTTGGCCAAGCCAAGTAAGTATCATTGATATCATTATCCTACCCCGATTCTCTTACTTTTTTGTCATTGCAATGCCACCGAAACTCAATTGTCATTCTATTGCCAATGTGATTTTCTATTCTTCAAACTATTGTTGAATACGAAACGTCCGAAACCATCCAACTTTATTGAATCACAACTTTCTCTCTCTCTCTTTTCATGTGGGACACCGAGTCGTCCAACGACCCGATGAACCCTTCTTTATTATTTCTTTATTTCTTTATTAGGATCGTCAACAGTACACATATTACATCACATTATTATAAGATACATCCTGATATGAGCACCCATAACAGGCGAACACAACATTCACAAAAAGATATACAGCGACTCTTTATAATATTACCTAAATACAGGAAATTACTTTTTATTTTAAATAAATACAAAAGGTCAAAGCAATTAAATTACATTATTAACCCTGAACTGAGACGCTAGAAAACGGCCCCTGTTGAAATAGTAACGAATAGGGCGGATTCAGACACAATATACCAAGGAGCAGTGGATTAAGGCGGCTCTCTCACTGCACCGCACTCCGTCGCGTAGCGCGGGATCGCAGATTTTAAAGTTGTATGCAAGTACATCAGTAGGTATCGAAAAAACCGCCTCGTGCTACACACCGACGAAGCGTCAACGCGCAGTGGCGGGATCTGCCATTTCCCAGTGTGTGAGACGCCTAACTTCATACTAACGGCTGGTTTGCGCACGCACTGATTCTGACGATGTTCTGATAAAATCGATCGAAATTTTTCTTTTTAAAATACTTCTTCCGCCTACATTATATTTCATTTCTAGATCTGCTCATCCAAAAGTCGATCATAACGGAGGTAGACCACGCCTCCGAGGCATCATCAGCTTCGCAGCAGCTGTCGAGTTTCCAGTCTCTTGGAAATGGCGGCTTCCTGCAGCAGGCCAGCAGTCTGCAGCAGAGCAGTGAGCAGGAACAATCCTCGCAGTTGATGAAGAAGAGTAAGTACATTGAATACCAAACTTTAAAACGCTTGTGTTAGGAATACAATTTAAAAAAAATTGTAACAAAAAAAGTATTTGCACCTGCGACTTTCGTCATTACTAGTGACGACGCCTCTTCCATCTAGGCTACCGCAGCTCGTACCTTGCCCGCCAATCTTACAAGTGTATTAAATGCCAGTAACGCGTGGCACGGCTTCATCTACCGGGTTAGTTCTGCAACCAATACCCGGCGACTAATTCTATCTTACAGATTGAATGTAGTCTAAGCGATGAAAACCCGTGATAAATTGAATACCAAATTTTAAAACGATTCCCGTGTTAAAAATGAGTGGCAGCAGATGAAACAGCTAGGCGGGAATCTAGTAAATTATAATAATCTATCTTTATCTTTTAATTAACTACCTAATTGTTTTTTTTTCCAGGTCTCATACAAAGCGGCCCTAGTGGGCTCGTGGAGATCGTTAAATCTTCTTCGTCCAATCAGGAACATGAACAATCTTCGGCACAATCGTCATCGATGAAACAATGTAAGAAAAGTTATTTTTCACTGACACAATATAAACTGTATGATGTGGTTTTAGGATAGCATCACCCCATTTTTTTGACTACGAAACGTAATAGGCGTCTAAGAGACTCGGGGTTTTATGGCTGACAACCTAATACATAATATTTTGTTGAGTTTGCACAAGTATTACTCATCACAATAAAACAATTTTAAACGGATTTGAGTTCATCTTTGTTCTGAAATACATACACATATACTCATATCACGCCTATAATCCCTTGAGGGGTAGGCAGAGTGTAAACGGCAGCAAAAAACCGGACGCCACCTAACCTAACCGATTTCCCACGGGAAACAGTCGTTCTCCCTACATAAATCATACATAAAAACCTTCCTCTTGAATCACTCTATCTTTTTAAAAGAACCCATCCCACCATCCAGCAGATCCATTTGGTGGTTATGAAGATACAAACAGATATAGGGACAGTCGCGGGAAGCGACTTTAGTTTATTATGTAGTACATACATACATATATAAATCACGCCTATATCCCTTACGAGGTAGGCAGAGCGTTAACAGCCGTAAAACGGATATTAACACCATGCCTGACAAAAATTTGAGGGTCAATCAGATGACTGTGTATCACTATAGTGTCAGGTTGTCAGCCCATCGCCTAAAATTGCAATACACATCTAACCCTCGAGTCCCTTAGTCGCCTCTTACGACACCCATGGGGTGATGCCCTTCTAAGCCAGCATCACACGGCAAATACTATGTATTTAAATTGATAAATATATTATTTTTTCAGTCATATCAGCCGGTGGAGTAGCACCGCTGTTCCCAGGTGGTGTATTAGGTGTGGGACCGACTCTGATCACCGAAGTCCTCAAGTCCTCATCATCAGCGAGCCATGAAGAGGAATCATCCCTGTCTTCAAGCAAGCAGGGTAAGTCATCATTGGCCTCACACGTCTGTGACAGACGATTTAATCAGTGTCTGAGACACTGCGTTGCCTGGGACGCAATTATGGAAAACGCAGGGCTGCCCAGGACCTGCGCCACCCTCTCGGCCTTCCTGGCTGGATTCGCAGGAACGAAATCGAAATCGACTAGTCGATACGTGCGGAGCCAGGTCGGCTGCAGGAGTCTGCGCCTTTAGATCTCTGTCACACGCGCCTGACGGAGACCCCGTTCCGGGTTTAATTGTGGAGTTGGCCTCTCCAGGACCGTTGTGTTTGGGTCGGATTTATCCCTCGGTCACTTCTTACGACCCCCACGGGAAGAGATGGGGTGGTGCTATTCTACTCTGCCGGCACCACACGGCTAAGTAAGTAGGGTAAGTAGGGTACATACAAAAGTTGCAAAACTAACCCGGTAGATGGAGCCGTGCCACGCGTTACTGGCATTAAGATACTTGCAAAATTGGCGGGCAAGGAACGAGCTGCGGTAGCCCAGATGGAGGAGGCGTCGCCACTAGAAATGGCGAAAGTCGCAGGTTCAAACTCTCCCCGCGCTTGAAAATTTTGCAGGTTTTCAAAAAAAGGGTACATACATTATGTAAAATTGTGCACAGTTTATCAGTATATTTCATACATACATACATATATCACGCGTATAATCCCTTGCGGGGTAGGCAGAGCGTAAACAACCGCAAAACGGTAATTTTCGCCACGGCTGACAAACATTTGAGGTTCATTCGGAATATTGTGTATCACCATAGTGACAGGTTGCCAGCCCATCGCCTAAAATGGCAATACACACCCTCGAATCCCTTAGTTGCCTCTTAAAACTCCCAAGGGAAAGAAATGGGGTGATGCTATTCTAAGCCGGCATCACACGGCGTATATTTCATTGTGGACGAAATACTCTTTATCTTTTAACCAAAAGTAGTTTTGCGCCAATTGTATGTGTGCCTTCATAATTTCGCATGTAATCATTTGTTTAAAATATTGCTCTTCAATCGAACGTCCTTTTAAGTCCGTTTTTAGACTAAAACGATTTGATTGTAATCCATCATTTCATATTTGATTGTGTGTCCTTGTATTGTTCTTCCTCATTAAATGGGGAATGAATCTATTGAATAATGGCTTACTTTTTGAAAATTTTGCTTTTTTTTTTGTATTTTAATAATTGAATAAATATTCAGTTGACATGCTTTATTTTGTCTTTAGTTATTCAACAATTTGGCCCCGGAGGACTGAGTCAGGTGACGCAATCCTCATCATCATCTAACCAAGAGGAAGAATCATCGAGCTCACAATCATCACAACAGAGTAAGTATATTACCTGACTTCCAAATAGAGGTTTGCACACTAGACTGTACAATTTAAACTGACGTTTTTACCCGACTTCAACAAAGTAAAAAGAGGTGTTAAGATTTTGACCTGTATGTATTTGACGATGTCGTGTGATGCCGGCTTAGAATAGCATCACCCCATTTCTCTCCGTGGGAGTCGTAAGAGGCGACTAAGGGACTCGAGGGTGTGTATTGCAATTTTAGGCGATGGGCTGACAACCTGTCACTATAGCGATACACAATTTTCCGAATGACCCTTAAACATTTGTCAGACGTGGTGTAAATAGCCGTTTTTTGCGGCTGTTTACGCTCTGCCTACCCCGCAAGAGATTATAGGCGTAGGCGTGATATTTGTGTGTGTGTGTGTGTGTGTGTGTGTGTGTGTGTGTGTGTGTGTGTGTGTGTATGTGTGTGTGTGTGTGTGTGTAGACTGTAAACATTAAACTGCCATTTTAACCCGACTATAGCAAAGAAAAAAGGGGGGTAAAGATGTTGACCTGTATTCAAATCAGCTAGGCTAAGCTTAATCTCAGAATGCAGTAGTAATTTTAATTTTTTTCAATTTATTATGCTTGTTCATTAGTTATTCAACAATTTGGCGCCGGAGGACTGAGCCAGGTGAAGCAGACCTCATCATCATCATCTAACCAGGAGGAAGAATCTTCGAGTTCACAATCATCACAACAGAGTAAGCTTATTACCTGACTTCAAAAAACAGATTCTTAATTTTAATCTTATTCTCAGAATTAAAAAATATTTTTACACCTTCAAGAACCATACCTACTGAATACCAAATTTATCGTGAGTTTTCATCGCTTAGACTACATTCCACCTGTAAACAATGAATTTGTCACTGTAAATTAGTTGCAAAACTAACACAGTAGATGAAGCCATATCACGCGTTTTTGCAACTTTGCAAAATTAACGGACAAGCGACGAGCCGCGGTAGACAAGAGACGAGGAGTCGTCACTAGTGATGGCGAAAGTCGCAGGTTCAAATACTTAACGTGCTTGAAAATTCTGCAAGTTTTCAAAAACCTACTGTAAACTGATTTTTTACCCGACTACAGCAAAACAAAAAGAAGGATTAAGGTGTTTACCTGTATGTTCCTATGTGGCAACGTAAAAGATTGTTTCGTCCTCACTTCTAACCGTGGTATTACAAAAAAGTTAATCTCGCCTTTAGTATAAATAATTTTTTAATACGATTTTATACTGTCAAAAAGCTTACACCACTTCTAAATGTTTTTGTAGTAACAATAAAAACTATTGATCAGAATTTGACAAAAAGGAGTGTAACGTTTTAAGAGTTCATGCATGAATGTATGTATGATTCTTTAAAGGACTGAAACTTGGTAACCACTGAACAGATTCGAATGGGAATTGTATCGGGAGAATCCTTTCATTATCCTGAGTGTCAGAGGCTAGGCTTTATCTCAGAAAGCAGTCGTGTTTTAAATTTTTTCAATTTATTATGCTTGTTCATTAGTTATTCAACAATTCGGCCCCGGAGGACTGAGCCAGGTGAAGCAGACCTCATCATCATCTAACCAGGAGGAAGAATCTTCGAGTTCACAATCATCACAACAGAGTAAGCTTATTACCTGACTTCAAAAAACAAATTCTTAATTTGAATGTTATTCTCAGAATTCAAAAATATTTTTACACCTTCAAGAACCATACCTACTGAATACCAAATTTATCGTGAGTTTTCATCGCTTAGACTACATTCCATCTGTAAACAATGAATTTGTCACTGTATATTAGTTGCAAAACTAACACAGTAGATGAAGCCGTGCCACGCGTTTTTGGCATTAAGATACACCTTGCAAAATTCGCGGACAAGAGACGGGCCGCGGTTGCCCAGATAGAAGAGGAGTCGCCACTAGTGATGGCGCAAGTCGCAGGTTCAAATACTTAACGTGCTTGAAAATTCAGCAAGTTTTCAAAAACCGTACCTACCTACTGTAAACTGATTTTTTACCCGACTACAGCAAAACAAAAAGAAGGATTAAGATGTTTACCTGTATGATTAAGATGTTTACCTGTTAGCACTCGACGTGATCACTTTGATTTGATATACCTTCATAAAATATTACACTCTCAAATTGACTCCCCTTCTCTCCTCTCTCAATTGGATATCTTCACGAAACCTAACCCTCGCCATCCAAAAACATTTCTGTTAAAAGTTTATAAAAACAATACTAGCTATTACAATCCCTTAACTAGAATGTGTCGTTTGTATAATGACCTATGTATGAATAAAAAAGATATCGATATATTTAATTCAAATCATTATTTATTTAGGAAATCAGTTTCAAGAATCCTCAACCTCAAATAGTTAATGTTCTAAGTAAATGTTATTCCAGAATCTTACTGTTAGCATGTTGCATGTTAAATATTTCAAATTTATTTATTAGCTATTTAATAACCATGTCTAATTTAATAGTAGCCATTTGCCTAACCAAGCTGTACGTTCACGTTTGTGGTTTTCAATCTAGAATACTACCTAAGATATGTATAATGTGTGAATCTGCATTGATTGTAAACTGTTGTGTACGTCTGAGAAATAAAAATAAAATAAAATAAAATGTACCTATGTGGCAACGTAAAAAATTGTTTCGTCCTAACTTCTAACCGTGTTATTAAAAAAAGTTAGACGCGCCTTTAGGCAGTGTATAACATTTTTCTATTCAATTTGACGCTGTCAAAAGGCTTAAATCACTTCTCACATTTTTTGTAATAACAATGTAAGCTATATTAGAATTTGACAAATGAGGTATGAACAGAAGCGTCTGAACAGTCTGCTGGTTATAGACTATTTACACGACTGCTAAAGCAAAAAAGGAGTGTAATGTGTTAAGAGTTTATGTATGAATGTATACATGTGCTATTCTTTAAAGGACTGAAACTCGGTAACCACTGAAGAAATTGGAATGGGAATTGTATCGGGAGAATCCTTTCATTATCCCGAGTGTCATAGGCTAGGCTTTATCTCAGAAAGCAGACGTGTTTTTAATTTTTATGTTTATGCTTGTTCATTAGTTATTCAACAATTCGGCCCCGGAGGACTGAGCCAGGTGAAGCAGACCTCATCATCATCTAACCAAGAGGAAGAATCTTCGAGCTCACAATCATCACAACAGAGTAAGCTTATTACCTGACTTCAAAAAACTGATTCTTAATTTGAATCTTATTCTCAAATTTCTAATAGCATGCTCCCACAATCACAACCATAAATAAAATGTTGAAAGAATGCCTATATTTGCTGGAAGATAGTAAGGGAAGTGATCAGCGCGAGCATGTAAACAGGTAACTCGCGCTACTACTCGTCATGCCGCTGCCACTTCCCAGGCTCCCGCGAGTTTTGGTATTTCTACCGCTAGTCAATGGCAGCATGAGCGCGATTGGAATGTATTACTATCTCGCTCACTCGTATTGTTCCGAGTAAAGTATGTAGGCAGTGCGTGAAGTGAACACTCACTCGCGTTGATACTTCCGCGGAAGTATTGCGAGATATATTCGCGGTAGCGGTGGGAGCAGGAGCAGGTGCAAAGTGTGAACGTATCACAACCACACTGTAAACTGTATCCTGCCATTATAACATGCTATTTTATCATTTTACGCTGGCTAACAATAGCATCACCCCTTTTTTATTACGAGGGTCTCGTAAGAGGCGACTTATGGACTCAAGAGTTTCAACCGATTTTAATTGTAGGTGACTGCTGACAACCTGTCACTAAAGTGATACACGATTTTGCTGGAACGGCCCTCACTCAAATATTTACCAGTTTTGGCGATAGCAACCGTATTTTACGGTCGTTAACGCTCTGCCTACCCTGCATAGGATAAAGGCATGATATAAATATGTATTTTGCTTTTAGTTATTCAACAATTTGGCCCCGGAGGACTGAGCCAGGTGAAGCAGACCTCATCATCATCTAACCAAGAGGAAGAATCTTCGAGCTCACAATCATCACAACAGAGTAAGCTTATTACCTGACTTCATAAAACAGATTCTTGATTTGAATCTTATTCTCAGATTTCTAATAGCATGTTCACACAATCACAACCACAAACAAAATGTTGAAAGAATGCCTATATTTGCCGGAAATAGTAAGGGAAGTGGGCAGCGCGAGCATGTAAACAGGTAACTCGCGCTGCTACTCGTCATGCCGCTGCCACTTCCCGGGCTCCCGCGTGTTTCGGTATTTCGAGCACTAGTCAATGGAACGGCAGCACGGGCACGATTGGAATGTATTGCTATCTCGCTCACTCGTATTGCTCCGAGTAGAGTATGACGGCAGTGTGTGAACACTCACTCGCGTTGATACTTCCGCGGAAGTATTGCGAGATATATTCGCGGTAGCGGCAGAAGCAGGAGCAGGTGCAAAGTGTGAACGTATCACAACCACACTGTAAACTGTATCCTGCCATTATAACATGCTATTTTATCATTTTACGCTGGCTAACAATAGCATCACTCCACTTCTTTTACGAGGGTCTCGTAAGAGGCGACTTATGGACTCAAGAGTTTCAGCCGATTTTAATTGTAGGTGACATGCTGACAACCTGTCACTATAGTGAAACACGATTTTGTTGGAACGGCCCTCAAATATTTACCAGTTTTGGCGATAGCAACCGTAGTTTACGGTCGATAACGCTCTGCCGATACCCTGCATAGGATAAAGGCGTGATATAAGTATGTATTTTGTTTTTAGTTATTCAACAATTTAGCCCCGAAGGACTGAGCCAGGTGAAGCAGACCTCATCATCATCTAACCAAGAGGAACAGTCTTCGAGTTCACAATCATCACAACAGAGTAAGTTTTATAAAACAGGATCTAATTCTCTTAATTCTAAAATATTTTGATTATGTTCTCTATCAAAGCAAGTGTGCATTTGAAAAGTGTATGTATGAAATAAAATTACAAACACTTGTTAACTTTGGGTTTCGCTGACCCTCCGGGACGCAAACCCAGGACCTCCGGATACTGCGGCAAACACTCAAGCCACTAGACTACAGAAGCTTGCCGTGTATGGTAACTACTAAATACGGGCACCTAAACCCACTTAAGGTGCATCACAAATACACTATAAACAATTATGTTTCTTTAAACGAAAGTAATTTATCAAATTTATTGTTTATGAATCAATATTTAATTCACATATACAAACTAAGTGTAAGGGACAGCCCTCAGAGTACTGATAGGATGCGTAAAAATCATGAAGCTGAACAAATTTCCCATGGAAAAAACATCAGGAAACGTAATAAAAATTGACTTCCCATAGTAAATTAAGTCGGCTGGTCGTGATTTTGTATGGAAAATAAATATTGATTTGCCGTTTTCTAACCTATGTTCAAAGGGAAAAGTTATTCAGATTTACGGTCCTAATGCGGGATGCACCCTGAAAGTATTTGGAGTGCTGCCCATTACACCCTATATAATAATTTTCAATATAAATATAATGTCATATGTATTTCAGCTGTTGTTAAGCAGAACGGAAATAGTGTGCAGACAACAGTTGTTCAAAAAACAACGTTAGAACAAGAGAAAGAGAGTGAGACGAGCAATTACACGAAAACCACTTACGTGAAAAAGGGATGGCCAGGCAAGCCAGGGCAACCAGGACAACCAGGTCAACCAGGCAAGCCAGAACAACCAGGCAAGCCAGGACAACCAGGCAAGCCAGAACAACCAGGCAAGCCAGGACAACCAGGCAAGCCAGGACCACCAGGGCAACCAGGACAACCAGGACAACCAGGACAACCAGGACAACCAGGACAACCAGGACAACCAGGCAAGCCAGAACAACCAGGCAAGCCAGAACAACCAGGCAAGCCAGGACAACCAGGCAAGCCAGGACAACCAGGGCAACCAGGACAACCAGGACAACCAGGACAACCAGGCAAGCCAGAACAACCAGGCAAGCCAGGACAACCAGGGCAACCAGGACAACCAGGACAACCAGGACAACCAGGCAAGCCAGGACAACCAGGGCAACCAGGACAACCAGGACAACCAGGACAACCAGGCAAGCCAGAACAACCAGGCAAGCCAGGACAACCAGGCAAGCCAGAACAACCAGGCAAGCCAGGACAACCAGGCAAGCCAGGACAACCAGGGCAACCAGGACAACCAGGACAACCAGGACAACCAGGCAAGCCAGAACAACCAGGCAAGCCAGGACAACCAGGCAAGCCAGGACAACCAGGACAACCAGGACAACCAGGCAAGCCAGGACAACCAGGACAACCAGGCAAGCCAGGACAACCAGGCAAGCCAGGACAACCAGGCAAGCCAGAACAACCAGGCAAGCCAGAACAACCAGGCAAGCCAGGACAACCAGGCAAGCCAGGACAACCAGGGCAACCAGGACAACCAGGACAACCAGGACAACCAGGCAAGCCAGAACAACCAGGCAAGCCAGGACAACCAGGCAAGCCAGAACAACCAGGCAAGCCAGGACAACCAGGCAAGCCAGGACAACCAGGACAACCAGGACAACCAGGCAAGCCAGGACAACCAGGACAACCAGGCAAGCCAGGACAACCAGGCAAGCCAGGACAACCAGGCAAGCCAGGACAACCAGGCAAGCCAGGACAACCAGGCAAGCCAGGACAACCAGGCAAGCCAGGACAACCAGGCAAGCCAGGACAACCAGGCAAGCCAGAACAACCAGGACAACCAGGCAAGCCAGAACAACCAGGACAACCAGGACAACCAGGACAACCAGGCAAGCCAGGACAACCAGGCAAGCCAGAACAACCAGGACAACCAGGACAACCGGGACAACCAGGACAACCAGGACAACCAGGACAACCAGGACAACCAGGACAACCAGGACAACCAGGACAACCAGGACAACCAGGCAAGCCAGGACAACCAGGCAAGCCAGGACAACCAGGCAAGCCAGAACAACCAGGACAACCAGGACAACCAGGACAACCAGGACAACCAGGCAAGCCAGAACAACCAGGACAACCAGGACAACCGGGACAACCAGGACAACCAGGCAAGCCAGAACAACCAGGCAAGCCAGAACAACCAGGACAACCAGGCAAGCCAGGACAACCAGGCAAGCCAGAACAACCAGGACAACCAGGCAAGCCAGGACAACCAGGCAAGCCAGGACAACCAGGCAAGCCAGGACAACCAGGCAAGCCAGGACAACCAGGCAAGCCAGGACAACCAGGACAACCAGGACAACCAGGCAAGCCAGGACAACCAGGCAAGCCAGGACAACCAGGCAAGCCAGGACAACCAGGCAAGCCAGGACAACCAGGCAAGCCAGGACAACCAGGACAACCAGGCAAGCCAGGACAACCAGGACAACCAGGCAAGCCAGGACAACCAGGACAACCAGGCAAGCCAGAACAACCAGGACAACCAGGCAAGCCAGGACAACCAGGCAAGCCAGGACAACCAGGCAAGCCAGAACAACCAGGACAACCAGGCAAGCCAGAACAACCAGGACAACCAGGCAAGCCAGAACAACCAGGACAACCAGGCAAGCCAGGACAACCAGGCAAGCCAGGACAACCAGGCAAGCCAGAACAACCAGGACAACCAGGCAAGCCAGGACAACCAGGACAACCAGGCAAGCCAGAACAACCAGGACAACCAGGCAAGCCAGGACAACCAGGCAAGCCAGGACAACCAGGACAACTAGGCAAGCCAGAACAACCAGGACAACCAGGCAAGCCAGGACAACCAGGACAACCAGGCAAGCCAGGACAACCAGGCAAGCCAGGACAACCAGGCAAGCCAGGACAACCAGGCAAGCCAGGACAACCAGGACAACCAGGACAACCAGGCAAGCCAGGACAACCAGGCAAGCCAGGACAACCAGGCAAGCCAGGACAACCAGGACAACCAGGACAACCAGGCAAGCCAGGACAACCAGGCAAGCCAGAACAACCAGGACAACCAGGCAAGCCAGGACAACCGGGACAACCAGGCAAGCCAGGACAACCGGGACAACCAGGACAACCAGGACAACCAGGCAAGCCAGAACAACCAGGACAACCAGGCAAGCCAGGACAACCGGGACAACCAGGACAACCAGGACAACCAGGCAAGCCAGAACAACCAGGACAACCAGGCAAGCCAGGACAACCGGGACAACCAGGACAACCAGGACAACCAGGCAAGCCAGAACAACCAGGACAACCAGGCAAGCCAGGACAACCGGGACAACCAGGACAACCAGGACAACCAGGCAAGCCAGGACAACCAGGACAACCAGGCAAGCCAGGACAACCAGGCAAGCCAGGACAACCAGGCAAGCCAGGACAACCAGGCAAGCCAGAACAACCAGGACAACCAGGCAAGCCAGGACAACCGGGACAACCAGGACAACCAGGACAACCAGGCAAGCCAGAACAACCAGGACAACCAGGCAAGCCAGGACAACCAGGCAAGCCAGAACAACCAGGACAACCAGGCAAGCCAGGACAACCAGGCAAGCCAGAACAACCAGGACAACCAGGCAAGCCAGGACAACCAGGACAACCAGGACAACCAGGCAAGCCAGGACAACCAGGCAAGCCAGGACAACCAGGCAAGCCAGGACAACCAGGCAAGCCAGGACAACCAGGACAACCAGGACAACCAGGCAAGCCAGGACAACCAGGACAACCAGGCAAGCCAGGACAACCGGGACAACCAGGCAAGCCAGGACAACCAGGACAACCAGGACAACCAGGCAAGCCAGGACAACCAGGACAACCAGGCAAGCCAGGACAACCAGGACAACCAGGCAAGCCAGGACAACCAGGACAACCAGGACAACCAGGCAAGCCAGGACAACCAGGCAAGCCAGGACAACCAGGCAAGCCAGGACAACCAGGCAAGCCAGGACAACCAGGACAACCAGGACAACCAGGCAAGCCAGGACAACCAGGCAAGCCAGAACAACCAGGACAACCAGGCAAGCCAGGACAACCAGGACAACCAGGCAAGCCAGGACAACCAGGCAAGCCAGGACAACCAGGCAAGCCAGGACAACCAGGACAACCGGGACAACCAGGACAACCAGGACAACCAGGCAAGCCAGAACAACCAGGACAACCAGGCAAGCCAGGACAACCAGGACAACCAGGCAAGCCAGGACAACCAGGACAACCAGGCAAGCCAGAACAACCAGGACAACCAGGCAAGCCAGAACAACCAGGACAACCAGGCAAGCCAGGACAACCAGGCAAGCCAGGACAACCAGGACAACCAGGACAACCAGGCAAGCCAGGACAACCAGGCAAGCCAGGACAACCAGGCAAGCCAGAACAACCAGGACAACCAGGCAAGCCAGGACAACCAGGCAAGCCAGGACAACCAGGCAAGCCAGGACAACCAGGCAAGCCAGGACAACCAGGCAAGCCAGGACAACCAGGACAACCAGGCAAGCCAGAACAACCAGGACAACCAGGCAAGCCAGAACAACCAGGACAACCAGGCAAGCCAGAACAACCAGGACAACCAGGACAACCAGGCAAGCCAGAACAACCAGGACAACCAGGACAACCAGGCAAGCCAGGACAACCAGGCAAGCCAGGACAACCAGGCAAGCCAGGACAACCAGGCAAGCCAGAACAACCAGGCAAGCCAGGACAACCAGGCAAGCCAGAACAACCAGGACAACCAGGACAACCAGGCAAGCCAGAACAACCAGGACAACCAGGACAACCAGGCAAGCCAGGACAACCAGGCAAGCCAGAACAACCAGGACAACCAGGACAACCAGGCAAGCCAGAACAACCAGGCAAGCCAGAACAACCAGGCAAGCCAGAACAACCAGGCAAGCCAGAACAACCAGGACAACCAGGACAACCAGGACAACCAGGCAAGCCAGAACAACCAGGCAAGCCAGGACAACCAGGCAAGCCAGAACAACCAGGACAACCAGGACAACCAGGACAACCAGGCAAGCCAGAACAACCAGGCAAGCCAGAACAACCAGGCAAGCCAGAACAACCAGGACAACCAGGACAACCAGGCAAGCCAGGACAACCAGGCAAGCCAGGACAACCAGGCAAGCCAGGACAACCAGGACAACCAGGACAACCAGGCAAGCCAGGACAACCAGGACAACCAGGACAACCAGGCAAGCCAGGACAACCAGGACAACCAGGACAACCAGGCAAGCCAGGACAACCAGAACAACCAGGACAACCAGGCAAGCCAGGACAACCAGGACAACCAGGACAACCAGGCAAGCCAGGACAACCAGGCAAGCCAGGACAACCAGGACAACCAGGACAACCAGGACAACCAGGCAAGCCAGAACAACCAGGACAACCAGGACAACCAGGACAACCAGGACAACCAGGCAAGCCAGAACAACCAGGCAAGCCAGGACAACCAGGACAACCAGGACAACCAGGCAAGCCAGGACAACCAGGACAACCAGGCAAGCCAGGACAACCAGGCAAGCCAGGACAACCAGGCAAGCCAGAACAACCAGGACAACCAGGCAAGCCAGAACAACCAGGACAACCAGGACAACCAGGCAAGCCAGAACAACCAGGACAACCAGGACAACCAGGACAACCAGGCAAGCCAGGACAACCAGGCAAGCCAGGACAACCAGGACAACCAGGACAACCAGGCAAGCCAGAACAACCAGGACAACCAGGCAAGCCAGAACAACCAGGACAACCAGGACAACCAGGACAACCAGGCAAGCCAGGACAACCAGGACAACCAGGACAACCAGGACAACCAGGCAAGCCAGAACAACCAGGACAACCAGGACAACCAGGACAACCAGGCAAGCCAGGACAACCAGGCAAGCCAGGACAACCAGGACAACCAGGACAACCAGGCAAGCCAGGACAACCAGGACAACCAGGACAACCAGGCAAGCCAGGACAACCAGGCAAGCCAGGACAACCAGGCAAGCCAGAACAACCAGGACAACCAGGACAACCAGGACAACCAGGACAACCAGGCAAGCCAGAACAACCAGGACAACCAGGACAACCAGGCAAGCCAGAACAACCAGGCAAGCCAGGACAACCAGGACAACCAGGACAACCAGGCAAGCCAGGACAACCAGGACAACCAGGCAAGCCAGGACAACCAGGCAAGCCAGGACAACCAGGCAAGCCAGAACAACCAGGACAACCAGGACAACCAGGACAACCAGGCAAGCCAGAACAACCAGGACAACCAGGCAAGCCAGGACAACCAGGACAACCAGGACAACCAGGACAACCAGGACAACCAGGACAACCAGGCAAGCCAGAACAACCAGGACAACCAGGACAACCAGGACAACCAGGACAACCAGGACAACCAGGCAAGCCAGAACAACCAGGACAACCAGGACAACCAGGACAACCAGGCAAGCCAGAACAACCAGGACAACCAGGCAAGCCAGGACAACCAGGACAACCAGGACAACCAGGACAACCAGGACAACCAGGACAACCAGGCAAGCCAGAACAACCAGGACAACCAGGACAACCAGGCAAGCCAGAACAACCAGGACAACCAGGACAACCAGGCAAGCCAGGACAACCAGGCAAGCCAGAACAACCAGGACAACCAGGACAACCAGGCAAGCCAGAACAACCAGGACAACCAGGACAACCAGGACAACCAGGACAACCAGGACAACCAGGACAACCAGGCAAGCCAGAACAACCAGGACAACCAGGACAACCAGGCAAGCCAGGACAACCAGGCAAGCCAGGACAACCAGGACAACCAGGCAAGCCAGGACAACCAGGCAAGCCAGGACAACCAGGACAACCAGGACAACCAGGCAAGCCAGAACAACCAGGACAACCAGGACAACCAGGCAAGCCAGAACAACCAGGACAACCAGGACAACCAGGACAACCAGGACAACCAGGCAAGCCAGAACAACCAGGACAACCAGGACAACCAGGCAAGCCAGAACAACCAGGACAACCAGGACAACCAGGACAACCAGGACAACCAGGCAAGCCAGAACAACCAGGACAACCAGGACAACCAGGCAAGCCAGAACAACCAGGACAACCAGGACAACCAGGACAACCAGGACAACCAGGCAAGCCAGAACAACCAGGACAACCAGGACAACCAGAACAACCAGGACAACCAGGACAACCAGGACAACCAGGCAAGCCAGAACAACCAGGACAACCAGGCAAGCCAGGACAACCAGGACAACCAGGACAACCAGGACAACCAGGACAACCAGGACAACCAGGACAACCAGGCAAGCCAGGACAACCAGGCAAGCCAGGACAACCAGGACAACCAGGCAAGCCAGGACAACCAGGCAAGCCAGGACAACCAGGACAACCAGGACAACCAGGCAAGCCAGAACAACCAGGACAACCAGGACAACCAGGCAAGCCAGAACAACCAGGACAACCAGGACAACCAGGCAAGCCAGAACAACCAGGACAACCAGGACAACCAGGACAACCAGGCAAGCCAGAACAACCAGGACAACCAGGCAAGCCAGAACAACCAGGACAACCAGGACAACCAGGCAAGCCAGGACAACCAGGCAAGCCAGAACAACCAGGACAACCAGGACAACCAGGACAACCAGGCAAGCCAGAACAACCAGGACAACCAGGACAACCAGGCAAGCCAGAACAACCAGGACAACCAGGACAACCAGGACAACCAGGACAACCAGGACAACCAGGCAAGCCAGAACAACCAGGACAACCAGGACAACCAGGACAACCAGGCAAGCCAGAACAACCAGGACAACCAGGCAAGCCAGGACAACCAGGACAACCAGGACAACCAGGCAAGCCAGAACAACCAGGCAAGCCAGGACAACCAGGACAACCAGGACAACCAGGACAACCAGGCAAGCCAGGACAACCAGGCAAGCCAGAACAACCAGGACAACCAGGACAACCAGGACAACCAGGCAAGCCAGGACAACCAGGCAAGCCAGGACAACCAGGCAAGCCAGGACAACCAGGACAACCAGGACAACCAGGACAACCAGGCAAGCCAGAACAACCAGGACAACCAGGACAACCAGGACAACCAGGCAAGCCAGGACAACCAGGCAAGCCAGGACAACCAGGCAAGCCAGGACAACCAGGCAAGCCAGGACAACCAGGACAACCAGAACAACCAGGCAAGCCAGGACAACCAGGACAACCAGGCAAGCCAGGACAACCAGGCAAGCCAGGACAACCAGGACAACCAGGCAAGCCAGAACAACCAGGCAAGCCAGGACAACCAGGCAAGCCAGGACAACCAGGCAAGCCAGGACAACCAGGCAAGCCAGAACAACCAGGCAAGCCAGGACAACCAGGCAAGCCAGGACAACCAGGCAAGCCAGGACAACCAGGCAAGCCAGGACAACCAGGCAAGCCAGGACAACCAGGCAAGCCAGGACAACCAGGACAACCAGGCAAGCCAGAACAACCAGGCAAGCCAGAACAACCAGGCAAGCCAGGACAACCAGGACAACCAGGCAAGCCAGAACAACCAGGCAAGCCAGGACAACCAGGCAAGCCAGGACAACCAGGCAAGCCAGAACAACCAGGCAAGCCAGGACAACCAGGCAAGCCAGGACAACCAGGCAAGCCAGGACAACCAGGCAAGCCAGAACAACCAGGCAAGCCAGGACAACCAGGCAAGCCAGGACAACCAGGCAAGCCAGGACAACCAGGCAAGCCAGGACAACCAGGCAAGCCAGGACAACCAGGCAAGCCAGGACAACCAGGCAAGCCAGGACAACCAGGCAAGCCAGGACAACCAGGACAACCAGGACAACCAGGCAAGCCAGGACAACCAGGCAAGCCAGGACAACCAGGACAACCAGGACAACCAGGCAAGCCAGGACAACCAGGACAACCAGGACAACCAGGACAACCAGGACAACCAGGACAACCAGGACAACCAGGCAAGCCAGGACAACCAGGCAAGCCAGGACAACCAGGCAAGCCAGGACAACCAGGACAACCAGGACAACCAGGCAAGCCAGAACAACCAGGCAAGCCAGGACAACCAGGACAACCAGGCAAGCCAGAACAACCAGGCAAGCCAGGACAACCAGGCAAGCCAGGACAACCAGGCAAGTCAGAACAACCAGGCAAGCCAGGACAACCAGGCAAGCCAGGACAACCAGGCAAGCCAGGACAACCAGGCAAGCCAGAACAACCAGGCAAGCCAGGACAACCAGGCAAGCCAGGACAACCAGGCAAGCCAGGACAACCAGGCAAGCCAGGACAACCAGGACAACCAGGACAACCAGGCAAGCCAGAACAACCAGGCAAGCCAGGACAACCAGGCAAGCCAGGACAACCAGGACAACCAGGACAACCAGGCAAGCCAGAACAACCAGGCAAGCCAGAACAACCAGGCAAGCCAGGACAACCAGGACAACCAGGACAACCAGGCAAGCCAGAACAACCAGGCAAGCCAGGACAACCAGGACAACCAGGACAACCAGGCAAGCCAGGACAACCAGGACAACCAGGCAAGCCAGAACAACCAGGCAAGCCAGAACAACCAGGCAAGCCAGGACAACCAGGCAAGCCAGGACAACCAGGACAACCAGGACAACCAGGCAAGCCAGGACAACCAGGCAAGCCAGGACAACCAGGACAACCAGGACAACCAGGACAACCAGGACAACCAGGCAAGCCAGAACAACCAGAACAACCAGGACAACCAGGCAAGCCAGAACAACCAGGACAACCAGGCAAGCCAGAACAACCAGGACAACCAGGACAACCAGGCAAGCCAGAACAACCAGAACAACCAGGACAACCAGGCAAGCCAGGACAACCAGGACAACCAGGACAACCATGCAACAATGGAGACCAAGCACAATCAGGCAACCAAGCAAGCTCAACTGTCATCAGCCACTCGAGCTCATCATCATCAAGCCAGCAGGAGTCCAGCAGCAGTTCTGAGCAGAAGAAAGTGGTAGTTGTCAAGAATGGAGTCTCATCCGAAACGTCTGTAAGCCAGGAGTCATCCTCAAACCAACAATCTTCTTCTGCAGAATCTGAGCAGAAACAAGTTGTCATAAACAAGAATGGAGCTTCATCACAAGAGTTTGTAAGCTCGTCATCATCCTCAAACCAACAATCTTCTTCTGCAGAATCTGAGCAGAAACAACTTGTCATTAACAAGAATGGAGCCTCATCACAAGAGTTTGTAAGCTCGTCATCATCTTCAAACCAACAATCATCTTCTGCAGAATCTGAACAGAAACAAGTTGTCAGCATTAAGAATGGAGGTTCATCACTAACGTCTATAAGCCAGGAGTCATCCTCAAACCAACAATCTTCTTCTGCAGAATCTGAGCAGAAACAAGTTGTCATAAACAAGAATGGAGCCTCATCACAAGAGTTTGTAAGCTCGTCATCATCCTCAAGCCAACAATCCTCTTCTGATATCGCCGAAAACCAAGTAATCATTGTCAAAAACGGAGTCATCTCTGAAGGCACCTCAGACAGTTTCAAACAGTTGAAGAACTCCGAAAACCTACAGCGAGGGAAAACCTATGTTTCTTACATTGTGACTCCGAATGGTGAATACAAGGAAACCTGGGAGACTTTTGACATGAACACAAGCAAGGATGCCGCGCAAGAAGTTGACAAGATCACTTTCACACGTGTAGCCTAAGTCTGTGACATCAGGTTTTAGGATAAGCTTTTGTACTTTTATTTCCTAAAGATATTATGAAAATCAATAAAAGCTCAGCAAAGAATAATGTTTTACCTATTTCGTTTGGTATACTGGCACAAGCCTGTAGCCATTTTCTTAGGGTCTGTAGTCTGGGGTTAGCTGTTACAACTAGTGCCGTGGGCTAAAACTTGCCACTATGGTGATACACAATTTTCTGAATGACTCTCAAATGTTTGTCCGTTTTTAGCGGCCGCTTGTGCTCTGCCTACCCCGCACCATCCCATTCAGTAGTTTCATCCCCTGCTATTACCCGTGGAAATATGGCGTTTACCCACAGTAAAAATAAATTTTTATTATTCTGGACTAATCTAGCTTTTAACAACACGCTATTTTTAAATCAGTCCATAAGATTATCAAACACATTACATACAAACAAATAGTATTGTGAAGTGTGATTTTGACTGAACGCACTTGTGATTGTGGGTTATGTTGTGACTAATACGTACGGTATGTTGTATGTTATTATCACATAGATTATAGATAAGTAGCTAGATTCATTTTAAAATTATTAAAGAGAACTAGCTCTATATGCTACAATTTTACTAGTGACCGATATTGAAAACTCAGTACAGGCTTATCAAGGAACAACTTTCCCCAAGGAACATAGGTCGAAAAGTGAAAAATAATCATTTGGACCTGCCATGCAAATTGACTCAGTCTGCTGGTGCCTACATTCTGTACGGGAGGTTTATTATTATTCCAGATTTCGACCTTTATTTTTAGGGAAAAGTTGTTCCCGTACTGGGTTTTTGTTATTGGTCACTAGCAAAATTTCACCATACCTAATTATATAAAATTATAACTAGCATCCTATCAGCACAAAATTACGAAGATGGAAGTTTTATTTTGTATGTAATTAAATAGCTATTTTGAAATGCTAGTCGTATCGTAAACTGTTCATCACGGGTCAGCCTAGTTTATGAGTCGAAATACTGGACCGATTTCAAATAACATCGATAGCTTTTATAACCGCGAAAAATCGCCTTATCCCAACAAGAAAAGGGGACCTCCAGCGGAAGATATCGCTCGGTGGTCTTAAGAACCCTATTCGTAACGTTAAAATTCACTGAAACAACTAAATACCACAGAATGTTATCAAGATATTGATTATCTCATATCGGACGTGGACTTAATACGCCGTTATCAGTGGTGAGTTGGCTCGGGTATTGTAAAGTCGTGGAACTGAAGAAAAAATGGACAGATTTGGACAGGAATAAGTGTTTGTGATTCTGCAGATCAGAATGGAGGATCGTCCGTACAATACGTATACGCGGCAGCAATGGGAGGCAGTGTTTTCGGTAAGATACAGTACAGTCAAAATCTATGATGGGTTCATTCATAGGGTCGTTTGTCGACTCGGCAGGTACTTATATCTCTTTTAAGTGATCTTTATCTATTGCGGAGGCAGAACGTGAGCAATTAACAACGGTCGATTTTGTCACGCATCTGACAAATCATTTTGAAGGTAATTAATGGCCTCTATTCGGGTTAACAATTGTCATAACTTACCTTAGATAAGCGCTGTCTCTTTTCAACATATAGATCTAAAAAAGGATAGGTGATATTGAAGTCCTGTCTTGTCTTTTCGACGCTAAAATGCGCGTTATCTGTCAAAATAAGGCGACGATTAAAACATGGCGACTGAATTTTCAGAAATGGCAAAGGACCCAATAACATGACCGGACTTAAGTCTCCTATCCTTTTCTAAACCAATTTGATAGAAAGTGACAGACCGAATTCTACATACTATACTATATACCTAAATGTCGTAAGATTCGTTTGTATGTGTACCTAATCAATCACTATTAATCACTTTATATTATAACAGAATGATAACTAGCGCGGAAAATCCGAAGTTGTTTACGATTTCTTACAAAATGTCGTGCACTCTAGAAAATTTAAATGACACATGTAGCTAGCCATTTCACAGATAGTATTCTTTTGATAGTAGCAAATTGTAAATGAATCTATCCAACAACTTGCTCGGACGCTGAAGAGCAATTAAAAACCTACTATGATGCGCTAAAATGATGCTAGATAAGCTCCACACTTCTCAGATGCAGCCCACCGTAGTGACAGTAGCTGATAATATATTATAAGGGCTGGTTTATTGCCTATCTGAATGGAAATACTATTTTACAGAATAATATTTAGAATAGGTATAATGACTTCCGTCTTTAAATCAGTAGTGGTGGGAGCTTTGGTACAGATTATAAAACCACAGACAAGACAATCTTATAAATACAAAAGATACAAAACGGTTTTGATAAATGTGGTCCTTGACCGCACTGTGGCGACAAGGCTGGCACAGGACCGTGAGGATTGGCGCTGTAGAGAGGAGGCCTATACCCTGCAGTGGGTGGATGTGGGCTGAGGATGATGATGATGATGAAATGAAGTAACAAACAACAGGCATGTCTATTTAAACATTATTGCAGGCTTATCGCTCCGATCACATATCCTTGTTGGACCCAATAGTGTTGCACGTGCCAGCGTAAGTTGTTGGTACAAGTTCAGTATCTAGGTACATACATATATCACGCTTATATCTATATCCCTTGCGGGGTAGGCAGAGCGTAAACGGCAGAAAAACTGTCACATACGCCACGTCTGACAAACATTTGATGTATCACTATACTGACAGGTTGTGAGCCCATCACCTAAAATTGCAAAACACGTAACCCTCGAGTCCCTTAGTCGCCTCATACGAGACCCACGGGAAAGAAATGGGGTGATGGTATTCAAAGCCGACATCACAGGGCAGTATCTTGGTCTTAGGGAAATAGCGTAAAACTTCCAAAAAAACTTCATCTAGTCGCTGGGTAACTATTAGATGCAAAACAAACCCGGTAGATGGAGCCGTGCCAAGCGTTATTGGGATCAAGATACGCTTGCAAACTTTGGATAAGTCGCGGTAGCCCAGATGGAAGAGGCGTCGCCACTAGTGACGACGGCGAAAGTGGCAGGTTTAGATAGATAGATAGATAGAAACGTTTATTCAAAAAAACAGTTACAGTTTTCTTAATCTAATTACACGCCAAACTGTAATAACAGTTTGTTGGCGTAACGCTCGATAACTATAAATTATTCAAAGTAACTGCACTCAAGCTAACAGTATACTATAGCTACCTACTTATGTAATTTCACAGCATAGTTAAATTACTTTACTATTCTAACAACTCGAGATACAACGCTTTCAGCTTTCTTTTAAACATAGCTTTACTAAGCTCATCATAGTCAAAGTTAATCTCATTATATATTCTCGGTATCATGTACTGAAGGGTTCTCTCACCATAGTAATTACAGCTTCTAGGTTTTACATAGGTATTTAGATCGCACTTCAGTTCTCAACGACTTGTACACAATTTTAATTTCCTTATAATTACTGTTGTTAAACTGATCTACAGCTATTAAATATTTAGTTTTTGCTTGTACAGGTAGGACCTTGCACACCTTATACAATTCTTCATAGTTGTGTTTATGCTTTAATTTTGTGTTGTTGCTTACAAGCATTTTTAGAAATCTAGTTTGTAACGATTTTATCTGATCAGTATAGGTATGGAAAGTCCTTCCATATACACACAGCCCATATTCTATAAGTGATTCTACTAAGGCATAATATACCACAAATAATGTTTGTTTACTTAAGACATTTTGCAACTGATTAAATTTACCTAATATTATTCTTAGTTTATTACATAATTTACTGATATGAGGTCTCCAACTGAAGCTAGTGTCTACTGTTAAACCTAAGTATTGAAACTCTTTAACATTCTCAATTTGACAGCAGGCGCAACCCGTTTTATGTACATGAAGGCATTCGTAGGTATGTCCAATAATATTTATTTTACAATTAACGTTAGGCATATAGGGTGAACACACATGCATGACCTTTGTTTTATTAACATTTAAGATTATTCCATTGTCATGGGACCATTTTAATATATTTTCATAATCTTCTTGCATTTTATTTTCTATCTCATTAATATCCTTATGGCTGTAGATAAGACAGGTGTCGTCAGCGTACATATAGGTTTTACAATGCTGTATTACGTTGCTTAGACTGTTAACATGTATGATATATCCTAATGGACCGTAAACAGAACCGGTAGGTACTCCAGACGTAATGCGCGCCTCCTCACCCGCCACTCCATTAACAACAGTATACAGTGTTCTGTCACTGAGGTAACTTCTAAAGAATTCGATCACTGGACCACGGACCCCGCACTCTTGCATAGCTAGTAACAGTAATTCGTGATCCAGTGTATCGAAGGCTTTTTTGAAGTCAATAAACAAAATACCTACATGTTGCTTGTCATTAAGATACCTATTGATGTCCTCCGAGAACCTCATTAGCGCTGTGGCCGTGCTCCTCCCTCGCCTAAAGCCATGTTGTACATCTGAGAGTATACAGTGTGTTTCTAGAAAGTCACTAATTTGTTGAACTACAATTTTTTCTACTATTTTATTTATAACAGACAGAATTGCAATCGGTCTGTAGTTGGTGTAATCAAGGTGGCACCCTTGTTTAAAAATGGGTCTAATAATAGCTTTCTTTAACGTTATAGGATAGATGCCAGTTTTTATACACATATTGATAAAGTTTGCCAGCACCTGACTAACTTCCTCTTTTACACATTTTAGGTCACTTACTCTAATTTTATCTGTACCTGGAGACTTATTTGTGTCTAACTGATTAATTATTAGTTTCACTTTAGAAGATGTTATTTTTTTAAACCTGAAGGAAACATCAAATTTTTTTACGTATGTGTCACGATTGAGGAAAGTTTTATTGCAATTTTGCTTTATGTTTTCTATTTCTTCTGTAAATGTTTTGGCAAACTTTGTACATACATTTTCCATAGTATCAGTTTTTCCTAAATACTTTATGATCACATTATCTAAACTATTACTCGTGCGACCTAACCTTGCTTAATTTTGCTTGCGGTAGAAAAAATTTCAAATTTTATAAAACTTCTAAAAGTTGTGAAATAGGTATTCAACGACCAAAACTTGTAAATAAAATGTGGTGATGCTATTTTAGACGGTATCAAACAATCTTTTTCTAAACAAATCATTTGAATGATTAAAGTCAAAGAAATCTAATCTCTCTATAATGCAGCCGTCAGCCGACCAACACACATATTATTAAAAAAAAAACTTTAGGTAAGTACGCGGCGCAATACCTAAAACCTATAATAAAACAATTTCAGTGTAGTACTATACCTAGTAAGGCAGTCGGGCGTTCACTCACACACACACACACATATCACGCCTATAATTCCTTGTGGGGTAGGCAGAGCGTAAAAGTCTGCCAAAAACAGACATTCATTCCACGTCTGACCCATATTTGTATCGCCATAGTGACAAGTTGTCTGCCCATCGCCTAAAATTGCTTTACACACCCTCAAGTCCCTTAGTCGCCTCCTACGACTCCCACGGGAAGAAATGGGGTAATGTTATTCTAAGCCGGCATCACACGGCAAACCACTTTTTGCTAATGTTTCTTTCAACTCTTTTCGGGTGCAATTTTCCTTCGTGGTTTAGCGGGCTGAGTTTCTCCGGGTCAGGCTGGATTTAAAAATGAAGAGACCATTAGAGTAGGCGGTCAGAACCTAGTGCTTCGGAGGGCACGTTAAGCCATCGGTCTTGATTGCTGTCTATGATTATTTAGACGGCGGTCGTTACACAACCATATTAGAGGTCTACTAGTAGTAGGCGGTTGAAAAAAACTCTGACACCAGGGTTCATCGGGTCGTTAGACGACGTGGTGTCCCACACGCAAAGAAGTACCTTTAAGAATAGAAGTAGAGCCCGCGTTACAATCGCAGTCCCGCAGATGCAGCGCTGTCATCCAAATATATTTTTTTCAGCAATCTTTTAGCGTCAAGGCTAAATACTTATACCGTGTGTATAAACTGAGGACGGGGTAATGATAAGGCACAACTTTCCCCAAGAAACATAGGTCGAAATATAAAAATTTAACTCCTATACAGGGTGTAAGGGACGGTGTACCGAAAACTTTGCAGGCATGATCAGACCATGAAACTGAACAACTTTTACTATGGAGCCTATGTTGGGAAACAAGTTCTTTTTTCGAGTTTCCATAGAAAATCAGTCAGCTGATCGGGAATTTTGTATGGGAGGTCTAAAAATTTTTCTCGTTTACCAACATAGCTTCCATAGAAAAAGTGGTTCAGTTTCATGGTCTGATCATGCTCGCAAAGTTTTCGGTACACCGTCCCTTACACCCCGTATATTTGACGTCCTGTATAGAGAATGTAACTACAGCTAAATAAAAGAGTTACGCTTTATTACGACAAAAGATACAGGTTTCTCAATTGGTCACGGAAGGTAATAAAATAAGCGATCTAGTGGCAGTGAATTGTTATAAATCTTCCTCTTTACCTTGCTGGCGTTCCTATTTCGGCACCTATTGTTTTGCCCTGTAACACACAAATTAAAATTTAATTTAATTAAAAAAATTAAATACATCTGACTTATTTTTTGAAAGCAAACCCCGAGTAGTTTGCGTGGTTGTTCGAACAACCAACCCAGTCACGCCTTTAACACATTTAACACATGACATAAGTAAAACTTTTCCGTTCACAGCAAATGTCAGCGCACCTCGGCCGAGAGCGCACGAGCGAGCGAGACGACGCATCCTCGACGGCCTCGGAGCGCGTGTGCGAGCAGGACATCACTATCCTCAACCGCTGCTTCGACGACATCGAGAAGTTCATAGCGCAGCTGCATCACGCGGCCGCTGCTGCCAAGGAGCTGGAGAAACGGAGACGTGCCCGGCCTAACAAGCAGAAACAGCATGGAGACGGTACATGCATTATTTTACTTTCGTATAATACGGTCAAGATCAGGCTGAGCTAGACAGATTAGACTTTGGATTGGGCCGTTCTTATGCCGCGCGCATAAGACCTACATTGGCAGTTCGGATGTGTAACCGTACGCGAACTTGACTGTACAGTCCAACAGCTTAAATGAGACATCGCCCGCGCGGGTAAAGGGGCGCGGAGGGCAACGACAAAAGGATCTGAGAGGCACGTGGCAGGCAGCGCCTATACCTCCCGCACCTCTGTCACGCCTGACATAGACTCTGTGCCACGGTCCCACCCACTCGACAAGAACAAAAGAAGAAGACCACTCGAAAAGTCGAATCGAAATTCACTATACGTTCTCACTACCACGGTTTCCATGGTAGCATTATTATCTATTCTTATGATGGTAGTTTGACTGCTGTAAAACGTACCTACATATTATTAATATTGGTATCTCTAACAAATAAAAGTGTATTTTAATGCCATTAACGCGTGGCTCGGCTCCATCTATCGGGCTAGTTTTGCAACTAATACCCGGCGACTAATTCTATCTTTACAGATTGAATGTAGTCAAAGCGATGAAAACCCGCGATAAATTGAATACCAAATTTTTAAAACACTTCCCGTGTTAGATATAAAATTTTTGAAAACTTACAAAATTTTCAAGCGCGGGCAGGATTTGAACCTGCGACTTTCGCATTACTAGACTTGCATACCTAACACGGGAAGTGCTTTAAAATTTGATATATTTAATTTAGCCTTCTGTTTTATTTTTATTTTTGTAGGCCTGCTATCCCTCCACACCCGGCCACCACCCGAGCGAGACTACGTAGATATCCTGCAGAAGTTCAAGCTGTCCTTCAACCTGCTGGCGCGACTTAGAGCTTACATACACGACCCCAATGCTCCTGAGCTGGTACACTTCCTGTTCACGCCGTTGGCGCTCATTGTTGACTCTGCAGGTAATCCTGAAGCGCCATCGTATTCTTCAAATTAATACCTCAGACAGCGCCATCTAGCCCCCAACTAAGCAAAGCTTGCACTATGGGCATAAGAATAAAAAGAACACTACCTATAGGAACAAGATAGCTGATATAATACATATATACTTTTGTTTTGTAAATAAATACATACAATACAGAAAACACCCAAACTCAACACAAATATTGAAAAGTTACTTACTAATACTTGTACTGTGTGGGGATCGAACCCACAACCCTCGGCGTAGTAGTAAAGGTTGCTATCCACTACGCCACTTGCGAAACTAAGATTGAATGATTGAAGTATTAATCAGATTTTCTGTATCTTTTCTTTTGTGTACGTAAAATAACGAGCTAAGTTAACATTACACGTGCTAATGACGAGTTATGAGAATCGAGAGAAATTTATTTTATTACCAACTGTTTAATATTTTTCAGCGGAAATAGGCGACGGCAAATTACCAACGAGGGTGGTGCAGCCGCTGCTGAGCAGAGACGCGCTCGACATGCTGGCCAACTGCGTCACCAGCAGAGAGACGGAGCTGTGGCACTCTCTGGGCGACGCTTGGCTTGTTCCCAGGTAACAGATCACACGCAGACTGTCCACGAGGGTGCTGCAGCCGCTGCTGAGCAGAGACGCGCTCGACATGCTGCCAACTGCGTCACCAGCAGAGAGACGGAGCTGTGGCACTCTCTGGGCGACGCTTGGCTTGTTCCCAGGTAACAGATCACACGCAGACTGGCCACGAGGGTGCTGCAGCCGCTGCTGAGCAGAGACGCGCTCGACATGCGCGCCATTTAGGTCAATATCAACCCAAGGCCTATGTTAAAATAATAACTGTAAATATTTTATGTGGTGAACCAGCCAATGAAACTGAACATCTTTCCACAAGGAACATAGGTCGAAATGTGAAAAAAATGGGCCTCTCATACAAATTAACCCAGTCGAACGTCTTGTATGGGAGCTCCAATTTTGTTAAAACAATACATTATAAGGTCCATGGGTGAGTGAGTTTTACTCGGCATTTCTATATAGTTTGTGTACTCGGCTAAGGAGTTTATAGTGTTCTGAAAACAATGGAACAAAGGTCAAGAGCAAATATAGGTGATCTGTGGTCAAGGGGCCTCACAGTCACACATGATGTCTTGTCTGTGATTTTTTATTGCTCCATTGCCAAAAATACTAGTATCCAATCCCAACTATAATGGAATACAGGCTGTTTAAATATATTCAAATTTTTTTAACTGTTCTTTTATAATCGTCATATAATATTATGGCAATCGTCTGACTGAAAAGGTAATTTTACCTGAACTAACGTAGTAGTCTACTGCTGCTGGTAGGCATCCCTTCGGAATGGAAGCGTGATTTATGTACTTATATAATAATTTGAATAGGTATAAAGGTGTTTTATTTTTGCGTTACAGGGAACATTGGAAAACTCCGGTGCCGCCGTACCAGCCAGTGTTTATGGACGGCTGGATTCCTGACTATACAGTGGATGACCCGCCTTTACACAGGTATAATATAATGTTATCCAGATAACGCCATTTAGAAAGAGCCTTCTAGAACCATTAGAACAACCGCGCAAAACCACTGGCTGTTGTACATTCATGACCTGATGAACCCTGGTGTAAGTTTTTCAACCGTTTACTACTACTAGTAGGCCTCTGATCATAGATAGCAACCGTGACCGGGGCTAAACGTGCCCTCCGATGCACTGGACCATCTTTATTTTCGGACAATCAGGTAATTCAGTCTGCAATGTCCTAATCAGACTGGGAACAAATTCACAAAGTGATAAATATCAACTTTCTGAGTGCCCCACCGAGAACCGAAACATTCGCCATGGCGTCGCCGTGATTCCGTGGCTGGCGTATAAGAATCAATTTGATTTGATAAATCCTCGGACGTTCCATGACATATAGGCACCCCGATAGATGGAAGCCCATCTCCAACAGTGGACTGTTGTGAATTGTGTTGATGATATTTTCTTGGCCATATAACATGGGACGTTTTATTTCCAGGAGCACACGAGCGCTGGCCCGAGACGGCTCCGGCTCTATAGCCTCGTCTCCAGATCGTGACCCTCCGTATCGCGCTGAACGAGACGATGGTACGTCACTTTAGGATGCAAATGACATTTCGATGTCACTACAAAAAAACGAGCTGGTAGACAGTGCTTAAACTATTTTTCCATAGAATTTTACGTAAAACAAACCCTGTCTAATCATGGCTAAGAAATATAACTTTTGAAAAATCTGCGCAGAATCAAGAAAAATCCAATCGCCTCAATTTGGAAAAAGAGGCAGGTAATCAGCTGGCACTTTGCCCCTAAACTAGACGTTTGATTCTTTATTTCATGTATTTTGGTGGTCCATTCCATCACTTGATGAGATTTCTTATTTGATTACATTGAAAAAACAGGGATAGCTAAAATGATCCAAGTAAAGATGCTGCCAAAATAGAGCAGTGGTGCCCTTTGTTATGAAACAACAGACTGTAAGTCTACCGTTACATTTCTTAGTACATTGTGTAGCCGGTTATTATTCCAAGTAGGTATTAATGGCTAACCGACTACGCAATGAACATCGAACTGAATCTGTAAAATAGTAGCTTGATAATATCGGGCACAGGAATATCTAAGGAAACTTTCCACGAACCGAGAGCATTGTGTCACAATAATTTTGCTGTCCCAGATGACCTAGGTGAATCGTGGGCGCGAGGAGTGGCATCACGAGGGGGGAGGGTGGTGCGTGTCACGTACCCCCGTACAGCGAACAACGAGAAAGAGTTAACAGTCGTACGTGGAGAGTATTTAGAGGTCAGTGTTTCACATTTGTATATCTTTTACGTGTGTATGTATAAGGGTGAAATGTTCTTTTGTTGTTGAGTTGTTTTATTTTAATTCCTCATTAATAGGCGGTGCACACTGCACACCGCGTCCGTATGCGTGTACACGCGCGTACTGTGACGTTGTAATGTATGGGACATACGCAAGCAGTGTGTCATATCTCATAAAGTAGGTACCGTAACTATAAGGTACTGTTACCCAAAATAAACGTATGATCTATCTATCCACATGTATCTTTTCTTCTCTCGCCACTCCCGTAAATTGTCTGCTTACTTTGTGGTGTTCGTGTCTAAGTAAACGTATTCATATTGACATAAATAGCGCTGTTACTTTCAGATAAATAGTGTTGGAAAAGGTTGGTAATAATTTATCTATTTATTGTACTATGGTTTTATTTTGCACTCACAGTGCTATATTACAGAGCAGAGAGTTTCAGTTGGCAGAACAGTGGAACGGTACTCCACGGTCCCGGGTTCAAGTCCCGGCGGGCGCTGACATTTTTTCAATTTCTTTGCATTTATCTATTTATTTATATTTATTATTTAATCCCAGCTAAATAATTATTTTATGAATTTACCTTAGATTTCACTTACCTACTTTTGCAGAAAGAACTTGTTAAATTCTGTGGTGACTGTTAAAATATGCACAGTAACGCCGAAATACTCGTAATGTAAGACAATTTAAAGCCCTTTTTTTTAGAAATATATTTTGACAACTGCACAGGTTCTAGACGACTCTCGGAAGTGGTGGAAGGCGCGCAACCGCCGCGGTCAAACCGCGCACGTCCCGCACACGATCGTCACGCCGGTGCTGTCACCGCCCGAGAGCCCGCAGATATACCAAACCCGCCAGAACCCCATATACAATCACTATCAGGCAAGTATCATTTATACACACACAGTTGTTAAAATGTCACTTAAATGGCTTCATCGATATTTTCTCTCATGGACCACAATATTAACACTATATAATATATAAAAAATAAATATCTTAAAGTAAGGCCAACCCAATTACCCATATTTGACATCTGTCAAATTTCTTCTAATGCTATGGTAGAGGGACCATTTTCCTTTGATGACATATCTTTTAGTATGGAGATGACAGCTGTGAAATGTGGTCTTACTCTAGTGATAGTGATAATGAAGATAATTTTTTTCTTCAGGATGGAGGCCGCAGCTCCGACAGCAGTAGCCCTGAAGGTGAGCTATTTGTTGTGTGCACAGATCACCGAAACGTCATTCTCTGTCACCACTTAGGGGAGCGCGCGGAGTTTATTGCTCTGTGGTTGTGTGCAATATGTAACCAGTGTTCTTGTGTGATTGATAGGTAATAGATATTTATAAATAAAACTAAGAAATTAAATAAATAATAGCGTCGGCCGGGGCTTGAACCAGCATCACGACCGAATACTTCAAAATTTTCAACCTCCTTAAGTCTCGTCTTGAAGCGACGTAGGTACTCCACACAGGTCCCGGGTTCAAGCCTCGCCCGACGCTGTCATTGTTTTAATTAATAAAAAAATAAAAAAAATAAAAATGTTATTTCCTTCAAATAAATTAAAAGTTGACAAAATACGCCGATGTCTCTCTTTAAGCTTAGACGAAGTTCGGTTTCGCCAGCCACATTAGATCACACCGGAATAAAGACCCAAGTTCATATCATAATATATAGGAGTCGCCGTCACCGGACACGGTTTGGACGACATGATGATGATGATGATGATGATGATGATGATTAAGATGAGAGACACCGCTTGTCTAATTCCAAGCCAAACTCCCGCAGTGGAAGCGATTTACACAGATAAATTTCGAGCAAAATACCAGGAGTTCAACTGGAGGCAGACAATGGCCGCGTTACGCAGCGCTAAATAACATACGCTGCACAATATAGCAGCGCATACTATGAATTAAACGTGAACCTAAATCTATTTAACCTAATTAACTAAGTTGAGTGAAATTGGCAAATGATGTGTTCCAACCTTTACATAACTCAAGTCGGTAGTAAATACCGTCTGCCGATCTGGCGTTACGTCACACGTATTAGCACTAGATTATAAGTAAGTACCTCCAAATTATATCACCCCACGAATTCCGCAATTCGTACTAAGGAGTCACAATGATATGGTACAACAAATATGACTAAAGGGAACACACCATAAACAGTTTTATACTAAAACAACTAGATTTATCACTTACAGTTAATGCCGGTCCAAATGCATAAAATACCCAACGGAGAAAGGAAGTTCAGGGAATGGATCAAATAGGAATTCCGTGGGTACTTACAGGGCTGGGTGGAAAAGATATCGACACCCAGCATTCCACTACAGCCTTGGCGCGTTATTCACTTCAAACCACTCACAGCTTCTGTTCGTATTTCACTTTGATATTAGTCATTACGCGTGACCCAACCCGAATTTGGGCCGTACAAACGCGGGCCAAAATGGCCACCTGATGCCTATTCAACGCGACGCTCACGTGGAAGACGTCGAGACATCCAACAATCACTAAGCCTGGCATTCCAGTACAACCCAGGAGAAACGCAATAATACGATGCATCAACACGCGCGATCTCAAATTGAATCGTCCATTACACGCGGCATCACAAAACGCGTGGCGGGAAATCCGCACAATACGATACCCTCCCGTCCGAACGGTTTTGAGTGACTGACTGCGGTGCAGAAATCACCGCTTGGCGCCTACCAGCGGCCCGCGCGCATGCCGCCACCCTCGCCCCGCGAGCGAGAAAGGGACAACATATGCCCAGAGCGATGCGTGCGAAATCGCGGCGCATTCATAGACCGTCATTAATACCTAACTTACCCCAGCATAGCAACGCTAAATTAAACATTCACCCGCCCCAGGCCGAATCCCTTAGGCCTATTCACTACTAGGGAGACGAGATAGCGTTGCTATTGCTCGCTTAAGAACTGAATCCCCTACCTGAACTGTCGCGACTCGAGGAGTGCCATCACTACCTGGGAACAAGTTGAGAATGCGCCCTCTGCGCCATCGCAGTGGCGGCAGGTTGGCATCCTTAACCAGAACGAGATCTCCGATGCGAGGGGGTTCAGTTCTGTCCGTCCACTTAAGGCGTTGCTGCAGAATGTGCAAATACTCAAGCGACCATCGCTTCCAAAAATTCTGAGACATTTGCTGCAGCAACTCATAACGCGTCAAACGATTGCTACTGACCTCTGTGTAGGGGTACTCTGACAAGGCGTTAAGTGGTCGGCCAATTAAGAAATGCCCTGGTGTCAGGGCCTCCAGATCATTCGGATCTGAGCTAAGCGGACACAAAGGACGTGAATTGAGAACGGCCTCAATTTTACAAAACACGGTCGCTAGCTCCTCAAAGGTTAATATCGTTAAACCTATAACGCGCATCAAATGCGTCTTAGCGGACTTTACAACCGCTTCAAATATACCACCCCAGTGGGGGCATCCTGGTGGATCGAACACCCAGTTAATGCCCTGACGGGAGAGGCTCGTGCCGATAGCTTCCTCGTTTTCCGATAAAAACGTTTTAATTTCTTTCATACATCGATCAGCGCCCTTAAAGTTGGTACCACAGTCCGACCTGATCAGCGCTGGTCGCCCTCTTCGCGACACAAATCTATCTAAAGCTGCTAAGAAAGCCTCCGTAGTGAGGTCGGCCACGAGTTCCAAGTGGACGGCCTTGGTTGCTAGGCACACAAACACGCACAAATACGCCTTGATTGACTTCGCGTTGCGAAGGCGTGATGCCTTTACCATAAAAGGCCCCGCAAAGTCCGTTCCCACACCCGCAAACGTCCAGGCTTCCGTCACCCGGTCCGGTGGGAGGTCTCCCATCTGAGGTTGCATTGTGGCTGCCTTCAACCGATAGCAAGGCAAGCACCGAAACACAATGCTCCGTACCGTACGTCGTCCAGACAAGATCCAAAACTCGCGCTGCAGAATAGCCAAAAGTGCATTGCAGCCCGCATGCGAGTTTTTCTGGTGACGATCCCTAACTATAAGTTCTACCAAAGGTCCCTTCTTTGGGAGTAACAGCGGATGCCGTGCTGAAAAGGGCAGGTTAGCGTTCCGAAGTCTACCTCCAACCCGGAGCATTCCATGCTCGTCCACGAACGGGTTGAGGCGCACAAGACCTCCCTTCAGCTTTCCACGGCCATCCCTGAGCAGCCTGGCCTCTTCCTCAAAATGTTCCGCCTGGACGACCCTAACCAATAAACTTAGAGCCGCATTCCGCTCCGCAGGCGAGAGGACAGGTGCCAAGTTCCGTTCTGCTTGAGGTTTTCTACAGTTGTTCACGAACCGTTTGATCCAACCTGTCACCCCTAGAAGTTTGTCGAGGGAGCTGTATCGTTCCAGCAAGAAAGCCGCACTAGGCTTAGGTACGATCTGCCCTACGTTCACTCGCAAACCTCGATCAGGTGGCCCAAGCGGCGACCCGCACTCATTGTATGGCCATCTCTCAGGTGACTCAGTCAACCACTGAGGTCCCCACCACAGTGAGTGACCTACCAAATCAGGGGCCCTACATCCCCGTGAGGCGCAGTCCGCTGGGTTCTGTTCTCCCGGTACGTGTCTCCATACCAACGGAGTTTCCGATCCTTTAACCTGTGACACCCGATTTGCCACGAAAACCTCAAGAGTATGTACCGACGTCTGTAACCAGCACAGAACTATCCTACTGTCGGTCCATGCGTACACCGTTTCATCCAAAGTGATGGTACCGCGTAGATTACTAGCGACATGATGTAGCAAGCGCGTGAGAAGCGCTGCTCCCGCCAATTCCAACTTTGGAATGGTCCATCTTGTCCTAACCGGAGCCACCTTACTCTTGGCCATAACTAGACGCACGTCTACAGTTCCCGTTGAACTGACTGTCCGCAAATAGACAGCTGCCGCGTACCCTCGCTCCGAGGCATCACAAAACCCATGTAGGGTAGCCTTATATCCCACCGATGGGAGCAACTTGCGAGGTATGGCGATGCGTACGATCCCTGGTAAGGTGGTCACAAACTTGGTCCAATCATTCAACAGCTCTCCGGAGAGCTGGTCGTCCCAACCCAAGTTTGCTATCCACAACCTTTGCAAGAAGCACTTCGCCATGAACGTCACCGGTGCGATCCACCCGTTAGGATCGAAAGTTCTGGCGATCGTCGATAATACCGAACGCTTCGTCCAAGTCTTCTGCAAAAGGTCTGGCTCGATCTGATACGTAAAGACATCATGCGTTGGCCTATATTGCACCCCTAGGATGCTCAACGTATTTGGATTGTCCGGGTTCTCGAAAAGGTGCGGGTCCTGCCGGAACTCACCTGGCAACCCGGCCAGGAGCTCTGGACAGCTGGACAGCCATTTCCGCAACTCATAACCTCCTGATTCCTTGATCGCGATCAGCTCGTCTCGTAGTAGCAGTGCTTGTTGCACGCTATCTGCACCCGTGCAGATGTCATCCACGTAGACGTCGCGATCCAGTACTGCTGCGGCTCGAGGGAATCTTACCCTTTCCTGTGCGGCCAACTCTCGCAGCGTGCGTACTGCCAAAAACGGACTTGGCTTCAGACCATACGTTACCGTGTTAAGCTCATAAGTGACCATCGGCTCGTCAGGGCTCTCACGCCACAAAATCAGCTGGTACCGACGGTCATCCGGGTGTATAATTGTTTGGCGAAACATCATTTTGACGTCTGCGACGAACGCTACTTGGTGCAACCGAAAATCTGTGAGGATGTCCACAATGTCCCGGTTCAACTTGGGACCCGCGTGCAGACACTGGTTCACAGACACACCATTCGATGTAGGAGCAGAACCGTCAAACACTACCCGTATCTTCGCCTCCGGTGACTTCAAAACAGCCAGGTGTGGTATATAGTAATGCTCGACACACCTCCAATCTATGCTGGACACCGACATGTGGCCTAACTCTAGGTACTCCCTCATGAATTCGATATACTTCTGCCGAAGTGCTGCATCTCGCTTCATCTTTCTCTCCATAGCCAGTAGTCTCCGTTCCGCGATCTGTCGTGAACTACCTAAGGAGGGGCGGTTTGGGAGGAATGGCAGCCTGGTAACAAACCTACCTGACGAACTTCGTGCAGTGTTGTACTGATAGAACAGCTCGCACTCGTCATCCTCTGGCTTCCGTCTATCCGCTGTAGGTGGCTCCTCAGACTCCCAAAACCTCTGCAGCACCTCCGACAACACACTACCATAGAGCACCGTATCGCCCTCTGGTAGGTCCTGAGATCTCCAAACTGGGCCAAAAATAACATACCCCCCTGTGGTATCAACGGCCACTAAACCAGTTTGCTGAAGTACCCGTTTTCTGCCACACCAGAATCTCCCGAGGACGTCTGACCCGAGGAGAACGTCCACCGTACCAGGAGTATCAAATTCAGGATCAGCTAACTCTAAGCCTGTGGTTAACCCTCGTACCGTTGACGGTAACCGAACCTGAGGAAGTTTCCCTACCACTTCATCCAGCACCACTGCTGAGGCATGATAGCTGACCCCTGTACCTGTATTACCTAATGTGAACTCGAAGTTCACCTGACCCCGAACGTCAGGCACATCTACACCTCCAATACCTACAGCCCCATCCGTTGTGGGCCTTATATTTAAGCGTAGCCTACTCACCAGCTTACTAGACACAATACAACCCTGAGCCCCTGTATCTAACAAGGCTCTTACCTGTATGCTGCGGCCACCGTATCCCCATACCCAAATCATTGCCGTAGGCAACAATACCGTAATTGGCCGGGGGGCCGAAGCTGGCGTGTAGGCGGCGATTACCTAGCAGGAACCTAAGCGCGGAGTGTCCGCGTCCTGCGGGGGGGTCCCCTCTCTCCGTACACCTTCGAGTGGGTCCCACTCCTGCTGATAGGGACCTCTGGTCCTGTACGCCATGGCTGGCAGCCTATAATAACCCTGCGGCAGGCGCGCGTACCGTGGATGCGCCTGTAGCCGCGGGTGCTCAGCCAAGGGGAGAGGCATGCGTGGGTCATGGGAACTCACCATGTTGTTCAGACCCGCCGAGTACTGCATGTACTGGCCCTGGTGTTGGCACCCGCCCGTAGCATCACGTACTTGTGATGGGTGCCCCTGACCTTGGACCTGTGACCACCTACCCTGTTCCGGCACCTGCTGCCGAGGTGGTGACTGTCTCGCGCGTGGTGAAGGGGGCATCACCTGCTGATGTCCCTGGCCTCGTCCCTGAAACCCTGGTGGAAGAGGACTCCTCCTTGGAGGGGGTGGGGAGCGTTGCTCCCGTCTAGGTAGGGCAGACTCCGTCCGCTGACCCGCGTCAGCTCTGCCTCCGTAATCTCCGCTGCGGTTCATGCATAGGAGCTGATGGTGGGCACCCTGGCAGTACCTGCAGTTGGTGCTTGATGGGCACTCCCGCACCTGATGCGGCCCCATACACCTAAAGCACCAACGCCGTTGCTGCACCACACCACGACGTTTCTGCACCCGCTGTGCAGCGAACTCCTCACACGCAGTCACCTGATGCCCCGCCTCTCTGCAGTAGGCACACCTCGATTCCAAATTAGCGACATTGTATCGCCTGGGTGGCCTACTCTTACCGTCTCGCGCCTGTGCACCCGGCCGTTCCGGGCGGCGAGCGGCCGCAGACTCCGCGTGAGGCGACTCTCCAAATTGGGCATCTACCCGCCTGCACTCGGCCTCGAGGAAGGACTTGAGCTCCTCGAAGGTCGGGAGGTAATCAGATGTCTTACCTCCGTGTGACTGTTCAAAACGAGCGGCCATGTCGCTCGGCAGGCGGCGCAACAACGTGTGGACCAGGATATAATCATAGCCTGACACCGGCATCCCCTGTCTCTCAAGAGCGTTCACTGCAACGCAGACAGGGTTGAGGACCTTGGCCCTGAGGTCCGTCCCTCGTGTGATGGTCGGCACGGTGAGCCACTGTTCCAGGAGTTGGTCAATCATGAGACGTTTGTTGCTGTATCTCTCGATCAGCAAACCGCGAGCCGTCTCGTAACTTGCATCATCGACTGGTAGATGCTTTACCAGCTCATGGGGCTCACCTTGCAGCTTGGCCATCAATTGTGCCATTTTATATGCCGGCTGCAAGTCAGTGCGGTTATGAATCACACTGTCAAACAGATCCTGGAATCGGGTCCAATCCGTGTAGTCCCCGTGGAAGACCGGAATCGCCACAGCCGGCAGGGGCACTTGCACCCCCGGTCCCCGCGGACCATGGGGTGGGTCCGGCTCCCCAGCCCTACGCCTGGTGATCACAGCAGCCGCCTGCTGGATCTCCTGCCCTATCTCCAGGCACTGGGTCACATTCGCCCGGACCGTAAGTTTGACCTCCTCATCAGGCGTCCCATCAAATAACTCCTCGCATCCAGTGAGGCAATCCAACACCTCCGCGACCCGTTCGTCAATCCGTTGCGCACAAGCGATGAGTGCGTCCTCTCGGTCCCCGCGACCGACCATCGCCTGCTTAGTCGCGAACCAAATTAGGTGCGTTCTAATTTTTGCCTGAAGCTGTGTAATTGTGGGAGCCATGGTACCAACTCAAAGTAACACCGAACCTTAGAATAAAAAACAATAATAGACAATCGGCCCTGATCCTACCGTTAGGATATCCGCACAGGGTAAACACAACGATAATAACAAGCAATTCACTAATTGATTGGCCCTGATCCTACCGATAGGATATTCTACACAGGGCACACACTACAATCACAATAAATATATTTTTTTTATGTAGGTAGATTAAAAATCTTATACTAAAATAATCTTAAATCTAGTGGTTTTCTGAACCACGCTCTGCTACCAAAAATTGTCTAATTCCAAGCCAAACTCCCGCAGTGGAAGCGATTTACACAGATAAATTTCGAGCAAAATACCAGGAGTTCAACTGGAGGCAGACAATGGCCGCGTTACGCAGCGCTAAATAACATACGCTGCACAATATAGCAGCGCATACTATGAATTAAACGTGAACCTAAATCTATTTAACCTAATTAACTAAGTTGAGTGAAATTGGCAAATGATGTGTTCCAACCTTTACATAACTCAAGTCGGTAGTAAATACCGTCTGCCGATCTGGCGTTACGTCACACGTATTAGCACTAGATTATAAGTAAGTACCTCCAAATTATATCACCCCACGAATTCCGCAATTCGTACTAAGGAGTCACAATGATATGGTACAACAAATATGACTAAAGGGAACACACCATAAACAGTTTTATACTAAAACAACTAGATTTATCACTTACAGTTAATGCCGGTCCAAATGCATAAAATACCCAACGGAGAAAGGAAGTTCAGGGAATGGATCAAATAGGAATTCCGTGGGTACTTACAGGGCTGGGTGGAAAAGATATCGACACCCAGCATTCCACTACAGCCTTGGCGCGTTATTCACTTCAAACCACTCACAGCTTCTGTTCGTATTTCACTTTGATATTAGTCATTACGCGTGACCCAACCCGAATTTGGGCCGTACAAACGCGGGCCAAAATGGCCACCTGATGCCTATTCAACGCGACGCTCACGTGGAAGACGTCGAGACATCCAACAATCACTAAGCCTGGCATTCCAGTACAACCCAGGAGAAACGCAATAATACGATGCATCAACACGCGCGATCTCAAATTGAATCGTCCATTACACGCGGCATCACAAAACGCGTGGCGGGAAATCCGCACAATACGATACCCTCCCGTCCGAACGGTTTTGAGTGACTGACTGCGGTGCAGAAATCACCGCTTGGCGCCTACCAGCGGCCCGCGCGCATGCCGCCACCCTCGCCCCGCGAGCGAGAAAGGGACAACATATGCCCAGAGCGATGCGTGCGAAATCGCGGCGCATTCATAGACCGTCATTAATACCTAACTTACCCCAGCATAGCAACGCTAAATTAAACACCGCTTTATTTACATTTATAAAAATTACATAGCACTGTGGGTGCAAAATAAACCATGTATAAGTATGATATTTTATTAAAGCAACGTATTAGAGTCAGGAAAATAAAATATTTGAATAGATGTATGTATGTTGCAGTGCGCCGAAGGGAGGAGCCAGCTCCGCCCCCGCCACCGCCGCCGCCCCCTCCCCCGCCGGCACCAGTACCTGCACCTGTCAACACAGACACTATGAAATGTGAGTATTTTATTATTTAACTAAATACTCATCGACGACATTTGCTGGCACTATCTGCAACCCACCTTTCCCGTGAGTAAGATACATTTTTCCGTGGTACAAATATTTCACCAACAACGGCTTCAAATGATTGGTTACATACAAACAAAACAATAGAAATAATCAAAATATGCCGTGTGCTGCCGGCTAAGAATAGCATCACTCCAGTTCTACCCGTGGGTGTAGTAAAAAACTACTAAGGGATGGTCGTCTTAAAACGGGCAGCAGCATTCCCTGTGAATGGAACATCTTGCACTGCACTCGCCAATAAGGCGAAACCCATGTCCAGCAGTGGATTGTTGTGGCTGTGTATAAAAACAAAACATGCCATTATTAAATGCCGTGTGATGCCGGCTTAGAATAGCATCACCCCATTTCTTTCCCGTGGGAGTCGTAATAGGCGACTAAGGAACTCGAGAGTGTGTATTACAATACAATTTTAGGCGATGGGCTGACAACCTGTCACTAAAGCGATACACAATTTTCCGAATGACCCTCAAACATTTGTCAGACGTGGTGTAAATGGCCGTTTTTTGCGACTGTTTACGCTCTGCCTACCCCGCAAGGGATTATAAGCGTGATATGTGTATGTATGTATGTAATATTTGTATTACCCATTAAAATGATTTCTTATCTACCTACTTCACAGCGACGAAATCCATGACGTCAGTAACCAGTGGCCTCCATGATGAACTCAAGATGGTGCTGCCTCAGATCCAACAACGCAGGATGATACTGGACATCAAGAAGACACCTGACATATTTATTCATCAGGTAACACCTCCATGGTTGTTTCATGGGTAGCATGCATCAATTTCATTATATACAGGGTGTAATGGACAGCCCTTTGAATACTGATATGGTGCATGCACCAAGAAACTGAACAACTTTGCCCTATGAATATATGTCAGGAAACGACAAAAAATATTTGACCTCCCATACAAAATTACAATAAGCTGATGCAATTACTATGGGAAGTAATTTTTTTATGTTTCCTGAAATATTTTCTCATGGCAAGTTGTTCCGTTCCATGGTCTGAATGCACCCTCTGAATATATCGTGAGCTGTCTCTTACACTCTGTATATTGAATGGGTAAAATAAGACCATTTATTTGATAGGTGACCTCAAATGCGATATCTAGGTTCTACATCCAAAAACTTTGCTGTGGCTGCTCTAGAAGGTGTTTCTTCATCAGGGTTCGGAAGCCAATCAAACATGATTGTAGCAATATATTTTTTAAAATTTTCATTGACAGAAATCAAACCCCGACGAAGTGGTACAATGGCTCGAAGCGAAAGGGTTTAGCTCGTCCGCCCAGCGCAAGCTCCGCCTGCCAGGCCACCAGATGTTCGCGCTGACTCGCCACCAGCTCGAAGAGGCGCTGGGTCCTGACGAGGGCAAGCGGCTCTACAGCCAGATACTGGTGCAGAGGAACGTGTCCGGGGTGAGTGCTCGCTTATGTGAGTATGGCGTTGTTAGTGCAGGCATTTTAGCTGCAAAATACTGTTGCTAAATTACTTGACGAAGATCGGCAAGGGAAACTAGGTAGGGTTAAGTATCGATATTTTATTACTACTTTCATAGTTAGGTGCATATTTTGGGGGACTCTAATTTCTGTCAATTTAAGCGACTTTATATTCCTCGTACCTATACTCATTGTGTCTACAGTGTTTCATATCATAATGTACGGAATTCGGATTACAAATTCTAAAACAGTTAAGTACTTGTCTTCTCAAAAGCTATCAATTATCTTCATGCTTTTTGATATTCGATAAAATGGAGAAATGAAACTAATTTTAGCGCCTAATTACATCCTGCCTGTGGCAACAGTAATCAAACGAAGAAAAAGCAAACGTCATCTGAACTTGAGATCACCCTTGCTTGTTTTATGAAATAATTGTAGGTATGTCTATAAATACATAATTAGGCATAATAATATGACAGTTGCAGACACTACTATTATTTCCTTTCCTTTATTCTATAGTACAAGACAACATCAGCATCCGAGCTGCAGAGCATTCTGCGCAAGGTTCGCGAGAAGGTGGAAGGGGACAGCTGAGCGCGGGGGGTGCTCCGGCTCCGGCGCAGGCCTTCAACGCGCACGCGAGAGAGCGAAGGCGCTACCATCACGACGATGGCTCTACGTGCTAGCAAGAAAAGATAATTTGTTCATAAATTAGCTATAGATGGCGTCACTTAGCAATTGTTGCAGGTTTGCTGCATCACTTCCAACCACATAGCAGTGATATGACATTTCATGCGACGCCACAATCACGGTGGCTCCACCTACTAGCGTTAGAGCAAGATAAATTTGTAGAAAATGCCACGAACAACCAGAATAAAGGCAGATTTGGCGAGAGCTAAATCACAAAAACATACTTTGTGATTGCGTCGAGGTTTTCATGGCCTTTTTATTCTATCTAATTAGTTATATAGTTATACTTTCCTCTTTATAATATGAGTGTAGTTAAGCCCTCCAAATAAAAAGACATGTCTGTGCAGAGAATTTCATTTGAACCATTCTCTGCACTGATTATTAGGGCTTAACTACTCAAATTCTCAAATATTTATTTGCTTTTCATGTTGCACCAAGATTGTAGGTTATATTATTCTGGACACAAACATGCTATCTACACTAATATAATATTATAAAGAGGAAAGTGTAAAAGTCTAAATGCAATAATATCTGGAGCATATTATTTAATTACCCTACTTTAGTTGTATAATAAAAATGCCCAATTACTAACCTAAACAAATAATTTAAGTAGGTTATATAAGTTACTACATTGTTTTTATTTTTAAATAAAGTTGGTGTTCTTATCATTGTTGTATTGTTTTACCTAGTACTAGCTAGTACAATAATACCTTAGGATTTTTTTCTGGGTAGCTACCTAATACAAAACATGTTTGTTCAAAGTAATTGTCCAAAAAGATTACTATTTACATAATAAAAAATGCACAGTTAGAATAAAATTATTAAACTTAAAAACAGTTTAAAAGTTACTATTTTGATGCCATCTTGACTAGTAGGAAAATACCGTATTCTGGACACCATGTAGGTACTTCACCTCTTCGATTGTCTACGCGTCTACGCTACGAGCACCACCTCCAAAAAAGCTTTCTTCCCAGGCAAAAAATAAAAATCAAACTGACAGCAACTATTATATATTCTGTGCTGACAGTCAGATCAGAGCTGGGTCCTAATCATCGAGTTGTGTATTCTTCTTATCAATATTTTCACAAGTGATCTGTGATTTTCATTGATTTTCGTAATTTTCCATGCAATTATCTCACTTTATTTTCTTTACAATTTGTGTAATGGAAGCAGAAAAGTCGCCGTGCATATTCTGCAATATAGCTAATAACTTAGAAGACACGGAATTGCTCTACGAAGACGAAGAAGTATGTGTTTTCAGAGACATCAAACCTGCATCGCGGTTTCACATTTTGGCCATTCCAAAAACCCACATTGACGATGTGAAATCATTAGATGCTTCACACAAAGACCTTCGTAAGTTCATAAACTATATTAGGGAATACAATTTAGTTTGCTAACCCCAAGATTTTCAGGTAAAAATACATGATTTGAGAGCAGCTAAGGTTTTGAGGATGTGTGGATTAGCATAATTATCTAATAAATGTGGTGATCTCAAAGTGGCGATAGAATGCCATTTATATAAGTTTTTTAAGTCTGGGTTTGGCTGTTAGTCAGTTAGCAAAATTTTGAGATAATGATTTTTTATTTCAGTGACCAAAATGCAAAAAGTTTCAATAGATTTATTAGCAAAAAACAACCTGACTGTTGACGATGCAAGGTTCGGATATCACTGGCCTCCGTTTAGAAGTGTCAAACACTTGCACTTGCACACAATTGCTCCAGAAAGTGAGATGGGTTACATCGGCAGAATGATGTTTATGAAAAACTCGTACTGGTTTGTTTCAGTAAGTTAACAATAAAACTGTCTTGAACAGAATTTAATAAAAATTGTTTTAGTAATTGTGTTCAATCTGGGGCCATATTCTGTTATTTAGTGTGTGTCAGTTGGATGGTTTAAGCTGTTTCTTATTCCGCTTACAGTTTGAAGTAAAGAAAATCATATTGGCAAAAGAATGACAATTGAGTTTTGATGGCATTACAATGACTAAAAAATAAGAGAATTGGGGCACTAGAGTTTCAAAAAATTTAATCATTAAAACTGATTCAGAAGTACTGAATCAGTTTTAATGATATTTTTTAACCATTATTTATAAAATTATAAATAATAGAAGGTAGGTGATGTCTAATTTTCTTTTTTTGTTTCAGCCTGAATATGTTGAATCAATATTGAAATAAGTAAGAAAAGAAAGGCTGATGTTATCTAATAATGTAATTTGTAATTTTATTGATACCTACATGAAATGCATCAAATGTTGTTGCAAAGAAATTTAATCCAAAGGATTCAATAAATTGCAATTGTTGGTGCATGGTGCAACTCAGTAAAAGACATTGTTGTGAATAAAACTCTTGTACTTGTAATATAAGTGAAATGAGTACAAGAGTTTTATCTAGTCTAGTACCTACAAATATAAGTACATTGGTGGTAATGGTGATAGCAAAAAAATCCAATTTTATTGTATAAATACGTAACCTATACTGTTTTCTGTATCCTAATTTTATACATACATTTATTTTAAGAATTAAATTATTTCTCTTCAAACCAAGTCTATAATTTTTGTGTCCAAGCCACCCACCCAAAAAGTATTTTATTTATTTGGGAGTAATTTACGCATAGGCAAAGTAATATATAAATTTTAGTGCCATCTATAATCAAAGAGCGAATCTATTGCTGTAAGTAGTAATGCTACTTAAAGCTAGATGGCGCTAACAAAAATATGCGTTTGGTTACTGCAAGTTTGGCTGTATGGCCATAGAGGATATAGTTTCTTTGCTGTACGGCTTATGAAAAAAAGCATTGTCAAAAGTAACATCCAAAAGGACGCTCGTATATTTGTTAAAATTTGGAAAATTAAAACTTTGTATTAAAATAAATGAATAAATAAATATTATTATCTAAGAAATTTACTAATGGACGAGTTGTGCTCAGCTTGTTTGTGTCCAGACAGGAATTTAACACACATAACCGACACAGGGTTTTACCATGTTTATTCACAAATTCTATGTGAAATTTCCGTAAGTAACGATTATAATATCTTCTTTGCCAATGCACAAATGATATCTGAACAGATTAAGATATATGTCCATGAAGTCTAACATTTGTTCTTTAAACTACTGTAAAAAATGCTTACCTCATAAAGTTATAAGTAATATTTAAGACTTGTTGAATTAATTGTGGTTTATATAATAAAAACATATCACACTATATCTCACGATCATGCATGTTCGTATCAATTGTCTAACATCAGTACCAAAACTTTTTCATGAGTTTCTTTGAAACTTCCAGGTGTATGATCTCTCTCGAGTGTGTGTCCGTGTCTGCTGGGAGTGTGTGGCATCGCTGCGGCGGCACCAGCAGTTCAAAGTGCAGGTGCAACAATGCTTCTCTGTATTGTTGCAGCAAATACAGTGTGGTAGCCAGGTTAGTACAAGATTAGCAGCCCTCCCAATAATTAACACTCATTGTTACCTATTTTCTACTAGGAATAAGACAAGTCATTTTGATCATCCACTTAAAATTTGTAAAAATCAGCAAAAATATGGCAAAAACAAGAGATCTTGCCCTATGGCGTACCCCGGGGCAGGCCTACGTCCAGCAGTGGACTGCAATAGGCTGATGTATGTATGTATAGTCTGAAAATGTGTAAATATATTTTGTTTTTCATATTTTAACTTTCTTTCGTTTTTTGGTAGGAATTGTTTTGTTTCACAGCCAGATTCACCCTTTGAAATATAATCAGATATAGGTATTTCCTGCATTTCTGATTTGTTTTCGTAATGGAAACGGGCTTTTTCCGCAACTCGACGTCTACATGCGCCTATTTTGCGTAAAACTCTGATTTTTTTTTAATTTTACAGGACACAAAACTACTTCAAACAGTACCTAATTTACAAATAAAACATCAAGTCATTTCAATAGACTATCCAGAAATCAAGACTGAGTTTGATACCTTAGATATCAACTACAATGCTGATCTGAACAACCATGACTTAGATCAGGAGCAATCATTAGAAGATTGTGTTCAACCATTGGAGGAACAGAAGGTTCTAGATGCAAAAGAATGTGACGATTATGTGAAAGAAGAAGATCACAATGATTTAAAAACATTTGTCAATGAAATAGAAGTTAAAAAGAAGTCTGAGAGGAAGAGAAAGAGTAGAGTTGAGAAGGTCAAGGTAAATAACATTTTAATTAATTTTAGTTGTAGAATTTATTAAGTTTTATTAAAACTTAAGTGTTTAATAGCAAGCTATTTAAGGTACTATCAAACTATTTTCAGGGTAAGCATTTCTTGTGAAACTGCATAAGTTTCCCCAAGAAGCATAGGTTGAATTATAAAAATAATATTTGGTCTTTCCATCGACTATCGACCTATGTGCCTTGGAGAACATTGTTCAGTTTCATGAACTGGTTTACCCTTTGAAATATTTGCAGTTAACTTTTTTTAAGCTTTTAACAAAATTTTGGGTTCAAGTTTAATTCTTTTCTTCTCAGATACCAAAAGAAAAGAAAAAGAAAGCAAAATTAAAGAAGACACCTAAAGTTAAAAAGAAAAAACAGAAACAAGTCGAAAACTTAATTAAAAGTGATGCAGAATCTTGCGATGATTACGAGGGAGAGTATTTATCAACGCTTCAAGATAAAGATGTCATACGGGAAGAGCTGGAAGATGTCAAGGAGAATATAGAAGATAATACAGAATGTGATATTTACCAGAAGAATGAGGTTGATATGGAATTTGGAAATACTGAGGTAATTTTTCTAGTCATCACTATAACATAGTATTTAAGGCGAGTGTGGTCGTGAATGGCCTCTTCAGTGGCGCAACTTCACAAAAAATATATTTTCCCTTTATAAAAACAATCTATCAGATTGTCCATTGCTCAAGCTTTTAGTATTATCATTAAGTAAAATTAGAACTTGCAATCTCAATGAAATTTTCGCTGTAATTAAAGTTACGGCAAATAGTGCCTAAAAACGGACACTTTTAATGGACATTCTGATAGATTGTTTGTGTAAAGAGATTTGTTTTTTAAGTGGCGGCGCTGTCGGGGCCGTTCACGACTACATTCGCCTTAAAAGTCGTTTTTGATGTCTGTCTGTCCATATAAGTAGGGGTTGCAATCCAAATCCAGTGCCTTTTTGTCACTACCGGATCCAGTGATATTCGATCACTATACGCCAGTAAAAGGTTTTATTCCCATGGAAAAACGGTTTGCAGTGTGTGAAACTTCTGGACTGGCTTTATGTTATTCAAGCTTTTTTTTATTATTGTTATTTTTTTACATTACCAGCCACATCAGTCCACTGCTGGACATGTGCCTCCCCCAAATGGGGGGTAGTGCTACACTCGCCATGCTTGGCAAGTGCAGTGCAAGATATCGCTTTCACAGGGAATGGTCACCATTCCCTTGTTGAATTTATCCGTCAGTCGCTTTTCACGACATCCACATATTGTATTTAATGCTATTCTAAGCCGGCATCGCGTGGCTGTTATTTTATTTGATTTTTATTGCAGCTTCCAGCAACAGAGGCAAATGAACCGAGCGATGTGCATAGTAAGCTGAAGCGTTCCGCTGCCAGCCATCGAGCAAGCCAAGTAGGCGAGCGGCCGCAGTGCAACGAGTGCGGGAAAGTGTTTAGCAGCAGGAAGACGCTCAGATACCATCTCAAGTGAGTAAGAATAAGAATAGTTTATTTCACCAATGATACACATTGAGAATACACAAATAGGTATTTTAGGTCAAGATGACAAAGTTGAAACTCTTTCTCCCAAACTAGGTTTAATACCTGTATCTTGGAAGATAGGGTACCTCACATTCAAAGGCAACCAACAGTGTCGTAAGAGCAGTCTTTGGGTGTTATAAAGTTGAAGGAACAATAATTTTCAATGTATAAAACTAAACAGTAAGAACTATAAAATGAAAGGGAAAAAAGGGTGTGTGTGTGTGTGTGTGTCTGGAACGGGCCGCTTTATAATAATTATTCTGATCGTTCTTCTAGTATTTTAGTATTTTAGTTTCTGTGGAAAGCCAGTTCATATTTTCTCTTTTTTCACTAGGTTTGCTATCATTACTTGTGAATAGAAGCTCTTTGAACTTATTTTATTTGTTTTGGGTGCTTAAAATGTTTTGTATTTTCTATGTAGTTTCTTTTTTAGATGGGCCACTTACAGAATAATTATAATCTACTAAAATTATTACTATTATCTACACTAATATAAACAAGTATAATAAATTGAAAAAAATTTAAACACGACTGCTTTCTGAGATAAAGCCTAGCCTATGACACTTGGGATAATGTAAGGACTCTTCCGATTCAATTCCCATTCGAATCTGTTCAGTGGTTAACGAGTTTCAGTCCTTTAAGAAATCGCACATATATACTCGTACATACATACATGAACTCTAAAACCATTACACTCCTTTTTTGATTGGGCAGTCGTGAAAAAAAGAGAAAAGATTTGATTGTTTGTTTGAATTGAATAGGCTTCGAAAACCCTGCAAGTGATTATGTGTAACTATCCTGTCTTGTTTCAGTGTTTTACACGCGGGCAACAACCGCTACCCGTGTCCGCGCTGCGGGAAGGTGTACCAGTGGAAATCGAACCTCGGACGACACCTGCGCAGCCACAAGGTAAAGGCGTATCCAGACTCACGCCGAGAAGCCCCGAGAACACCCGAGAAGCGTGAATATGAGTAGTTTCTCGCCTTCTCGTTCTCGCGCTCGCGTGTTCTCCGTTTGTTGTCGGTAAATCGGCACGAGACAAAGGGTTTCTCGGGCGTGAAAAGAGAATACTACCACATTCTCGTTTTGTCTCAGTACTGAATAGTGATTAGCGGGAATAGGATGTGTATAGGCGAACTCCAAATGCGTATATTCTGCTCTGACTGAGTATAGAAGTGTATAGCTGTCACATTATTTTGTTTGTTACATTGTTATAAACAAAAATAATCATAATTTTAATAAAATACTGAAAAATACATTATCCCAAACAATTGCGTAAACACTTTAAACACGTATATTTCTGCTCGACATAGAGATATAGTTGTCATATTTATTATTATGTATGTTACATTAATCCAACTGAAATATATAAGGTGGATTGATGTAACTCTTAAAAAAGATGCCGCTAGCTCATAATCATCCGGTATTGCCTTTACTTTAAAGGACTTGACCAGTTTAAACCTGGATACATTACTACTAGCACATTTGAGAAGGCGTGTATAGGCGTGTGAGACGAAAACACAAATGAGAACATCGGTGAGTGTGGATACCTTGCTTGGTCTGGCGAGAATTCTCGCCGTGAGTCTGGATGGGGTATAACACCTGAACATTGCGTGCATGATCTATTATAGCAAGTTCACACGATGCCAATATGGGCAGGGAAATAGTAAGGGAAGTGGGCAGCACGAGTGTGCGAACAGGTTACTTGCACCGCTACTCGTCATGCCGCTGCCACTTCCCGTGCTCCCGCGAGTGTCGGCGCCTCGTGCGCGAGTCAAAGGAACGAGTGAATGTATTGCTATCTCGCTCACTTGTATTGGTGTGAGTAGAGTAAGACGGCAGTGTGTGAACACGCATTCGCGTTGATACTTACGCGGAAGTATTTCGAGCAATATTCGCGGCAGCGGCAGGAGCAGGAGCATGGTGTGAACGTGCTATTAGACGCAAATCTGTTTTATACTGTCCCATTTGAAATTGGATATTTTTCGTAATCGTATTTCATGCCGGCTTAGAATAGCATCACCCCATTTCTTTCCCGTGGGAGTCGTAAGAGGCGACTAGAGGGCTCGAGGGTATGTATTGCAATTTTAGGCGATGGGCTGACAACTTGTCGCTATGGCGATACACAATTTTCCAAATGACCCTCAAATGTTTGTCAGACGTGGCGTAAATGCCCGTTTTTTTTGGCCGTTTGCGCTCTGCATACCCCGCAAGGGATTATAGGCCTCGAGTGCCTTAGTCGCCTCTTACGACTCCCACGAGAAAGAACTGGGGTGATGCTATTCTGAGCCCGCATCACACTATGCATCATATATGTGTTATTCTTATGTGAAAATTGTATGTTGCAGGCGCGCGACACGGGAGAACTGTACTGCGCAGCGTGTGACAAGCGGTTTGCGTCCGTCGCTACTTACAGACAACATCTAGCCATTTCCAAACAACACGTGTCAGAGAGCCAATTCAGGTGAGGGACGTTGAGTCTACAAACGACCCGATTGTCGCTACGTACAGACAACATCTAGCCATATCCAAACAACACGTGTCAGAGAGCCAATTCAGGTGAGGGACGTTGAGTCTACGGACGACCCGATTGTCGCTAAATACGGACAACATCTAGCCATTTCCAAACAACACGTGTCAGAGAGCCAATTCAGGTAAGGGACGTTGAGTCTACGAACAACACGTGTCAGAGAGCCAATTCAGGTGAGGGACGTTGAGTCTACGAACGACCCGATTGTCGCTTCTTACAGACAAAATCCAGCCATATCCAAACAACACGTGCCTAAGAGCCAATACAGGTGAGGGACGTTGAGTCTACGAACGACCCGATTGTCGCTACATACAGAGAACATCTAGCCATATCCAAACAACACGTGTCAGAGAGCCAATTCAGGTGAGGGACGTTCAGTCTACGAACAACCCGATTGGTGCAACAGACAACATCTAGCCATTTCCAAACAACACGTGTCAGAGAGCCAATTCAGGTGAGGGACGTTGAGTCTACGAACGCCCCGATTGTCGCTACTTCCAGACAACATCTACTTAGCCACATCCAAACAACACATGTCAGAGAGCCAATTCAGGTGAGGGACGTTGGGTCTACGAACGACCTGATTGTCGCTACTTACAGACAACATCTAGCCATATCCAAGAGACACGTGTCAGAGGGACAATTCAGGTGAGGAAGTTGTGTCTACGAACGACCCGATTGTCGCTATATACAGACAACATCTAGCCATATCCAAACAACACGTGTCAGAGAGCCAATTCAGGTGAGGGACGTTGAGTCTACGACCGACCCAATAACCTGATATTAAGAGTTAATTTGATAACATCTTACATTGACGTAAATATAAGTTGCTTATTTGAATATTTTTAATTAATTTTTTTATTTTATTTACACCACTTAATAAAAACGTAGGCGGCCGATGTGGCGCAGTGGCAGACTTGTTTAAACTCTGCACTACAGGCAATTGCCAAAAAATAAGCAAATTGAATTAAAGTAATGGTTTTTTTTCTAAATTAAAGTGTGATTGTTATTTTTCTTTCCTACAGTTTCACATGTGACGAGTGTGGCAAGAAGTTTGTAAGTAAGACGCGTCTCCGCGATCACATCGATTGGGAACATCTGCAGAAGATCAAGTTCCGTTGTCAGCTCTGCAACAAGGTAAGAGCGAGAGACAATGTGTGTGTGTGTGTGTTAGTGTGCGTGTGTGTGTGTGTGTGTAAGAGAGAGAAAGAGTTTGTGTTTCAAAATGTGCATTCAAGGTGTTGTAAGGTAGCGCGTGAGTATGTGTTCAAATGGGTATTTGAGTGTGTAAAAGTATTATGTGAGCCATATTCACGGGTTTTTCTACATATGTACGGATAGCGAAATCTCATGACGAGCTGGTGATTTGGAATAACTTTCCCCAAGGAACAAATAGGTTGAAATATGTCAAAAATAATTCCTTAAAAGAGTTCCTATAGTAACTCAAATCATTTAACATTTCTTTTTTCCTTTTTCGACCTATTTTCCTTTGGGAAAGTTATTATTAAAGTTGTTCGTCATCACCAGCCCATCTTGGGTTTTCGCTATCGGTCACTAGTATAATTTCACCCTTTATAACTTTAACTAAATGCCTTAATTGATGCCAGTTGTTCCAAGAATAAAATTATTTTTTTTTTAATCGTCACGTCTATGGTAAAGTAAAATGCCGTATGGTGTACCCTTGGGGAGGCCTATGTCCAGCAGTGGACTGCTTAAAGCTGATGTGATGATGACGAATGATGAGGTAAGAAACTGTATTGTGTACTTTTTACACGACTGCCCAACCAAAAAGGAGTGTAATGTTTTAAGAGTTCATGTATGTATATATGTGCGATTCTTTAAAGTGCTGCAACTCGTTAACCACTAAACAGATTCGAATGGAAATTGTATCGGAAGAATCCTTACATTATCCCGAGTGGCATAGGCTAGGTTTTATCTCAGAAAGCAGTCGTGTTTTTAATTTGTTTAATTTATTATGCTTGTTATACTACATATTTAATGTAACCTGTCTTAACCATTTCTGGCAAAAAATATCGAGGTACAAGTGATATTTCTTTTCACGATTTTACTGATTGCCTCATACTGAAATTGAGTCAATCCTAGTGTCTAAAATGAGGTGTAACATAAAGTAATAAATAAATAATATTTTAAAATGTAAATCAACTCATTAAACTGAACAACTTTCGTCAAAAAACATAGGTTAAAGACTGTTTTTTTAACTTTTCATACAAATTAACTCGGTTGGCGGGTACTGAATATCTTTTTCATATTTCGACCTATGTTCTTTGGGAAAGTTGTTTAAGTTCGGTTCTCCTAATAATTTATTTATTTCCTGTATAAACCTTTTTATTTCAGCCGTTCAAATGCCATACATCTTTATATGTGCACCTGAAGAATGTCCACCGCAACAAGGGGCTCAAGGACAACCTCTGCCACGTCTGCGGCAAGTCATATCAGGTTAGCGCAATGTTACATGCTGTGAGGTTAACCCGGCTAACTTCTAGACATATACCGGGTGAAATTTTTACTAGTGACCGATACTGAAAACAGAGTACGAGTTAGTGATAAGGATCTTCTCCAAAAAACTAAGGTCGAAATATGAAAAAATATTGAACCTTCCACAAAAAATGGCGATCAGCTCATTTTGATTTTGGTTACTATGGAAGCTCAAAATATTTTTTTCATATTTCGACCTTAGTTTCTTGGAGAAAATTGTTCCTTATCACCAGATCGTCTTAAGTTTTCGCTATCGATCACTAGTAAAATGTTACCCTATATTTTGTTACAAATAAATAATATACAATGATGGATTTCGTTACGTCTATTAACTATCAATAAACGATTGTAATTTGTTTTGTGTTCACACAATACCAATATGGGCAGGGAAATGTAGGGGAAGTGGGCAGCGCGAGCATGTAAACAGGTTACTCGCGCTGCTACTCGTCATGCCGCTGCCACTTCCCGTGCTCCCGTGAGTGTCAGCTTTTCGTGCGCGAGTCAAAGGAACGGCAGCACGAGCGCGTGTGGAATGCATGCTATCTCGCTCACTAGTATTGCTCCGAGAAGAGTATAACGGGAGTGTGTGAACACTCACTCGCGTTGATACTTTCCTGAAAGAACATCGAGCAGTATTCGTGGTACTCGCGCTGCCCGCTTCCCTTACTATTTCCCTGCCCATATTGGCATTGTTTGAATGTGCTTTTATACTTATTATCGAATGTGAATATTCGCAGAATGCGGCGAAACTCCGCTACCACATAGTGGCGATGCACACGACTCAAACCCCGTACCAGTGCGAGCAGTGCAGCGCCGCCTTCGGCTGGTACTCCAGCCTGTACAGGCACGTGCGGGAGGTGCACTACAAGGTACCCCCCCCCCCCCTACCCCCCCCCAGTGCGAGCAGTGCAGCGCCGCCTTCGGCTGGTACTCCAGCCTGTACAGGCACGTGCGGGAGGTGCACTACAAGGTACCCCCCCCCTACCCCCCCCCAGTGCGAGCAGTGCAGCGCCGCCTTCGGCTGGTACTCCAGCCTGTACAGGCACGTGCGGGAGGTGCACTACAAGGTACCCCCCCCCCTACCCCCCCCCAGTGCGAGCAGTGCAGCGCCGCCTTCGGCTGGTACTCCAGCCTGTACAGGCACGTGCGGGAGGTGCACTACAAGGTACCCCCCCCCCCCTACCCCCCCCCAGTGCGAGCAGTGCAGCGCCGCCTTCGGCTGGTACTCCAGCCTGTACAGGCACGTGCGGGAGGTGCACTACAAGGTACCCCCCCCCCCCTACCCCCCCCTACCCCCCCCCAGTGCGAGCAGTGCAGCGCCGCCTTCGGCTGGTACTCCAGCCTGTACAGGCACGTGCGGGAGGTGCACTACAAGGTACCCCCCCCCTACCCCCCCCCAGTGCGAGCAGTGCAGCGCCGCCTTCGGCTGGTACTCCAGCCTGTACAGGCACGTGCGGGAGGTGCACTACAAGGTACCCCCCCCCTACCCCCCCCCAGTGCGAGCAGTGCAGCGCCGCCTTCGGCTGGTACTCCAGCCTGTACAGGCACGTGCGGGAGGTGCACTACAAGGTACCCCCCCCCCCTACCCCCCCCCAGTGCGAGCAGTGCAGCGCCGCCTTCGGGTGGTACTCCAGCCTGTACAGGCACGTGCGGGAGGTGCACTACAAGGTACCCCCCCCCCCTACCCCCCCCCTACCCCCCCCCAGTGCGAGCAGTGCAGCGCCGCCTTCGGCTGGTACTCCAGCCTGTACAGGCACGTGCGGGAGGTGCACTACAAGGTACCCCCCCCCCCCTACCCCCCCCCAGTGCGAGCAGTGCAGCGCCGCCTTCGGCTGGTACTCCAGCCTGTACAGGCACGTGCGGGAGGTGCACTACAAGGTACCCCCCCCCCCCTACCCCCCCCCAGTGCGAGCAGTGCAGCGCCGCCTTCGGCTGGTACTCCAGCCTGTACAGGCACGTGCGGGAGGTGCACTACAAGGTACCCCCCCCCCCCCTACCCCCCCCCAGTGCGAGCAGTGCAGCGCCGCCTTCGGCTGGTACTCCAGCCTGTACAGGCACGTGCGGGAGGTGCACTACAAGGTACCCCCCCCCTACCCCCCCCCAGTGCGAGCAGTGCAGCGCCGCCTTCGGCTGGTACTCCAGCCTGTACAGGCACGTGCGGGAGGTGCACTACAAGGTACCCCCCCCCCTACCCCCCCCCAGTGCGAGCAGTGCAGCGCCGCCTTCGGGTGGTACTCCAGCCTGTACAGGCACGTGCGGGAGGTGCACTACAAGGTACCCCCCCCCTACCCCCCCCCAGTGCGAGCAGTGCAGCGCCGCCTTCGGCTGGTACTCCAGCCTGTACAGGCACGTGCGGGAGGTGCACTACAAGGTACCCCCCCCCCTACCCCCCCCCCAGTGCGAGCAGTGCAGCGCCGCCTTCGGCTGGTACTCCAGCCTGTACAGGCACGTGCGGGAGGTGCACTACAAGGTACCCCCCCCCCCTACCCCCCCCCAGTGCGAGCAGTGCAGCGCCGCCTTCGGCTGGTACTCCAGCCTGTACAGGCACGTGCGGGAGGTGCACTACAAGGTACCCCCCCCCCCTACCCCCCCCCAGTGCGAGCAGTGCAGCGCCGCCTTCGGCTGGTACTCCAGCCTGTACAGGCACGTGCGGGAGGTGCACTACAAGGTACCCCCCCCCCCTACCCCCCCCCAGTGCGAGCAGTGCAGCGCCGCCTTCGGCTGGTACTCCAGCCTGTACAGGCACGTGCGGGAGGTGCACTACAAGGTACCCCCCCCCCCTACCCCCCCCCCAGTGCGAGCAGTGCAGCGCCGCCTTCGGCTGGTACTCCAGCCTGTACAGGCACGTGCGGGAGGTGCACTACAAGGTACCCCCCCCCCCCTACCCCCCCCCCAGTGCGAGCAGTGCAGCGCCGCCTTCGGCTGGTACTCCAGCCTGTACAGGCACGTGCGGGAGGTGCACTACAAGGTACCCCCCCCCCCCTACCCCCCCCCAGTGCGAGCAGTGCAGCGCCGCCTTCGGCTGGTACTCCAGCCTGTACAGGCACGTGCGGGAGGTGCACTACAAGGTACCCCCCCCCCCTACCCCCCCCCCAGTGCGAGCAGTGCAGCGCCGCCTTCGGCTGGTACTCCAGCCTGTACAGGCACGTGCGGGAGGTGCACTACAAGGTACCCCCCCCCCCCCTACCCCCCCCCAGTGCGAGCAGTGCAGCGCCGCCTTCGGCTGGTACTCCAGCCTGTACAGGCACGGCGGGAGGTGCACTACAAGGTACCCCCCCCCCCCTACCCCCCCCCCAGTGCGAGCAGTGCAGCGCCGCCTTCGGCTGGTACTCCAGCCTGTACAGGCACGTGCGGGAGGTGCACTACAAGGTACCCCCCCCCCCCTACCCCCCCCCCAGTGCGAGCAGTGCAGCGCCGCCTTCGGCTGGTACTCCAGCCTGTACAGGCACGTGCGGGAGGTGCACTACAAGGTACCCCCCCCCCCCTACCCCCCCCCCAGTGCGAGCAGTGCAGCGCCGCCTTCGGCTGGTACTCCAGCCTGTACAGGCACGTGCGGGAGGTGCACTACAAGGTACCCCCCCCCCTACCCCCCCCCAGTGCGAGCAGTGCAGCGCCGCCTTCGGCTGGTACTCCAGCCTGTACAGGCACGTGCGGGAGGTGCACTACAAGGTACCCCCCCCCCTACCCCCCCCCAGTGCGAGCAGTGCAGCGCCGCCTTCGGCTGGTACTCCAGCCTGTACAGGCACGTGCGGGAGGTGCACTACAAGGTACCCCCCCCCCCCTACCCCCCCCCAGTGCGAGCAGTGCAGCGCCGCCTTCGGCTGGTACTCCAGCCTGTACAGGCACGTGCGGGAGGTGCACTACAAGGTACCCCCCCCCCCCCTACCCCCCCCCAGTGCGAGCAGTGCAGCGCCGCCTTCGGCTGGTACTCCAGCCTGTACAGGCACGTGCGGGAGGTGCACTACAAGGTACCCCCCCCCCCCCTACCCCCCCCCAGTGCGAGCAGTGCAGCGCCGCCTTCGGCTGGTACTCCAGTCTGTACAGACACGTGCGGGAGGTGCACTACAAGGTACCCCCCCCCCCTTACCCCCCCCCCCCAGTGCGAGCAGTGCAGCGCCGCCTTCGGCTGGTACTCCAGCCTGTACAGGCACGTGCGGGAGGTGCACTACAAGGTACCCCCCCCCCCCCTACCCCCCCCCTCAGTGCGAGCAGTGCAGCGCCGCCTTCGGCTGGTACTCCAGCCTGTACAGGCACGTGCGGGAGGTGCACTACAAGGTACCCCCCCCCTACCCCCCCCCAGTGCGAGCAGTGCAGCGCCGCCTTCGGCTGGTACTCCAGTCTGTACAGACACGTGCGGGAGGTGCACTACAAGGTACCCCCCCCCCTTACCCCCCCCCCCCCAGTGCGAGCAGTGCAGCGCCGCCTTCGGCTGGTACTCCAGCCTGTACAGGCACGTGCGGGAGGTGCACTACAAGGTACCCCCCCCCCCTACCCCCCCCCAGTGCGAGCAGTGCAGCGCCGCCTTCGGGTGGTACTCCAGCCTGTACAGGCACGTGCGGGAGGTGCACTACAAGGTACCCCCCCCCTACCCCCCCCCAGTGCGAGCAGTGCAGCGCCGCCTTCGGCTGGTACTCCAGCCTGTACAGGCACGTGCGGGAGGTGCACTACAAGGTACCCCCCCCCTACCCCCCCCCAGTGCGAGCAGTGCAGCGCCGCCTTCGGCTGGTACTCCAGCCTGTACAGGCACGTGCGGGAGGTGCACTACAAGGTACCCCCCCCCTTACCCCCCCCCCCTCAGTGCGAGCAGTGCAGCGCCGCCTTCGGCTGGTACTCCAGCCTGTACAGGCACGTGCGGGAGGTGCACTACAAGGTACCACATTTGATCATTTGACCCTCTTACCCCTTAAATCTTACCCTTGAGACATTCTTATTTAGCCAACAAAACCCTCTTTACTACCAACTTGAGACTACTCTACCAACAAAACCCTTTACATTCATAATAGACTACATAACTTTGTTTATTTTCTATTTCAGATGAAAGTGCACCCCAGCAAAGCGAAGAAGGCGAAGAAGCGAACTGTAGACACACCCACACACACGCAGCCGCACACGCAACACACGCTGCCCACGCACACACACGCGCTACCACACGCGACGCACGCACACGCGTTGCATATACCTACACATAACGTGCTACAGTAAACAACTTTTAATTATTGTATATTCTTGGCCTTTCCATTAAGTATTATTGAATTGAAATAGACGTCCGCGGTTTTACCCGAAGCAGGTTTTCCCGAGGTAAAAAGTAGCATATAAGTTATTGCATTGCCCGATATTATCAGACTACGGGCTACAATTTTACAGGTGTAATTCGTTATTCATTGCGTAATCGATTAGCCATTATGATACCGGGTATATTAACCGGCTACGCAATGTAGGGGTGCCGTGTGATGCCGGCTTAGAATAGCATCACTCCATTTTTTTCCCGTGGGAGTCGTCAGAGGCGACTAAGGGACGCGAGGAGGGTGTGTATTGCTATTTTAGGCGATGGGCTGAAAACTATGGCTGCCCCAAACTGTCACTATGGCTGTCCTCAAATATTTGTCGGACGTGGCGTACATGTCCGTTTTTTACGGCCCTTTACGCTCTGCCTACCCCGCAAGCCGCAAGGGATTATAGGCGTGATGTGTGTATGTTTGTACGCAATGTACCAAGAATTTCACCTGTAGACTTGTGACCTGTAGTTTCATAGTATAAGACACAGGTTATATCTATCTGTATACCAACATTCAGCTGACAAACATACATACATACATACACAAACTTTCGGAGTTATAATATGATGGATGAGAATGGATGTATTATCTGTGTCTAAGGCCTGACTGAATACGCTATCTAACGATTGAAAATGCGCTCGTGTGATTTATTTAATGACTCATATATGTGTTTTTTACATACATACATACATACACATATCACGCCAATTATCCCTTGCGGGGTAGACAGAGCGTATTTTGGGGTGGTATGGGGTCTACCTCCTAGCGGTGGAGCCCGGGCAACGGCAACACAGGCTTGCCTGTGGATAAGTCCGGCTGAACGATCCCACGTGCGCGGTGGAAGGCTCCGTAAGGGGCCGCCTGGCTCGCGACCACCATCCCACCGAAGTCTGGCGCCAAGTAGCCACCTGCGTTCCGTCAGTGTGGGGGAGCGCCAGTGCCTTAACAGGCTTCTTCTGGGTGAGTGAGCTCCATCTTAGACTCTGTCTCTGTCCTATGACCTAGACTAGAGTCAAGAGCAAACCCATCATTAATAAAAAAAAAAAAAAAAAAGCGTAATCAGCCGTAAAAGCGGAAATTTACGCCAATTCTGACATATATTTGAGGGTCATTTAGAAAATTGTGTATCGCCATAGTGACAGGTTGTCAGCCCATCGCCTTAAATTGCAATACAGATAAGATAAGATAAGATAAATCTTTATTGTCAACTGTGTTTACAAGGTGGTACAGTACAGAATGGTATCAACAGTTTGCCCTTTCGAGCGTACAATATTCTTAGTATTTAAACAATTATACACATGCAAAAAATTCATTCATACTGTAAAAACCTTTTTCCAATAGCCAACGCTTTAAATTGTTTTTAAACTTCATTCCTTCGAGCATTTTAATTGAAAGGGGAAGGTGATTATAAACTTTAACTCCAAATGCCAGGGTGCTTTTATACAATGTTCTACTAGTTGCTGATACAGTGCACAAGTCATACTTATAATAGGAACGTAAATTTTTCTTGATGTCAGATTTCTTTATAAAATTATTATGGTCATTCTTAACAAATAAACAAATTTCTAAAATATAAATAGATGTCAATGTGAGAAATTTATTATTAATAAAAAATAATCTTAATGAGTCCGTCATTTCCATTTTATAAATCATTCTTAGACACCTTTTTTGCATTAGAAAGGTTTTTTCTACATTGACGGAGTTTCCCCAAAAGATAACTCCATACGTTAGCAGTGGATAAACAAAGCCATAATAAGCGTTTTTTGCTACGTCTATTGAAGCAACATTAGCCAAAACAGACAAAACATAGCAACAGCTGGAAATTCTTTTGTTTATTTTATCTATATGAGATTTCCAATTTAAATGGGTATCAATCGTGACCCCTAAGAAATTGATTTCACTCACCTCTTGGATTTGTTTACCCCTGTTCAAAACCTGCAAGTTTTTGGGATCCCTTCTATAGTTTCTAAACTGTACAATTTTAGTTTTTTCTAAATTTACCTTTAAATTTATTGTTTCTAAATAGTCTACAACAATCTCTATAGTTTTGTTAATCTCTTGTACATAATCACAGTCATTTTTATTAGGTATAAATATAGTAGCATCATCTGCAAACATAACACATGAGTGATTAACTATTAAAGGTAATTCGTTTATATAAATCAAAAATAATACAGGTCCCAAGACACTACCTTGGGGTACGCCTAGTATAACGTTTTCATAGTTTGATTGTATGCTCTCTACTGACTTTTCCCTCTTGTTATATATATCAATCATTGTAGCTTGAACGCGGTTACTTAGGTATGACTCCATTAACTTTAATACATTTCCACGAATTCCAATATTGTCTAATTGCTTTAGTAGTATTGTGTGCAAAACACAGTCAAAGGCTTTTGAAAGATCTAAGTAAAGACCGATACATATATTCTTGTTATTTATGCAGGTCCATACTTGTTTCAAAATACTAAAAATAGCTTGAGACGTATTTTTCTCTTTTTGAAAGCCATACTGGTTTGGATTTAGGATGTTTTGTGACCGCAAAAAAGACATAAATCTGGTACATATGAGCTTTTCAAAAATTTTTGAAAAAATGGGCAACAAAGCTATCGGCCTATAATTATTCATGTCCGTTTTATTCCCTTTCTTATAAACTGGCTTTATTACTGCCTTCTTGAGGTCACAAGGAAAACATCCCGTTTCAAAGGCTAGATTAATTATATAGATTAAGGGATCTGCTATATAGTCTATACTATACTACTTTTAACTGCTTGAATAGGAATGTTATCCCAACCTACGCTTCTCTTGTTCTTCATCCCACGAACAACCTTTTTTAGCTCATCTTCGTCAGTTGGTGCTAAAAACATACTTCTACAATTTGGTGCAGTTATTGGTTTATATGCAACGTTAGGTGTATGTGTTTTACATAAATTTACAAAATGTGTATTGAGCGTTGCAGTTATTTCTTTGGGTTTCGTTACTAATACGTCATTATAAAGGACACTTTTTACAGTTTCTCTGATGGTGTTAGTCGCTTTTGTATTATGTTTAATAATTGACCATGTAGCTCTATTTTTGTTAGAGCTCTGATTTATGAAATTAATATTTGAAATTGACTTTGACTTACTAGTTACCTTTTTTAACATTTTACTGTATTTTTTATACGAGGATCTAATATTTGGACATTTACTTTTTTGTGCCTGCAGATGGAAGATCCTTTTTGTTTTACTGGCTATGAGTATTCCCTTAGTTATCCAGTTTGGGGATTTTTTATGGGTAATTTTGACTTTTTTAATAGGTACGCTCAGTTCATAGATCAGAGTAAAGATATCTAAAAATTGCTTATAGGCCAAAGGACAGTGGGCAAAAGTGGTCCAAGAACCTCCACCATTAAGACTTATTGGAAATGGAAGAACACACTTATCAGATTATCCGAGACAAGTATTACCGAAATCTGCACCGGGATTTCTTTTTTATAGTCACTTGAAGTTACTACAAAAATATTGTTAAAAAATGGTTTTAACTGGAGCGTGCTATTTATTTTGACAGATTTTATTGATATTGCGTGTCTCTCCAATGTGCCACAATGTAAACTCCATGTAACGACACTCCACATAACGTCAAACTCCCCAAAACATTCAAATAACATGACTTTGGTTTGAAAAAAGTGGTCCAAGAACCTCCACTGTTGAGACACATTGGAAATGGAAGTACATACTTGTCTGTGACACATTAATATTGAGATTGCGAGTCAATCGAATGTAAACAATGTAAACTCCACATAACGTCAAACTCCCCAAAACATTAAAAAAACATAACTTTGGTTTGAAAAAAATGGTCCAAGAAACTCCACTGTTGAGACTAATTGGAAATGGGAGAACACACTTATTAGATTTTTCGAGACAAGTATTACCAAAATCTGCACCGGGTTTCTTTGTTTATATATAGTCACTTGAAGTTACTTTAAAATATTGTTCAAAAATGATTTTTACTGGAGCATGCTATTTATTTTGACAGATTTTATTGATATTGCGTGTCTCTCCAATGTGCCACAATGTAAACTCCATGTAACGACACTCCACATAACGTCAGACTCCCCAAAACATTCAAATAACATGACTTTGGTTTGAAAAAAGTGGTCCAAGACCTTCCACTGTTGAGACTTATTGGAAGTGGAAGTACATACTTGTCTGTGACACATTAATATTGATATTAGGTGTGAGTCAAATAACATGGTTTGAAAAAGTGGCCCAAGAACCTCCACTGTTGAGACTAATTGGAAATGGAAGTACATACTTGTCAGATTATTCGAGACAAGTTTTATCGAAATCGGCTGCGGATTTTTTTTATAGTCACTTAGAGTGACCATAAAAATATTCTTAAAAATAATTTTGAGTGGAGCGTGCAATTTCTCTTGACACATTTATAGTGACATTGCGTGACTCTCGAATGTAAAACAATCTTAACTCCATATAACGTCAAACTCCCCAAAACATTCAAATAACATGACTTTGGTTTAAAAAAAGTAGTCCAAGACCTTACACTGTTGAGACTTATTGGAAATGGAAGTACATACTTGTCTATGACACATTAATATATGCGTGTCAGTCGAATGTAATACAGTGTAAACTCCATGAAACGATACTCCACATAATACAAAACTCACAAATACATTCAAATAACATGATTTTGGTTTGGAAAAAGTGGCTTCAGAACCTCTACTGTTGAGACTTAATGGATATGAAAGTATATACTGTGTGTGCTATAACTAATACATATCTATATGATTTCGATAAAACTTGTCTTGAATAATTTGACAAGTATGTACTTCCATTTCAAATATGTCTCAACAGTGGAAGGTCTTGGACCACTTTTTTCAAACCAAAGTCATGTTATTTGAATGTTTTGGGGAGTTTGACGTTATGTGGAGATTCGTTACATGGAGTTTACATTGTGGCACATTCGAGAGACACGCATTATCAATAAAATCTGTCAAAATAAATATCACGCTCCTGTTAAAATCATTTTTTAAGAATATTTTTATAGTAACTTCAAGTGACCATAAAAAAGAAATCCCGGTGCAGATTTCGGTAATACTTGTCTCGGATAATCTGATAAGTGTGTTCTTCCATTTCCAATAAGTCTCAATAGTGGAGGTTCTTGGACCAAGTTCCATACAATTTTGCCCACTGTCATTTGCGTCTCTTTCAGAGTAAATATTGTTAAAATTTATTTGAGATATGTATTTGACAAAAACATCCATATAAGCTGCTGGATTTCTTTTGTAAATATACCAGTGATTTTCGCGAAAGTATTCATTTACTGGAAATGATAATATTTGCCCCGTATGATCTGACAATCCCAAATTTAATACTTTGACTTTGTAGTTTTTAATATTCGTCAAAATATTATCAATGCAGCTGGCAGTACGCTGGGTTATCCTTGTCGCTTCTGCTACTGTAGCATGTATTTTAAAAGATCGTAGAGTATTGAGAAACTCTTCACTTTTTTTAGTTTCTAAAAGGGTATTAATATTAAAATCGCCGACTAACAAGATTTTTTTGAAACACCTTTTTTTTACTACTAGTTTACTAAGCAAAGTTTCAAAATGAGGCATAAATATATCAAATTTTCCATTAGTTGATCTGTAAACACAAACTACAATACAATTTAGTTCAGGTATCTGAATACCACAACATTCCAGATGTTTTTCAATGGACATATCAGATACCCATTTTAACTCTACAAAATTAATATTGTTCTTTACATAAATTGCTACTCCCCCACACTTCTGCCTAGTTCTATAAGAGGAAGCAGCTTGTTGGTAGTCTTCGATTTTTACAGTAGACACATTATGTTCCCTTAGAAAAGTTTCACTTAAACAACAGACATCGACTTTTTCTTGACTTGTAAGTATTTCAAGCTGATCAACCTTCGATCTTATACCCTGAATGTTCATGTGAAGTATATTAAACATATTAACATTATTTACGAAAAAACTGATTTCCTCCCATTTGGTCCACTTTCGTCTCACTGTCATCCTTCTCCTCTTCCACTTGTGTCAGCTCATCGTTCTTCTCTTGTATTTCGACGGTTTCGCTTGTTCCTGTGTGATGGTGTTGTTGTAGAAAATCTGAACTTTCAAACCGATCGAGTTCAAATTGCGATGATGCGAGGTGCCATTTCTCAATTTTAGGCATTAGTCCAGAAATCTCGTCGAATATTGTTTGAACACCGACATTGTTTAGAAAGCCTGTGCGACCATGAAACATAGTTTCGTCATATTTTAAATTCAGGTTAGAATCTATCAAGTATGCATATTCAGCTGAAATTAAATCCTTATATAGCAGTTTATTGAAGTGTTCGACTCTCCAGTTATACAAATTGGCTGATCTGTTTAACTTATAGGTCGGTGAGCAGATTAGTATGTTGGTATGCTGAATATGTTGCAAAGCATTTCGTATATACAGTACTAAATCTGGATAATTATTTGTTGACCTAAAGTCTTTTTCACCAAGAAGAATCACGCAGTAATCATTTAGAGTAAAATCTGATATTTTCAACGGTAAATTTTCCAATTGTTGTTTTATTCCTCGATTTGGCATCAAGTAGTGGCATAGATGGTACTTATTTTCAAAAGTTTTCTCTGCAATTTGCAATATTTTATTATTAGTATTTGTGCTTAGTATACATGTTTTATGTTTGGGGGATACATGTTCGACACAGATTTTTCTCTCAACTTCCGGTTTAATGTCTTCAGTAGGTAGGTTAATTTTGTGTTGTTCATATTTCTTTGTAAGCACTTTCTCTATGTCAGCCATTAACTCATCATTTTTATTCCTCAATTCAGATAGTTTTGTTTCGATTCGTTTTATCTTCTGCTTGAGTTTCTTTATTTTCTTTTTGTTGTGGTTTACGTAAGAAATTTTTAAGCCTGGTGCTTTGCTTGATGTGTCATAAATCACGGTTTGGGTTGAAACGCCTTTAGAAGTTCTTTTAAGGGGTGTGCTCGTAGGTAAAAAGCTCTTGCTCCATTTAGATGAGCTGGGGTCAACCAATGCTGGTGTAAGTTGTTCATTGTTATTGAACGATTTATTACGCAGTTCTAGCGATGGTGATCCAGGTTCACATATTTTTCTAAGGTTGGTGGTAAGGTTGCGTAATCGCTCATTTTCTTTTTTCATGTCTACTATTTCTAACAATAGTTGATCTATGTATTTATTTGCTTTGTCTAAGTTCATTTGTATCTCATACGCTTTTAACTTTGATGCCGTATCTTCTAACGTAGATGTTTTAGTGAAGTTATAGGTAAGACTAGAATCATCGAAACTGTACTGTGAAGCTTGAAGCCTCTGCTTCCTCTGAGTAACATAATCAATTTGGCTGTTATAAATTTCATCCCTTTCCTTTTCCGATAGTATTGTTTCATGTGCAGCTATGTCACATGGTGGAGTGCCGGATAATTTTTCTGCTAAATTAAGAGCAGAACTTTGAAGTGTTGTTTGAGGGCTATCTTCTGATGTGTCAGTACTTAAAGGGGTGCTGAATGTTGATGGTAAGTTTGTTGAAGTGTTATTTGGAGATAATTGAGGAGTAGGACTTGCCTTAGGTTTATTAAGACCAATTTGTTTGGCTACTCCTATCGGTTTGTTTTTCGATGTAACACTTGTTTTACATAGTTTGCACTTCCACTCATTTCTGTATCTCTGCTTGTTCAACTTATATAAACCCTCAGACACGCTCGCGCAGTCAAATTCATAAAATCTTTTACACATGACGCATTGTAGAGTAGCATTTGCTGGTACAGCTATATTGCATTCACTGCATGTTACAGTCGGTTGAGTCTTTGAGGTACTTGCCATATTTCTATTTCCTGCCTCTATTCGGGCACTTTTATCGTTTTAAAGTTTTCAAAAAACAACGGTATTGAAAAAGTACAAAAATAATAAAAAGCCAAAAAAGAAGAAAAAGGCAAAAAAAGTTACTGCGCTCCACCCGAGTACGCTAGTACTATTAATTATACTGTGACCCGAGATTCGATCCGGAGTCTCTCTGACGTCAATAGATTGATCCACCTCTATTAGCCGATTGGCCACGGAGACACATTCGTAAGCGGTTGAAATATGCGACCGCTTGTGTTCTCGAGTACGATTGCAACACAAACAAGTACTGTTAAGTTGTTGTTTAGTCCAAAGTTCAATAATTTGAATTCTATTCACTGGCACTCACTGGTCAACGGGTTTTTAGGTTAGTTGATGTTAAAAACACTTTTTTACTACAAACTTTTATGAAATTAAAACACTGCTGGTTTTATTAGAGCGAGTTCTATTCCTTTTTATAGGTTTTACACAAAAGTACTTTATATAGTTCAGTAAATCACTTTTTTAGGCACTTGCATTGTTTAAATGGATTTTGTTCTAATTATGGAGTCAACATTTATGCCAACAATATCACTCATTAGTTGTCACGTAATACACACTTTTGTTGCTTTGAAACACAATAATTTTACTGCTAACTATTTTTAAATCACTAAATACACGGAGCCACTGTTTGAACTACACACCCTCAAGTTCCTTAGTCGCCTCTCACGACTCCCACGGGAATGAAATGGAGTGATGCTCTCTAGGCCGGCATCACACGACACCTAATATTTTTTTTACGATAAGTAAATCATGTTTTTTCCTGTTTCGTTCAGTTTTAAAAACCACCTCATTTGTATGTAATTATACGTTATTATTATTACCTAGATGTAGTTATATAGAATGATCTCGTGTAATAAAAACATGACAGAATATATTGCTCACAATTATTTTGTGATTATCTGATTTGACTGCGATATGAAAAGTATTTTAATTATTATTTTAATGTAATTTAATTATTTTTTTCATCTAGATCGTAAGTGAAAAGTAAAATATGAAATAAAATAATGAAATAAGTAACTATGTTTTATTTACAAAATAAATTACAAACTAAAATAAATGAATGAAATTACTTACAGTCGTACATATAAAACTCATTGTATCTAATAAAAATTTAACTTTGTTCTCCTTTATCATACATTTCTCTAATAACTCTAGATAATTCTGACAAATTCATACCAGTTTTTGCCGAAATACCAATCACTTTAATATCCTCATCATTTCTATCTTTCAAACTAAAAGCCTTGTTTTGAACATTATCTTTATTTTCTTGAATAATATCTAGTTCGTGATCATACTCCTGTGACTCTCTTATTATTTTAGAATTTCCCTGATTCGCTTCAAAATCTCCCCGATTCGCTTCTAAATCTCCCGGATTCGCTTCTAAATCTCCCGGATTCGCTTCTATATCTTCCCGATTCGCTTCCATAATCCCCCGCTTGACTTCTTCCAGTCCGATCCTCCCCTCTTTGAGATCGATCTTGTTGACGACGAGGGTGTTGGGGCGGAGCGCCAGCGCGCGGCTGTACTGTCGCAGCTCGTGCGCGAGCGCGCGGTATTGCCGCCAGGGGGCGCTGCAGCCGTCCAACAGGAACACGAGCCCGCGGCAACGCTCCACGTGCTGCAGGAATTGTATGCCTGGAAACATACATACATTACGCCTATATTCCTTGCGGGGTAGCCTGAAAAACAGGCATTTACGCCACGTCTGACAAATGTTTGAGGGTCATTAAAAAAAATGTGTATCACCAAAGTGACAGGATGTCGCCTAAAATTGCAATTACACTTGTCTTCTTCGAGTCTCTCAGTCGCCTTCTACTGCACTCACGGGAAATCAATGGGGGTGATGCTATTTTAACCCGATATCACATGGCACTATATCCATATGCCTGGGAAATTTAAGAAAATGTAATTTGATAAGAGCAAATACATATAAAAGGATTTGTTTTTGACAGCACTCAAACGTTGCATAGTGATTGTATTCAGGTGTAGAAATTAAATAGAAAAAAAATACGTTTTGAAGTCCTGAGACAGTTTGTACGGGAAATTAATAATAACAATAACAAATTTAACGTTAATAAATGAGAAAAATCTAATTTTTAACCTTCTATTTTTAGTTTCAAGAGATTTCCAATTTATATTTCAAACCAAAGATTATCTCACCAAGTCCATGGTTTTTGTGCGAGCCGGGAATCAAACCCGGCAGGTCGGCGATCGCTACCTGCTCGTAGTCGTCGTACGGAACCATTCCTGTAAAAAAAGATCGCTCTCAACGATAAGGCCGCCGCCTTTACATATATTCAGTTTAAGTTTTCCAGCTTTGTGTTTTTTACCAAGTATGTGCAATATAGTGTTTTTATTTACATAAACCTATGTAGTTCTATATAAAGGTACTCACTGCGATAAGTGAAGTAGGTAAATAAATAAGGATCGCTTCAAAAGTTAAGTCAATAACATTGGGTTAAATAAATAAATATCCTAGACAATTCACAAAGCGCTATCTAGCCCCAAACTAAGCAAAGTTTGTACTATGGGAACTAGATAGCTGATAATAATACTTATATACTTTTTTTATTGCAAATAAATACATTATCAATTTAACATACATAGGAACACCCAGACTATACACAAGTATCTGAAAATGACTCAACAAATATTTATGTTTAGTGGGGATTGAACCCACGACCTTTGGCGAAGCAGGCAGGGGCACTATCCGCTACGCCATCGGGCCAGTCAGGGGTTGCTAAGGGCTAAGGGACTGTAAAACCCGCCCACCAGTGGGTCAAGATTCAAGACATTTATTAATGAACAATATACATTGTGTTTGCATTTCATTAATACTATAACAACTACATGTCAAACTATAATGATAACCTGAATTAAACTTATAACACACAAATAATTAAATTAAAATCATTGAACAATAAAAGAAAATAACATCAATAAAAGTAAAATCAAATAAATTCGTGCAGTCGTTTAGCGACTCTACAACTCACCGATATGTGGTCGTAGTGTGGTGAACGGATGCGGCGCGACGGTCGGCCGCGCTCTTGTCAACGCACGGAGTAGTGTGCTTTTGCCTGAAATATATTCATGTTTAAACAAATTTTTGTTATAATGAATTCAATTATGTAAACCAATTTGTTTCTTATGTATTTTGTTAGAGATAGATAGAGTGATTATATATCAATTAAAATAAAGTTTGAGCTGTATATTGCATGTATCTGAAACAAAATGGCGGCGAAATTCGTATCGGAAACCTGTATCCCGTTGTTGCAAAACACTGTTGTTGCAACTTGTTGTAAAACAAAAGTTTCCGAATGATCACGCTTTTTCCGCTAAACGGACGTAAAAAAATTGTCTAGTGGTAGTGTTTTGAGTATGGAGGATTCTTACCGGCGTTAGGGAAGCCAATGAGGCCAATATGTGCCATGGAGCGCACTTCCAGCGTGTACACGTTGGTCTCCCCCTGCGCTCCCAACTCCGCCACGTCCGGGGCCTGCCATTAAACATAAAGTCAAATTCTTCAAGTCACTGTTGGTGGCGTAGTGGATAGTACCTCTGCCTGCTACGCCGAGGGTCGTGGGTTCGATCCCCACATAGCACAAGTGTTTGTAAGTTACTTTTCAAATATTTGTGTTTAGTCTGGGTGTATTGTATGTATTTATTTACAAAAAAAGTATTTATGTATTATATAGTACAAGCTTTGCTTAGTTTGGGGTTAGATGGCGCTGTGTGAAATGTCCCAGATATTTATTAATTTATTATTATTCTTTCTTCTACGACTCATAACTGGATACCCTAGGTTTTGGTTGCTAGTACTCAAGTGGCGCCATCAATATCCCCCTTTTAGGTTTTCTTTCAATGCATCTTCTTTTTTTTTTGTGAAACACCTTGCCACTTCCTTCAATTGTATGCATGATATTGCAAAATGTTAGTTATTTTTGATGCAGTTCATAAATTATACTCTCTATTTATAACTAGGTGTTCATAAATTATACTCTCTATTTATAACTAGGTATGTTTTTCCTGTGTTTCTTTTTGTGTAATAAAGTATATTCTTATTTTATGTCTTCACAGTCTATGCTACCTACTGGCCTCATCGTCACTCCTTCTAAAATCTGTTTCTAATTGTATAATTGGTAGTCTCTTACTTAACTATGGACAGTGTCTCACCTGTTCAGTATCAGTGAGGAAGAACTTGTTCCCCCTCCCGCCGGCGCCCCCCCGCGCCGCCACGAACATCACCCCCTCTTCGCTCAAGTCTCCCACCACTTTGCCAGAACCATCCTTTACTATTGTCCCTGAAACATTTACCATCAATACATAGTATGGAATTATAAAATCCAAGTTCACCATTTTGAACATACAAATATATTTATTTATTTATTCTTTTAATGAACAACCTAGGTATTATTAACAAAAATCTAAGATTTATGTAGTTTAGTTCAGTTTTTACGCTGAACTGTTAAAGGAATACGAAAGACGAAAAGTATATTTGCAAAATAAGTCGGCAACTGTTTCCTCTTTCGTATTCCTTTACCAGTTCAGCGTAAAAACTGAACTAAACTACATAAAGTTTAGTGATTGCCCCACTCGGCTACAAGAAGCTTATCGTAGAGCACGAAACTCATACACGAGTTGTCGTAAGACACTCATGAGACCGATGCCTCGCAGTGCAGCACCAGTACTCCATATGGATGCAGTTTCAAAAATCTAAGATATTGTTGTAAATTAATTCAAAAATATTAATGTGGCTGTATTATGATGGGCAAATGAAAAGGAAATATTAATAGACAAATTCCATGGGCATAGACGTGGCCATAGGGCCAGTAGTGGACTGTTATTTATTTAAACATTTATTTCAGAACATAGTTCTATAATTTTGTTATTAAAATATTGTTGTAACTTATACTATGTTAGTGACATTATTTAATGATGCTAATTGAGATAGCCAACCAGTGGTTCTGAAATGGTCTATCAAAATAGCTTGCAATCATTTTCAGAATGCCTTATATTAATTATTTTTGTTATATTATAGCAATCTTTTTCTTCTTCTAGTGTCCCACACACAATGTCGACCAACAATCTGATAAACCCTGGTGTCAGAGTTTTCAACCACCTTCTACAAGTACCTCTGCCATGGTTGTGTAAAGAGAGTAACTGGGTTCAGGGCATAATGTGCTCTCCAAAGCACGGAACCACAGAATCATCATAGTTCAGATTGTTTACCTAAAGGCACAGGCACTATGACATGCTGTGCATTCTTGCCGCTGCAGTCCTTGTTGAACCCCCGCTCTCCATGCTTGGCGGTAATCACCGCCTTGCAGTGGTTTAAGCTCTTCACTGTGTGAGTGGCCTGAAACATTTTTTTATATTTGTTACACTCAAATCTTCACACAATTACAATTATTTGTACTTTCACACAATTTTTCATATGTAAATAGAAAATATAATCTCACAAACTTTTCTAACAAAGAGTAGGTATCTCTTTTGACACGTCTTCTTAAAAGCACATTATGATGAATAAGGCGAGTAAGAAGAAACCTGAAACCATTAACATCGAAAGCAAGGGGAGCACCACTCATACTACAGACAGACATGAAAGAAAACTACTATTTATCACTTCTCACAAACATTCCAAATTAACGCCTAAAATTATCAGCCTCTTTAAGGCATACACATCATGCCTTAAGGAGGCTGACCACAGGCTGAGTTACACAAATGCTTAGAAGGGCTCCGTAGTGGCCCGCGGGCCAAGGTTGGGTTTGCTTGGTTTTTCTAACATAACCTATTTATATGAACACACCTGAAAAATAACGTGACCTCCATGCCCGCCGTCGCCTCCGTCGGGACCGGCGTGGTCTTTACACCACACGCTGAGGAATGATATGCATCCATCACCTCCATTCCCAGCAACGGCGCGAACTCTTTGATGATCAACGTAAAACTGTACAGTACTCCGTTCGGACTTGGCTTTCAGACTTCTGAGCGCTTTCGGAGCGTACTCTTGGCTATAGTTTCGAATTGGTGTAAATATAAGCAGTTTTAGGCACTTTCTCATAAACATTTTGTTGGTAAACATTGTAAATCAAATTTTTGAGGTTATATTTTTTTTTTACTGCCTTTGACAATGCTTTTTTTAAACCTTACTGCAAGGAATGTCATAGTCATACGGCCGAACTTGCAACAACCAAACGCAGTACTATATTTTTGTTAGCGCCACCTAGTGTCGAGTAGCATCACTATTGACATCAATAGTATTGCTCTTTGATAACAGATGGCAGTAAAATTGCAATTTTTTGTTACATATTACATAAATCACGCCTCTTTCCCGGAGGGGTAGGCAGAGACTACTTCCTTCCACTTACTACGATCCTGGCATACTTCTTTCGCAATTTTCTTAATAACTCTTTTACTGCCATATTATCTTTTACTTTACGATGCAGACTTTCTGTGTTTATTTTTCTCTACAAATTTCAGTTGTGAAGAAAGCATTTATTTCATCCTCTTTATATATATCCTCGCAGTCACTACGACTCACGAGAGGAATATCCTAGGATTAAAAAATAAACAACAGCAGTAGGTAAATACAATCAGTAGTCTTTTTTATTATTTTGATAATTTTAATATGATATGAATAGGTTTAGTAATGCGATAGTGACGACGGGGTCATAAAACCTAAGTTACAAGGCAAAGAAATGGTCAATGATTTTATGCCATCTTTGTGGTTTGTTCTGTATCGCACTAATAGAGGAATTTGGGTGAAGTTCCAACGAGTTTAGCTGACCAGCAGTCTGCGAGCTCCGCAGACATGGAAGAAATCCCAGTGGCAAAACATGAACCTAGGTCAAATCCAGTTAGATAGAGGAGTTGGCCTGAGACAGTAAGTTTCCATAATTTTCGACCGCAGCGTCTATCCAATTTTTTCGTCTAAATAGTCAAAATAATATTCATAATCGAATGATATAATTTTGTTGTCCGGAACACAAAATGCTCCTTGCCTCTTGTACCCAGCCACACATTTCGTTGGATGGCACATTATTATACAGACAGGCACGATTTCTGTGGTTGAGGTTGTTGTAGCTTTAAGGCGTCTTTTCAAAATTTTACGCCTCTTATTTGCTATCTTTATCTTTGCGTTTGTGTTTGTTTCAAAATTGTTATTGCCGGTATTGTTTTTTCCAATGGAGTTAGATATGACGCCAAATACAGCGTTTTTATTTCCGGTGTTGTTTCTTCCCGAGTTGTTTTCTACGATATCGTTATATCCAATATTGACGGCTTGGATATGCATGTTACTTCTATGTTCGTTGTTTTGATAAATTTTGTTATCATCAATGACGTTACTGGTTTTTAGCCAGTTCATTTGATTATTCTGGTTGCTTTTAATTAACTCCGAGATATTTCGTTTAATTTCATTTTCAATATTTTTCCTTGATATATTCAACTCCTGTCTATAGTTAGGTGTACTATTTAAAATAGGTTCGTATGTATACACTTCGCGGTACTCTGGAATGTAACTTGTAGATTTTTCTGTATTCTTGATAGAATTATAATTCACATAATTATGGGGTGCACTTTTTACATTGCTTTTGTTTAAATTATAAACATTTTTATGCAACATCCACTCTCTTTTATTTCTTTTCAAAATATTTCTTTCCTGAAATTCGTTTTTTGAATCCATGAAAGAAGATTCCGTGAGGTTTATTTCTGTTTGCCGCGTTGGCTTTGACTGCGCGTCGTTGATAATCATTGCTAAGAACAAAAACATTTTAAATTTCGTCATGGTGCTGATAAATTTCTCTTTTATTTTAAACGACAGTGTATATCTTTATTTCTTTTTCCAGATCAACATTAAAGGTATTTTACCTACATGTCGATTTAATCCAGAGTACGTCTTTCTAAATAGCACTTTTGTTAAACCAAATCACATATTGAATAATAACACATGTTTCTACTTCAATGCCATTCTTATAACTAAAAATATGTTTTGAAGTTTATTTGTAAAAATGACAAACAAATGATTGGAGTTATCTTAAAACTTGACCTGGAAGGTCAGCTCTTCAGCACAGGTAGTTAAATTATTCTGTGATCTTTCTCTTCTCGTGTGGGACACGGACTCGGTTCTGTGATTAAATAAGTAGTAATGTATACGGGAAGTAAACAGCTCTCCGAATACTTACTGCATGCAGACCGTGAAACTGAACAACTTTCCCTTAGAAACATGTCAGGATACGATAAATAAATCGACCTCCCATACAAAATCACTATCAGCTGACTGCATTTAATATGGGCAGTCAAAAACAAATGTACGTTTCCTGTTTTTTTTACTGGTTAGTCATTCAGTTTCATGGTCTGAATGCACCCTATCAGTATTCGGAGGGCTGTCTATTACACCCTGTATACAAACACTAACACCAATCTAAATAGATTGGTACATTATTTAGAGGTAAGTGAAGGAAGTAGGTATTCAAACATGACGTTTCGTTAAGGTTACAAACTTGGCAATTTTTTTCCATATTTTGGTATTATGGTGACTATATACATGTTATTTAGTGTGTATTTTTTAAAATTACAGCAGAAAAAATTTGTTCACGCGAAGCAATAAAATAAAAATCCATATTTTTAAATAAAACTATATTAATATAATATAATAATAATTGTGTGTGTATGTCTGTGTGTTTATGTGTAAAATTTCCTTGCACTCCCCCAAACAGGTCCCACTCGCCTCATCTTCATAACTCGTTAACGGCCATACAAAATTATTTACTCTTAAAACTAACGTGATGGATAACATTAAATTAGTTTATATTCAAATATTTATGGGATTTATTTAAATAAAATAAGATCTTAATTTGCAACATCGGGAAAAACTGTAATGTGATCGGTTGACATAAGTCGGTGTTGCCAAAACGGTATACAATTAGTATGAATGTTTGTGATTTTTTAGGCTTATATAAATCACGGATATAAACTAATGTAATGTTTCCCACTTTAGTGTGGAAAAAATTAGGGACTTTCATTTGAGCCTCCTAAATTCACTTTGAAAAAAGACTAATTTTAGCTGTTTTCGAAAACGCATTTTACACGATTTTTTGGATGTTCTTACATTATATTTTGATTTTTAACTTATTTACAATAAATACAACATCAGTCGGTTCACAATTCCTATTCACGTATTTAACTTTCAACTTCAGAATCATGATATTATACAGTTTTTTTTTAATAATATAAAGACAAAATCCCCTAAATTAAGAGTAAATTACATCAAAAGTTATATTTTAATGGACGAAAAAAAAATAGAAAAGCAATAGGTATTCAATAATATGATGAAAAAAATACTTCTGTCGAAACGGTAATCTCCGCGTGGTTCTACTATACAATACACAAACAAAACGTAGAAATTACAATTTGTATATAAAAAGTATTTTTGTATTCTTAAAAGAAAGTTATACAGGTTGTAAAAAATGCTAATAAATAACATTCTAAAAGAAAATATTTTTATTTTATTGGCTGATTTGCCTTATTAAATATATTTTTATATCCTTACTTATTTCCGTCAAATTTGGTGAAAAAGAAAAGAACATAAAACTATTTTTTTTATATCTATAACACATTATATCGACAAACACATATTTTATATTGATAAAATAACATACTTATGTGTGCATTCAAAAAAACCGTGTTTCTGTTAGTGTCACACAAAATTCATGGCTTAAACACAAACATCGATTGCACAAACCAAACATACCCCATACAAGCCTATAAAACAATAACTTGCCTTAAAATATAATTTAAAAACAGCTAAAATCAATGTCTTCGAGGGCCTAGCGACAAATGAACTTTCCCCAAGGAACAATGAAAGGTATATAGTTAAAAACATTATACGAATTTGTTCTTTGGGGAAAGTTGTTTAGTTTCAAAGGCTGGTTGACCCCTTAAAATATATAAAATCTTTTTACATTTTATTCATCTATTTTACTTGATTACCCAAAGAAAAAGAAGGTAGTATAATTCTATTTACTTTTTTACAGCGTCCAATACATTTTTTCATGTACAAAAACTATGTTCAAGCTATTTACAGTACGTGTCTAAAACTTTTTCTATCTACATAGAAAACCTAAATATTAATAGTAGGTATTGTGAAATATAGATTTAAGTGATTTAAGTAATTTTAAGCCTAAAAAGTGTGGCTTTCTATGGCGCGACCACCATGGAAATCCAAGACTTTGAATGTGGTATAATGGTCGATAATTTGTCGCACTAAAATCAGAATTCGTCAGGATTCGGTTTAGAAGAAAACGAAAGGATGCCACTATAATGTCCGATCTCTGACCTGTCGACACTGCAGCGCCCGATCTCTGACCTGTCGACACTGCAGCGCCCGATCTCTGACCTGTCGACACTGCAGCGCCCGATCTCTGACCTGTCGACACTGCAGCGCCCGATCTCTGACCTGTCGACACTGCAGCGCCCGATCTCTGACCTGTCGACACTGCAGCGCCCGATCTCTGACCTGTCGACACTGCAGCGCCCGATCTCTGACCTGTCGACACTGCAGCGCCCGATCTCTGACCTGTCGACACTGCAGCGCCCGATCTCTGACCTGTCGACACTGCAGCGCCCGATCTCTGACCTGTCGACACTGCAGCGCCCGATCTCTGACCTGTCGACACTGCAGCGCCCGATCTCTGACCTGTCGACACTGCAGGGCCCGATCTCTGACCTGTCGACACTGCAGGGCCCGATCTCTGACCTGTCGACACTGCAGCGCCCGATCTCTGACCTGTCGACACTGCAGCGCCCGATCTCTGACCTGTCGACACTGCAGGGCCCGATCTCTGACCTGTCGACACTGCAGGGCCCGATCTCTGACCTGTCGACACTGCAGGGCCCGATCTCTGACCTGTCGACACTGCAGGGCCCGATCTCTGACCTGTCGACACTGCAGCGCCCGATCTCTGACCTGTCGACACTGCAGGGCCCGATCTCTGACCTGTCGACACTGCAGGGCCCGATCTCTGACCTGTCGACACTGCACGGCCACACTTTTTTCGACAAATTCTAGTCACAATGCGATAAATTATCGACAATTACTCCACATACTCAAACTCTAGGATGCCCATGGTGTTCGCGCTCTAAAGACCCACACACTCAATGAATTTTACACTACAGGCACTTTACTAGTTTTTTTAATTATACTATTATTACCACGAACGTCACAGTGTGATTACTGCACTTTTTTATGCTCCTTCTATTGTCGCTAGACCCTACAGTCAGGTCATTTTTAAAAGCCCATTTTGACAACAGTCAAACATATCCATTTTCCTTTATTAACATCTCTTTTGGTGTTTATTTGATTGCTGTCAAAATGGGGGTTTAAAAGTGATTGTAGTGTGTATTTATAGTCTGAATAGTAAGACCATATCTTACGTCATATACTGGAACTATCTCATTATGAATATACAAATTATACACGCACTATACACGGTGTAAGTGACAGCCTTCCGAATACTTTTAGGGTTCATTCAGACCATGAAACTGAACAACATCTTATGATAAAATATTTAGGAAACGCCAATTTTTTTTACTTCCCATAGTAGTTGCAGTCAGCCGATTGTGATTTAGTATGGGAGGTTAATTTTTGTCATTTTCTGACATATGTTCCAAGGGGAAAATTGTTCAGTTTCATGGTCTGCATATATCCTATCAGTATTCAGAGGGCTGTCCCTTACACCCTGTATGAATATGCGTAATTAATTAATAATTAACAAACATACACACTAAAACAACGCACCCTAGGTTGAATAAAAAGGCGTATAATATGCTAAAGGTGTCTATTAAGAGTTTATTACAAAACTGAACAACTTTCTGAACAATAAAATTGTTACACATTTAAATTTTTGCTGTGGAATATTTCAAGTTATGATTTTTAGGCCGTTCTTTACTACATAATTACTTTTTCTCAAAAAGTTGTTCAGTTGTAATAAAAGTTTTATAGACATTCCTTTACACTCTATTGTATTTAGTATTAATATTTTAAGGATAACTCGACGAATGCCCGATTCACATAAAAATAAAATAAAACACTAAATAAGATCTATTCTCTGTAAATTATCTACCTACGAACTAATATCTAGTGCCAATTTATTGGAATCCTTATTTATTGACACAGTACTTATAGTACTACATAGTATGCCGGCTTAGAATAGCATCACCCCATTACTTACCTATGGGTGTCGTAAGAGGCGAAGAAGGGACTTGAGGGTTACATGTGTATTGCAATTTTAGGCGAGTGGCTGACAACCTGTCACTGTAGTGATACACAGTTATCTGATTGACCCTCAAACTTTTATCAGACGTGGTGTTATCCATTCTACGGTCGTTAACGCTGTGCCTACCCCGTATGGGATGAAGGCGTGATTTATGTATGTATGTAGTACTTATAGTAACAATTAAACATACTTTTTTACACAATAACGTAAAAACAAGAAGATTTAAATTACAGTAAAAAAATTGTCTAATTTAGTAATTATTTTACTTATTTGGTCATCATTCTGAGACTATTTTTACATTTGATAAAATATAAACATTGATTTATTTGATATGCAGAAATTCTAAGTTTAACTTTTTTTCTGCGCGCCAACCAATTATAATACCGGGTGGTCTCGCTTAGCTCAACTTGTTTAACTAAACAACTTTCCCAAAGAATCATAAGTCATTATATAAAAATTTGGCCCCATAGAAAGTTATCTGATTTTGTTGTATGGGAAGTAAATTTTTTATATTTTCACATGTTCTTTGGGGAAACTTGTTCAGTTGTACCTTAGCGTTTTCGGGAAAGTTAACCGTTCGGTACCATCCGGTTTAATGTATTTTGTATTTCACCACGAAATCATACTCAGATGTAAGATTTCTGCTAATGCATCCATATTTACAGATCTTACACTAGTCATATTTTGTTTGTTTTTCTGCGTCTTTGAGATAGATTTTGCATAAAAGGGGTAAAAAAGGGTATAAGAAGCCGAAGGTAGGTCTTGAAACTGAACAACATTCCCTAGGGAACATGGGTCGAAACATTAAAAACAATTGGACCTCCCATACAAAATTACCAATTATCTGATTTATTTACTATGGGAGGTCCATTTATTTTTATTTTTCGACCCATGTTCCATGGGGAAAGTTGTTCAGTTTCAAGAGTACCTTGATCTTTCGAATTATTATGCCCTTTTTGTGACTCCTTGTATAATAAACAACTTTTCTTCTACGACTAATAAGTAGCTTCGACTTGATGATCATTTTATGTGTAAAAGTTATTTTTTTAGCTGATATTTTGAAAGTCGTAGGATAAAAGTTGTTCAATGTAATTATTCAGCGATCATAGCACAACCTCGTTAGTAAAGGTATAAAAATTACCTACCTAGTTTCGGTTAAAAACTTTTGCCACCAAGGTTTATCGGGTCTTTTGTCGACTCGCTGTCTCACGCCATATGACGCGAGTTGTGTTTTAGTTCGCGCTAAATTCGATGCGACGAGTTTTAATAGCTGTAGTCTGTTTTGAATGAGGCATTTTCCGAATATCTCCCAGCTATCTTGTTTGTAGTAAAATAAATGAGGTGAAAGTACAAAAAGAACTAAACAACTTACCCCAAGGAACGTATCTAAAAATACACCCCTTACTTTAATCTCCCAATGTAATCATTTTATACATAATTGAGAACCAAATTTTATTTTCCTTGGTCAAAGTTGTTTAGTTTCACGAGTACTTTTTTACCTTTCTATAACACGTTGTATAATTGTTGACTTCTTTTTAGTTTCAATACCATTTACTTTACACGGAACCTAAGACATACACAACATTCTTAAAAACCCTCAAATACTTATCGGACGTGGCAATAACGACCTGCCTACCCCGCAATTCAAGCATGATGTGTATGTTAGGGTCACAGAGTTAGGAATGTCACCCTCGCGTGCCCTGTTACTAAGAAACACCTTTACAAAAAAAAAAACAGAAAATAGAACTGTGTCACAAGTGAAATTGAAATTCTTCATTCAATGTAGGAAAGTAGTATCATATCACTTATTGACGTCATGAACCGTCATTGTAAAAAAAAAGATATTTGTATCACACAATTTTCTTTTTTTTATAACAATTTTGTAATGTAATGATAGATAACCGGATCGATCTCGTTGATTTGTGGTTCGTGTGTGTGTTTAGGACATGAGACGCTTGTAGTACGAGAGGTGGCCGTTCACGCTCTGCTCACCCCGCAAGGGCGCAGCAGTGTTGTGTGTATGTTTGTTACGGGCTTGAGACGCTTGTAGTTGGCGAGGTGGCCGTTCACGCTCTGCCTACCCCGCAGGGGCGCAGGCGTGTTTAGGGCTTGAGACGCTTGTAGTTCGCTAAGTGGCTGTTGAGATGCTGCGCTAGTTGGTCGGCGCGAGCGAACGACGCCTGAAATTGAATTAACAAATTGAGTAATTTTTGAAGTACTTTTAACACATATTTTTTAATGTTATTGTCCAAATATACGAGGTGTAAGGGACAGCCCTCCGAATACTGATAGGATGCATACAGACCATGAAACTGATCAACTTTCCCGTAGAAACATATGTTAGGAAACGACAAAAAATAAATTAATTTCCCATACAAAATCACAATCAGCCGACTGCATTTACTATAGAGAGTAAAAAAAAATTACGTTCCCTGAAAAAAAATTAAGTTGGCTCGAGTGTTCCAAACTTCTTGGTTCTAATCCTTATGTAACATGTCGGTCCAACACGTCAAAACAGAACAACTCATTCGCCACTCTTATACTTATCGCGTTGACACATCGATACCGCGTTTCAGGAACCAACAGCGCCATCTACCGACTCACCTTGCAAACGACGCATCTGTACAGCTGCTTCGCGTGGTTGTGCATGTGTCTGGTGAGGGAGTGGGCGTGTCCGAACCGCTTGCCGCAAGTAGTGCACGCGTGGGGTAGCGACGAGCTGCCGGAACGAAAAAAAAACGTTATTCAATAGTACATTACGTCACAGGCCGAGTATAAAGCAATTTCTGGTGGAGTGGCATTGGAAGGCCGAGACGAAGTCGAGGCCTTCTAAAGTAAACGAGACCAGAAATTGTTATTTCGGCCGTGGATTGTACAATACTTTTCTCTCATTTGCAAGGAAATAACAATAATAATACAGTAATTTTAGAAAATAATTAACTTATTATGAAAGAAAGAATTATGGAGCGACACTTAATTCATGTTGAAAGTTATTTTACAATTTGTACAATTAGTTAAAAAATGGAACGCGCGCGGTGTAAGTGTTCCTGAACATGGTATTGTGTACCATAAAACACCTAAACACGAAAGTGTGAAATTAAAGAACCTTTTTTTTCCGGCCTAGTCCGGAAATTTCTATTACAGTCCTCTGCGCCTTGACTACATAAATGAGCCCATTGACGTATTCTTTTTTTAAAGTAATGAAGCCATTTCCGAGCAAATTGGAGAAAAATAATATTTGGGAGCATAATTGAAGAAACAATAGGAAACAATGATCTAAAAGAAGCTTTTTAGATTGAGCCAGGGAGAAAATGGTTATATGGTAAGAAGTCAAGGAAACGACTGAAGATAGAAAGAATTGTCGGATACTTCACCGATGAAAGCATAAGCTCTTAAATTTAAGAAGAGGAGGTCCTTAAGGCGAGTGTAGCCGTGAACGGCTTCGATAGTGTCGCAAAAAAAATCTCTTTGTACAAACAATCAATCAGAATGTCCGTTGCTCAAGTTTTCAGTATTATCCTTAAGTGAAATTAAAATTAGAATTGGCCGTGTGATGCCGGCTTAGAATAGCATCACCCATTTCTTTCCCGTGGATGTCGTAAGAAACGACTTAGGGACTCGAGGGTGTGTATTGCATATTTAGGCGATGGGCTGACAACCTGTCACTATGGCGATACACAATTTTCAGAATGTCCCTCAAATATTTGTCAGACGTAGCGTAAATTTCCGTTTTTGCATTAATGGCCGCAAAAACGGACATTTACGCAAGGGATTATAAGCGTGTTATATGAGCAACGGACATTCTGAAAGATTGTTTGTATAAAGAGACATATTTTTAGCGACACGGTCGAGGCCGTTCATAACTACACTCTTCTAAATGTGTATCAGTGAACTGTCGAGGCTGCTGACGATGCGATGAGACCTGGTACAGTCGGTTGTAGCACATAAGGTAACAGGGGTACTCCAAAAGAACTGAATTATTTTTAACCCCAGTTAATGCATAATTAGAATTTAAACTTATTATCATAAAATAAGTCATTTTCTACGAATACATATTCATATCAAGAAAAAAAAAATTGCTGGGGAAAAAGTAATTAAGTTTTTTTGGTATACCCCTGGTACCTTATGTGCTACAACCGACTGTACGTACCTCGTGGAGTGTACGGGGTTGCCGATGCCGTGCGCGACGGCGCGGTGCCGCCGCAACTGATCGAACCGCTGGAATGTCGCGCCGCACTCACTACAGCGCCCTGGGAAATAAGTATATATATTTTTCAAGTACTATGCCTATATGGGCAGGGAAATAGTAAGGGAAGTGGGCAACGCGAGCATGTAAACAGGTTACTCGCGCTGCTACTCGTGCCCCCGCTAGTGCCGGCTTTTCGTGCGCGTGTCAAGGGAACGCCAGCACGAGCGTGATTGGAATGTATTGCTATAACGCTTATATAATAATTATTTCCGAGAAATATTCGCGGTAGCGGCAGGAGCAGAAGCAGGTACATAGTGTGAATGTAGCATAAGACGAAACTGAACCCGAACAACCGTCTGAAGTTGTCTCTGTCTGTCTCACTGTCATCTATTATTATTATTAGCTATCAAATCTGACCTATTATACTGACTTTGGTTAAAGGCTATTGTAACGTGTCGATCCAACACAAATCATTCTCGCTTATACAGGGTGAAAGGGATATCCCTCTGAATACTGAAAGGGTGCATGCAGGCCATGAAACTGACCTCTCATACAAAATTACGATCAGCTGACTGCATTTGCTATGGGAAGTCCATTTTTTTGTCATTTTGTTTTTTATTTATATTATTGGAATGTTGTTCAGTTTCATGGTCTGAATGCACCCTTTCAGTATTCAGAGGGATGTCCCTTTCACCCTGTATAAGCGAGAATGATTTGTGTTGGATCGACACGTTACAATAGCCTTTAACCAAAGTCAGTATAATAGGTCAGATTTGATAGCTAATAATAATAATAGATTCAGTATTCGGAGGGCTGTCTCTTACACCCTGTATCATGTTGCATTGACACTCCGATACCGCGTTTCAGTCACCTACAACGCCATCTGTTGTCGCGTTAATTAACTCACCGGCTCTCTCGTCGCTCGTGTGTGTCGCTAAGTGCGTCGATAGTTCCGCGTCGTCCTCGAAACACTTGCGACACACTTCACAGCGCAATGTCATCTATTATTAGCTGTCAAATCTGATCTGCCTGAATTTGGTTAAAAGCTACTGTAACGTGTCGATCCAACACAAATCAATCCCGCTATTTTATAATAATTGCGTTGACACTTCGATACCGCGTTTCAATAACCTACAGCGCCATCTATTGCCGCGTTATATAACTCACCGGCTCTCTCGTCGCTCGTGTGTGTCGCTAAGTGCGTCGATAGTTCCGTGTCGTCTTCGAAACACTTGCGACACACTTCACACCGAACCGTCATCGCGCCGCGGTGTGCGCTCGCTCTGAAAGAGGAAACAGTTTTTTTACACATTCAGTTAGACTAGGACTAGACTGTCTTTCTCTTGCTGTGCAAAGGGGCAGGCGAGTAAGGACGTTAAAATTGCCAGGACTAGCACATCTTGACATTTATTTTATAGAATATTTTACTTCAACAAATCATGTTGCTGAATAATTATGTTTCATTTTTATTAAGTTGATGAAACTTGTGGTGGATTTATTTTGTTATAATAAAAATTTTCAGACGAAGCGTGTTGCTGATGAGGGTATGTACTATGCTTTTCTGATGGTTTTTTGACGAAGCTTGCAGTGAATCGTAGTTTATTTTAATATTGTTTTTGGTCAATAAATTAATTAATTGTAGTGTTTGACTAGGGATGACAGTTAAGTAGACTAAACGGCAAGCTCACATTGGGTCAAGTAATGTATTAAGTCGGGGAACGAAGACAAAAATACTTAGGAGTTAATGTTATTATAGCAAAACCGCATAACCCTCGAGTGGTAATAAACACAATCCTATGTGTGATTCCATGTCACATTCTATATGTGTGCCACATTACAATCGGTTCAGTAGTTTTTGCGTGAAGAAGTAACAACCAAACAAACTTTAGCATTTATAATATTAGTAGAATAATTGAGTAAATAAAACTTGTGTTTCCAAAAGTTTCAAAAAGAAAATTAGTTAGTAACATGAGCTGACATTTTAGATAGATTTTGCCCTATTTCCCAAACACTCTGTACTAGATAATAAGATAAGATAATTCTTTATTAAAATAAACTTAATTACAAATAAGTACTTAGCCATTTCCTAAACTAAGAATTGAAATTCCTGTATCTTAAAGATAAACAGCTAGCCAACATAACTATCATTACTGACTTGTGTTCCCAAAGTTTCTCTCTCCTGGTGAATGTTTCATTACAGCAGTCACACTCATATCTGTCTGACGATCGCGCTCTCGACCGGCCGCCGCCGCCGCCCCGGTTTTGATGCCCGCGCCGGTGGATTCTGTAATTAAAGGTATTCATCATCATCATTGGCCTCACACGTCTGTGACAGACGATTTAATCAGTGTCTGAGGCAAGACTTTTCATGGCTGTATAAGCCGATACGGGAGCGGCATAGTTTTCCGCACGCTCTACAAGTGAAGGTGGAATTTGAGACTGGCACATGCATGTTTAGATGACGTTTTTGCCTTTTGTTAGCGAGACCAGAAAACCAGGCATTATCGTGTGTTTTACGCCCTTCAAACAAACCCTTTAAAGGTATTATTAGGGTCAGATCACATATTTACCGTGTGATGCCGGCTTAGAATAGCATCACCCCATTTCTTTCCCGTGGGAGTCGTAAGAGGCGACTAAGGGACTCGAGGGTGTGTATTGCAATTTTAGGCGATGGGCTGACAACCAGTCACTATAGAAAAACACAGTTTTCTGAATAACCCTCAAATATTTGTCAGACGTGGAGTAAATATCCGTTTTAGCGGCTGTTTACGCTCTGCCTACCCTAATATTATAGGCGTGATATATGTATGTATGTAGGTCACATCTGGCAAGAGCCATTTTCCTATAGACGATAATTAAAGGGCCAAGGTCAAGGTCAATTCAGTTATGTTGAGGTCACAGAATAAAAATAAAATAAATAAATATCCTATACAATCCACACAGCGCCATCTAGCATCAAAGTAACTGGATAGCTGCTATTGACACTTGAATACTTTTTTTTTGTAAATAAATATACAATACATAGAAAACTCCCAGACTAAACACAAAAATTTGTAAATTGATATTACAGATTTTTGTGTCTTGTGGGGATAAAAACCACGACCCTCGGCGTAGCAAGAAGGTGTACTATTCGCTACGGTATCGAATCAGTTGGTCTTACTACGGTCACGAAAAATTATAAACAAATAAAAATAACGAAAGTTTAACATCACTTACAATAAATAGTCAAGTTTGAAAAGCTTAAAAAAAGGTGTCGAAATATTAAAAGTTTTCTAACATTAATTTAACTTTAGTGGAGTACCACTTCTGACAGATATGACATTGGAAACTCGTTCCGTTCCGGTTAAGATACTATTTAAGGTATCCAGCAATTTATCATGGTACGAACTGGGAAATTTTTGGTTTCAGTTGTACAGTTAATGGTACTACTCAATGGTACGAGTGGTCTAAACCCTGGGTTACATCTTATTAACCTTACCAATATGTCAAAGGTCAATTAGCTTAAGGTCAACGTAGTCAAAGCCAAGTTAGTCAAAGGTCAAGGATAATTTAGTCAAAGTCACCAATAGGATCAAAGCAAACTAATCGAGGTAGTTCAACGTCAAGGTCATCAAAGGTCAAGGTCATACATGTTAAATGACCTAAAATGGAAAGCTGTAGAAACGTCAATCCTGATAAGAGATTATCGATAATATGTACTTACTTCAATGTGACTTTCGTGGAATACCACTTCCGACAGATATGACATTGGAAGCTTTTATCCGCCGATTCATTCTCGGATTCGCTGATCTCATCATGAGAGCCTCCGGCCGGCATAATGTCATTCCGTTCCGGGTCGGTTAAGGCACTATTTAATTGTATCAAGCTATGGATTATGGAAAAACTGTTTTTTTGTCCCAGTTGTCTAGTTAATGGTACGAGTGGTCTTAACCCTGGGTTACATCTTATTAACCTTACCAATATGTCAAAGGTCAATTAGCTTAAGGTCAACGTAGTCAAAGCCAAGCTAGTCAAATGTCAACGATAACTTAGTCAAGGTCACCAATAGAATCGAAGCAAACTAATCTAGGTTGTTCAAGGTCAAGGTCATCAAAGGTCAAGGTCATACAAGTTCAATGACTTAAAATGGAAAGCTGTAGAAACGTCAATCCAAATTAAGAAATGATTACAGATAGACGATAATATGTACTTACTTCAATGTAACTTTCGTAGAATACCACTTCCGACATATATGACATTGGAAGCTCTTATCCGCCGATTCATTCTCGGATTCGCTGATCTCATCATGAGACCCTACCGCCGGCACAATGTAGTTCCGTTCCGGGTCAAAGTAATAACTAATGAATGGTTGTTTACTAAAGTATGAACCCTGATGTCATAAGATAATATAATCCTGATAAAACAAATTCCCTTAGGTAAGAGTAAATGCTATCTTGTCAAGGTTTATGCAAGGTCACGAAAGTCCAAGGTCAAGGTCAAATTGCTATCTAATAATCTTGACAATTTGAAATGTATTTTTTTCCATGCTGACTGGGCTTAATTATAAAAATAATTCATGTACCAACTTACTTCAATGTGACTTTTGTAGAATACCACTTCCGACATATATGACATTGGAAGCTTTTATCCGCTGATTCATTTTCGGATTCGCTGATCTCATCATGAGACCCTCTAGCCGGCAAAATGTCGTATCGTTCCGGGTCAAAGTAATAACTATTGAATGGTTTTAATAAAGTCAGAACCCTGATGCCACAAGATAATATAACCCTAATAATACAAATTCCCTTAGAGTAAATGCTATCTTGTCAAGGTTTATGCAAGGTCACGAAAGACCAATGTCGTCCAAGGTCAAGGTCAAATTGCAATCTAATAGTCTTGATAAGTTGAGATGTATTATTTTCCATCCTGACCGGGCCTAATTATAAAAATAATTCATGTACCAACTTACTTCAATGTGACTTTCGTAGAATACCACTTCCGACAGATATGACATTGGAAGCTCTTATCCGCCGATTCGTTTTCGGATTCGCTGATCTCATCATGAGACCCACCGGCCGGTACGATGTCATTCCGCTCCGGGTCCGAATCGGAACCGGAGTCGGAAACCGGACCGCTGTACGACCAAGCGCCAAACGATCTGCTGCGGGGGAGAAAATCACTTCAGACAGAGACAGAGCGAGAGAGTGAGTGCATCTATACTCAATTCAATTCAATTCAAAAATACTTTATTGTACACAGGAAATACAGTAAAAACAAGATATAAATTAAAAAAAGTGTACACAAGGCGGCCTTATCGCTTAGGTGGCGATTTCTTCCAGGCAACCTTAGGGTACAGGATAGGGGAGTAGCCGTAATGCGGGAGGGGTGCACAATAAACATAAACCTATTAACATAATATAATAATAATACAATACATAAATTTTTGTATATAATAATAAATATTATAATATACTTATACTTACAAATATTAATATAAAATTCGACGACAGGCGAAAAAGGTGTAACAAAGAGGCAGACGATAGGATAGGACAGGTTATGGGTTAAGTAAGGACTAAGGGCTATACTATACAATAGGGAGTTTTCTTTCTGAGAATTCAAAAAATGTTTAGTTTCCAAGCACCGTGTAAATGGCGTTGAACTGACTACGTTACTATATGCCAAAGCCAAAAGGCATGAAAAAAGTAATTAGTTTTTTACCGAATCGATCCTCGTTTTCGCGATTTGTTTTTGTTTAATTTATCTGTTTTGTTTGTAAGTTGTTTTCGCTGTGGTTTTAGTTATAAACACCTTATTTTTATGTACCTCTATAATGATTTGTCATTTACGTATTATCTAGATTCTGGTCGCAGGAAAACACGATCAAAGAAAGTTTGCTCGATAGATTATTTTTTCTAGTTTGGTCTATTCTTACACTTTTTTGCCTGGTGTATAGCAATCTTATGAACGTAACACATATTTTTTGCGAATACTACGTAATAGTACGTCTTGTACATTACTAGATTCTTGTCGTACAGTTTTTTGATTACTTGTTTATTAGGCGAGACTTTTCCAATTGAGTGAAAAATTAGAAAATTATTAAAAAAGTAAGGCAGATTACCTTACCTGATGAGCTGAATAGAAAGCGAAACAGTTGCCGACTTATTTTGGAAATATACTTTTCGCCTTTGTATTCCTTTACCAGTTCAGCGTAAAAACTGAACTAAACTACATAGAGTGAAAAATCGTCTAAATATGGCGATTCCGCTCTGTTTCCACACACAGGATTTGCCGTTAGTGGTAAAGGGGCGTGTATAAGTTCGAGGCAGGGATGCGCCGCTGACCTAACCCGTGAACACAACGACACCGCGTTCCAGAAACTAACAGCGCCATCTATCGTCGCCGTCATGTAGCTCAACTTACATTAATTTCAGGACAGTTACCTGTCATCTTCGTGTGTGTTGTTAGCAGTTTGGTTGCTGTGCTCCCCGTTGTTTTGCCCGGCTGGCTTTTCGTTTTCGGAATCTGAATCGGAATCTGAGCTGTCAGATGAACTGCTGCTGTCAGAGGATGATGAACTTGAGCCAGAGCTAGAACTACCTGTTGGATAAATCAAGTTTTTTTAAAATAAATAATGGTTTTTATAAATAATGGTTTTACTGGCGGCCGACATGGCGCAGTGGTAGTGCGACTGCCTGCCACGCATAGGTTCCGGGTTCGATTCTCGGTGGGACACTCACAAAGTTGATTTTATCACTTTGTGATTCTGTTCCCGGTCTGATTAGGACATTGCATGTTGAACCAACTGATTGTCCGAAAAGAAATGGTTCCGTACTTCGGAGGGCACGTTAAGCCGTCGGTCCAGGTTGCTGTCTTTGATCACTTAGACGGCGGTCATAACACAACCATGTCAGAGGTCTACTCGTGGTAGTAGGCGGTTGAAAAACTCTGACACCAGGGTTCATCGGGTCGTTGGACGACTCGGTGTCGCACACGAAAAGAAAGAAGACTGTGAAAGAACGAATGGTGTCCAATCTAAAGGAAAGTGCGGAAGAGAATAGGCGTGGGGGAAAAGCGAACTAATAATTTTTTCATAATTTTCTACGACATCATACTGAGGCACTGAGGTGCCCTCAATTTCAACGCCTATTCTCTTTTCACACATACTCTTGTAACCTAGTAAGCGCAGATGTAAGACCAGGGTTTATCGGGTCGTTTGTCGACTCAGTGGCCTACACGCATCTTAGCCCGTCAGTGTTCATCGGGTTGTTTGCTGACTCCACGTCCCCAACGATAAAAATACCAGAACTAATACTGCTGTATGAATTCGAATTTGAGCTGTTTTCAAGCAATTTGTTACCGCGTTTTAAATATTAACAGCGCCATCTTTTGACAACTTTATGAAGTTAATATTCTTACCAGAACTACTACTGCTATCTGAATCCGAATTGAAGCTGTTTTCAAGTAATTCGGTTTCGATACCGCGTTTTAAATACTAACAGCGCCATCTATTGACTATATTATGAAGTTATTTTTCTTACCAGAACTACTACTGCTGTATGAATCAGAATTAGAGTTGTTTTCAAGCAATTCAGCTTTGAAACCGCGTTTTAAATACTAACAGCGCCATCTATTGACTACCTTGAGAATTTATTATTCTTACCAGAACTACTACTGCTGTATGAATCAGAATTACAGCTGTTTTCATGCAATTCGGCTTCGATACCGCGTTTTAAATACTTACAGCGCCATCTATTGACTACTTTATAAAGTTATTTTTCTTACCAGAACTACTACTGCTATCTGAATCCGAATTGGAGCTATCTTCAAGTTTCTCCACTCGTGTTTCAACCTCTTTCACTGACGCGGTACCTAGACAAAAACAATCGGATTTGATAGGGGTTTATATTTCGATAAATACAAAAAGTAATTTACAATATGGTTTCAATATTGATTGCCACTGAAATAAAAGTACTTATAAAGTATAGTTTGTTAAAATAGGGTAACTAAAATATGCTTACCATCTTTTTTTTTTAGTTACACATACATACATACACATATCACGCCTACAATCCCTCGCGGGGTAGACAGAGCGCAAACAGCCGCAAAAAACGGCCATTTACACCACGTCTGACAAATGTTTGAGGGTTATTCGGAATATTGTGTATCGCTATAATTACAGGTTGTCAGCCTATCGCCTAAAATTACACACCCTCGAGTCCCTTAGTCGCCTCTTACGACTCCCACGGGAAAGATATGATGCTATTCTAAGCCGGCATCACACGGCAAATCACTTTTTTTTTAGTTCTGGACTCTTAAATTTTTTGCGCTGGGGCTATGAGATCTACACCCGACTGTATGGTGTGGAGCAGGAGCTCACCCTTTGCAAGATGTCAAAAAAAGACATAACATACACTGACCTTCTGAACTCCTGACTGACAGCACGTCATCATCATCTCTCAGTCTCTGTTCCTGTGGCGGTTTCTTGAAGTTGGCAGCGAGCAGGTGGGCTTCATACAATTCATCCTGTCAAAACAACGTCACAAACTTAACGGCGTGTCAAAATTAGGTGGCAAACTGGGGAATTAATGGCGCCACTCTCAATCAATCTCGTCAATGTCAAAGTTAAGTAACTTCTCATTGGTGCGATTACTGCAATCAGCTTTGCGAGGTAGGCAGTGCGTAAACGGCCACAAAAAACACGTTCAGCACATTCACGCCACGTCTGACAAACATTTTGAGGGTAATTCGGAAAATTGTGTATCGCCATAGTGACAGGTTGTCAGCACATCGCCTAAAATTGCAATACACACCCTCGAGTCCCTTAGTCAGCTCTTACGACTCCCATGGGTAAGAAATGGGGTGATGCTATTCTAAGCCGGCATCACACGGTTACTAACTTAATGGCGTGTCAAAATTAGGTAGCAAACTGGGGAATTAATGGCGCCACTCGCGAATGTGCCTTTCCTGTGATTGGTCGAAAATGTGATAATGTCATAAGTTACTTCTTATTGGTGCGATTACTGCAATCAGCTTTGCGGGGTAGCCAGAGCGTAAACGGCCACAAAAAATGCACATTCACGCCACGTCTGACAAATATTTGAGGGTCATTCGGAGAATTGTGTATCGCCATAATGACAGGTTCACACCCTCGAGTCCGTTAGTCGTCTCTTACGACTCCCACGGGAAAGAAACGGGGTGATGCTATTCTAAGCCGGCATCACACAGCAAGGCCGGCATCACACAGCAATAGCATAAGCAGTTATGCGTTAATAAGCTTACATAATATTATGCGTAAGTATTATTGGTGTAAATAACATTATGCCACTCTATATTTTTTTTTTTATGGAAACCTAAAGAATCTTACCTTATCAATGTTAGCGTATTTCTCGTGGATATGTCTCAATGCTCGCAGGTTTTCATCGAGGCTCAACGAGTCTGATGCTTGGCTTGGAGAACCTAAAAAAGTTGGTATTTCATTAAACCCACTTATTAACGCCACTTACCAAAAAATTAGTTTCCTCTTTATACAAACTATCTATTAGAATATCCGTTGCCCAAGTTTTTAGTATTAATTGCCATAACTTTAATTACAGTGAATATTTCATTGAGTTAGCAGTTTCAAATTTTACTTTAGGATAATACTAAAAACTTGGGCAACGGATATTCACGACTACACAAATCAAATCAAATCAAATCAAATCAAATTTATTTATTTGTAGGCAAACATGGTACAATAAGATGATATAAACAAAAGTTTTGAGCAAGTATGTTGCGCCAACAATTGGCATACAAATATTCGTTTATATGTACATTTTGGTCCGAAAAAGAACATGTAATATTTCAAATAGTTATTAAAACATGCAAATGTACACAAAAATAAATTATAAAATGAATACATTACAAATTACAATGTCAAAAAAGAAGATAAAAATATTATTTAACATGTCAAATTTAAATAAGAGGGGCGCCACATTTTAAAATTAAATGTCAAAAACTCTTCAATGTCATAAAAACAATTAGTAACAAGAACATCAAATAACCATTTCTTAAAAATTACAATTTTCAAATGTTTTATGTCATCAGGTAATAAATTAAATAATTTAATCGACATGTTATAGCAATTTCTGGCAAAAGCCGTCGTATTGTGTATTTGGCCAGCTAAGCGATTCGGATACCTCGTCGAAAAAGTACTTTGCTTTCGATCGAACAATTGAATATTTTTTTTGACAAACATACATACTTCAAAAATATATAGAGATGGTAGTGTTAAAATGTTCAAGGATTTAAAAAACGGTTTACAGCTCTCTAGAGGCCCAATACCACACATGGCTCTCACACATTTCTTCTGTAATATAAAAACTCGGTCTATATCTACACAGTTTCCCCAAATCACAAGCCCATATCTCATCGCCGAACAGATATATCCATGGTAAGCTGTCAAGGCTGTATTTTGGTCACAAATGTTGCCGAGGCGATACAAAGCATATACAAATTTATTTATTTTTATACAGACTTGGTTCACCTGATCTTTCCATGTTAGCTGTGAGTCGAGCGTTATGCCGAGGAATTTGGTAGTGGAAGATTCAACTATTAGATTATTGTTGTAGGCGATTGATAATTTCGCTGGCTTCCCATTTTTGTTAAAAAACTGTAAAAAGGTAGTCTTCGTTAAGTTAACGCGAAGATTATTGCATTTCAACCACTCAATAATTTTTTCAATAGTTTCATTAATTTCAGTTTCATAATCCAGTCTAGGTCTTTTGTGAACAACAATAGACAAATCGTCCGCAAATAAGGTGCACGGATATTCTATGATACTTGGGAGATCATTTATATATAAAATAAATAACAGAGGCCCCAAAATACTCCCCTGGGGTACTCCTACTCTGTTTCTTTTATGAGTTGATCTGTGTGCAATATATTCTTGTTTCTTATTAAAATTATTTGTTTCAACACACTGCGTTCTGTCACAAAGATAATTTGCAATCAAATCGTTAGCTTTCCCACGAATACCATAATAATCTAATTTAGCTAGCAGCGTTTTATGACAAACAAAATCAAAAGCTTTACTCATGTCAAAAAATATAGCAGTTACAGGTACTTTTTTGTCCATGAATGTTGATATCCTTTGTATAAGGGAGAAGCATGCCTGTGCAGTAGATTTTCCCTTTTGGAATCCATATTGCTCTGGGCGTAATATGTTGAATTTTGTTACAAATGACATCAATCTAGCATGTATGACTTTTTCCCAAACTTTAGATAACACAGGTATCAATGCAATAGGCCGATAGTTATCTATGTCGTCACTGTTTCCTTTCTTATAAAGTGGCTTTACTATTGAGTGTTTAAACGCATCTGGGAATACACCGTGTTCAAGCGATAAATTTATAAGATGTACTAGGATAGGAGCAAATTCATCAGCACACGCTTTTATGATTTTGGTATTTATCTCATCATACCCGGTTGCATTTGAGTTGTTTAGCGACTTTACAATATTCTTTATTTCCTGCACGTCAGTCGGAATTAAAAACATACTTTTTTGATTTTTGCTCAAGGACTCAAGATTTGTGTCTACATTAGCTACATAATCAGAGTTTGAGGAGTTGATGAAATGTTCATTAAATTCAGTTGCAATTTCTACGGGTTTTATTACCCTAGTATTATTAATATAAAGACACTCAATAACACTTAGTCGTGAACGACCTTGCAGTGGCACCACTCCACAAAAAAAAACACTTTGTGTTTTTTATGTCGTTCACGGGTACACTCGCCTTAAACAGGGAATCGGAATCTTTAGTAAGGTTTTAATTTCAGTATCGGTATTTTGAAATACTTGAAAACCGAAATTAAAACCGATATCAAAACGATAGTTTTTACGTACTTTTCAAATAGAAATGTTAATAACCCTAAAATTATACAGCAAATTTTTTATATTTAATGTCAAATTCTTTCTTTCTTTTCGTGTGGGACACCGAGTCGTCCAACGACTCGATGAACCCTGGTGTCAGAGTTATTCAACCGCCTACTACCACTAGTAGGCCTCTGACATGGTTGTGTTACGACCGCCGTCTAAGTAATCATAGACAGCAACCGGGACCGACGGCTTAACGTGCCCTCCGAAGCACGGAACCATTTCTTTTCGGACAATCAGTTGGTTCACCCTGCAATGTCCTAACCAGACCGGGAACAAATTCACAAAGTGATAAATATCAACTTTGTGAGTGTCCCACCGAGAATCGAACCCGGAACCTTTGCGTAGCAGGCAGTCGCACTACCACTGCGCCACATCGGCCGTCAAATAATAAATAAAAATATCAAAGAATTCCGTTAGCAAAGTAATTATAATTGACTCAGGCAGACTAGAATCGGTTTTGAGAAATATCATTATTAATCAGTTAATTTTTAGTTTTTAAGCACTCGAGATTATAAGCTATTTGTTCAGAGCATTTAAAATTAATGTTTAACCGGTATAAATTAACGGTTAACCGGTTATGATAGATACTCTATGGACTATCAAAAATATCGATTGACACTGCCTTGAGATTTTTCGATGAATATAGAAAACAAATGTGACTCAAAAGATATTTTTTTTGAGAATTTTGGTCAGTTATCCACAGATTACCTGATATTACTAATTACATACTCATATCACGCCTATTATCCCTTGCGGGGTAGGCAGAGCGTAAACGGTCGCAAAAACGGTCATTTACGCCACGTCTGACATATATATGAGGGTCATTCGGAAAACTGTGTATCGCCATAGTGACAGGTTGTCAGCCCATCGCCTAAAATTGCATTACACACCCTCAAGTCCCTTACATACCCAAATCCGGTTCGTCATCGCTATCCAACGTAATAGTTTCACTGTTTGAAGGCATCAGGTTACTTCGAACGCGGATTGCTGGAAAAGAAACAATATTTTAGTGCCATGCGTTATTAGCATCAAGATACACTTGCGCAATTCGCGGACAATTGGTGAGCCGCGGTAGCCCAGATGGAAGAGGCGTCACCACTAGTGATGGCATTCAAAGCCTGCAGTATAAATTTTGCAAGTTTTCCAAACTTTCATCATGTTTGACATGAACAAAGTTTTATTATTAAGAAATAAAGATACATAGACAAAAAACGAGACGAGATGTAGAAATTCTTTCTCCTTAAACATTTTTTTCATTTTTAATGATATACTTATAAGGACTACTCCATATTCACTCAAATAAACAAGTTTTTATTATGTATAGGTTAAAACATTATTGAAAGTGTTTTATTTTTTTATTTTACTTGAGCTGGTTTTCTATTAGGTTGTTATAAAAAAAAAGAATTATGTACAGAACTTTTTTTGGCTTTTCATAACAATTTTGTATTGTCCTGATAAAAGAACCGGCTCGGGTGGGATAAAAAATGAAAAGCAGCATGTAACTTGACCCCACTAACACCAGTAAACGACATTTGTTTCAAATTGAGGTCAAGATTTTCAAAAGGTGTTATTTACGTGCGTATAATTGAGACAGCGTGTGTACCAGTGATTTGGAACATTACTACATTCACCAATACTTCAAAACCTATGAGAAAAGCTCTCGTGGTTAAAGAGTATACTATAATTTTTATTATGCACCCATAGTGCTATATTATATTCATAAATGAAAATAAGAAATTGGAATAATGTCAGCGCCCGTCGGGACTTGAACCCGGGACCGTGGGGTACAGAGTACGAGGTACGAGAGCAGTGGGACGGTACCCCACGGTCCCGGATTCAAGTCCCGGCGGGCGCTGTCATTTTTTCAATTTCTTATTTTCGGTTAAAGAGTACTTTACTCACTGGGCTGCTGGCCGGCTCTCTGCGCTGCTAGCTGGTCTGCCTTTCTTGGTCTCCCTCGCTTGCCTTTTACTTTTTCTACGCCTGGAGTCTGTAGAAGAAGCAGTTCCAATTATTGTGAATACAGTGACATACATACACATCGCCTATAATCCCTTGTAAACGGCCGCAAAAATGGATTTTCACGCCATGTCTGACAAACAGGGTCATTATGCAAATTGTGTATCGCCATAGTGAATGGTTGTCAACCCATCGCACAAATTGCAATACACACCCTCGAGACCCTTAGTCGCCTTTTACGACACCCGTGGGAAAGAAATGGGGTGATGCTATTCTAAGCCGGCATCACACGGGACTGTTGAAGAAACAAGTCTAATTATTCTTAATACAGAAGAGAATATTTCATTGAGTTTGCAGGTTCTAATTTTACTTAAGGGTAATGCTAAAAACTTGAGCAACAGACATTCTGATAGATTGTTTGTATAAAGAGAAAACTGTTTTGTGAAGTGACGTTGACGAATACACTCGCCTTAATGTGATCCGGCATCACAAGGCTCATTACATATATCACGCCCATAATCCCTTGCGGGGTAGGCAGAGCGTAAACAGCCGCATAAAACGGACATTCACGCCACGTCTGACAAACATTTGAGGGTTATTTGGAAAATTGTGTATCGCTACAGTGACAGGTTGTCAGCCCATCGCCAAAAATTGCAATACACACCCTCAAGTCCCTAAGTCGCCTCTTACGACTCCCACGGGCAAGAAATGGGGTGATGCTATTCTCAGCCGGCAACACACGGCAGTCATTAGACATATAAAACACTTACAAGCCTAACTAAGCTACACTTACATCGTTTTTCTTAGCGCTGGGCGCTCTCTTCGTGTACTTCCGTTTGGCTCGCGGCGTGGACTCGCCCGCGGACGAAGAAGCGGCCGAGTCTGTAATCGATGTAATAATTCAAACCTACATACATATACAGGGTGTAAGGAAAAGAACTGTGTTCCTTTTAAGGAATGAACCAGCCCATGAAACTGAGAAACTTTCCTCAAGAAACATGGGTCGAAATATGAAAATAAACTTAGACCTCCCATACAAAATGTAGCAGCCGACCAAGTCTGGTTGTATGTGAGGTCTAATTTTGGTCTATGTTCCTTAGGGAAAGATTTTTCAGTTTCATGGGCTAGTTCATACCTTGTACACCCTGTATAAGGTGAAATTTTACTAGTGTCCGGTGGCGGAAACTCATGATAGGCTGGTGTTATAGAACAACTTTCCCCAAGGATAACAAAGTTTGGACCTCCCATAAAATTGTCGTTTAACTAATTTATATGTTTCTTGGGAAAGTTGTTTTATTATCACCAACCAGCCCGTCTTGAGATTATCGGTCCCTAGTAAACTGTCATCCTATATCACGCCTTTAATCCCTAGCAGGTTAGGCAGAGCGTTAACGGCCGTAATAAACGAACATTTACGCCACGTCTGACAAACATTTCAGGGTGGTTCAGAAAAATTGCAATACTCATCTATCCCTCGACTTTGTAGTTGCCTCTTACGACACCCACGGAAAAAAATAGGAAGATGCTTTTCTAAGCCGACATCACACGACAAAAACCTATATTTAGGTGTTCAAGTTGTAAGGAAATTGGATAAAAGATATTTAGAGTGTTAAGGGAATAACGCTAAACTTCTTATAGGTTTATAAAACTAATAACTTTTGTTTTACAGACTCTCGGATACTATATAAAAATTATTTCCAATATACAAGGAGTAACAAAAATGATGCCGTGTGATGCCGGCTTAGAATAGCATCACCCCATTTCTTTCCCGTGGGAGTCGTAAGAGGCGACCAAAGGATTCAAGGGTGTGTATTGCAATTTTAGGCGATGGGCTGACAACCTGTCACTATGATGATATACAATTTTCCAAATAACCCTCAAATATTTGTCAGACGTGGCGTAAATATCCGTTTTTTTTCGGCCGTGTACGCTCTGCCTACCCCGCAAGGGATTATAGGCGTGATATGTGTGTATGTAACAAAAATTAGACCTCCCATAGTAAACCAGCTGATCGGTTTTTTTTTTATGAAAGCCCCAATTGTTTTTATATTTCGTACCATGGGGTAAATTGCTCAGTTTCATTAATAACTTGACCTTGGCTTGTACTCTGTATGAAAATTTCATTTATTTACATCCTTTGCAAGAGTCTTAGAACATAAGTTCATAGATAGATAATAGAGATATTTTACGTTATTTCCGTAACATCCATTTATTTACTATTTTGAGAGACTTTAAAAAAGAAAATAATATAGAAAACATGAAGTAACCTCCATAACTACATATTTTTTATGCTGTACTTTCAAATGTCGATGATATGCAAAATAATCGCTAAAATTAATGAATGAATTTTCCGAATTGAATGGCAAAATACTGGTAGATAAAATTAATGCAATAGAATGATAATTATTATTATAAATATTAAACAAACTACCTATCATGCATTCAAACACCTATTTACCACAATCAAAACTACCTACAAAATACCAAAAATACGCCTACCCGCAGCATTCAAATTTTTCATCATGAAACTACAAGATTGCTTAGTATATAAAATACAAAAATCTATTTTTCTTTTCGTAGTGGGGAGAAACGATGGAAACCCCTTTTTGACAATAAATCTTGGTATCAGAGCCAACAGGCCTACTACACTGACAAACTCACATCTAAGCAATCTTGTACTTTTATAAAACAACCAAAAAAAGCTTAAGTTATCTTACATTACATACACAATCATCCCTTTTTTCTAACTAATTAAATAATAAAATTTTCTGTCATTATTTTATTATGATTATTACCATTCCTTTTTATTTTATATTTACTCATAACGTCGAACGTGAAAAAATATATCTGTTTTTTACAACTACATAATTTTCAAATAAATAATAATATTTTCATATTAAAATATCAATAGATGAAGAAATTGTTTGATTAATTAACCATGAATTTGTTTAATTTCATACACATACATTCATTGAACAGGCCTTAATTTTTTCTACAGCCATGCACTACCTACAAAAACCGGTATTTGCTCATTTTACCTCTTTTCTTAACCAGTTTTCTCCTTACAAGTACTTTCCGATCACCGGCTTTTACTTTCGCCCCTTTGACCGGTACCTTCTTAAGTACCGTTTTTCTGTTAACCGGTACCGATTTCCTGTTTTCCGGTACAAGCTTTCTATTTTCCGGTACCAGTTTTCTATTCTCCGGTACCACTTTTCTGTTTTCCGGTATCAATCTTCTGTTTTCCGGTAACAATCTTCTATTTTCCGGTACCAGTTTTCTGTTTTCCGGTACCAGTTTTCTGTTACCCGGTACCGGTTTTCTATTACTCGGTACCGGTTTTCTGGTACCGTTAGTGGTAGTAACCGGTATTCTTTTGTTAAGTCTTGCAGAAACCTTATGTCTAGGTTGCGGTGCAGCTGATTTTGCGGATGATACCGTTTTCGCTGGTTTAGAAATATACAATGTGATTTAAAAATTCGTACAAATGTTAAATTATTAAAGATGTTTCGTTGAGAAAGTGCTGCCTCTTAAATCGTCGGAATATTTAAAAAATGGTAAGTGTGTAAACAATTAAGACGGTTTTTTTTACACTCAAGTTATAAAGCTTACGAGTAGTATGTCAAATCAAATGTGACCAAATCAATTTTGAAAGTTTTCTATAATTTTACATCTAACACGGGAAGTGATTAGAAAATTTGGTATTCAATTTATCGCGGGTTTTTATCGCTTAGGCTACATTCAATCTGTAAATAATGAGTTAGCCGCTAGGTATTAGTTGCAAAACTAACCCGGTAGATGGAGCCGTGCCACGCGTTACTGGCATTAAGATACACTTGCATAATTCAATGGAAGAGGCGTTACCACTAGTGATGGCGAAATTCACAGGTTCAAATCCTGCCCGCGGTAGAAAAATTTGTCACATACTTTGGATGTCAGAAGAAACTATTAATGACAGTTTTTGGAAGCACCACATAACAACGAATCACCTTAAGTACTTTTTGTATAATAATTTTGTAAATTAGTTGAGCTTTTTTTAATATTTCTACTTTGAATATTGAAAAATATCCGTTTATACGAATTTTCAAACGTGAATACATACGTGAACCTTCGTTAGTTGGAATGAGTGAGATTAAAGTGGTTTGCACTCAGGATGTTAAGTGAGGGTGAATGTTAGTTATGAGATAATGTGCGTTTGATTAAAAATCCTTAGAACTGTAGCGACCTCTGGTGGCTACTACAAGTGGTTCACAAGTAAGCAAGTCGTAACAGAAGTTCCTAACATATCCGCAAGATGGCGCCACGTGACAGAACAATGGGACTGAAACGCGGTATTGAAGTGTTTAACTTCCAATCCTATCCAGGTGGACCAGTCAGTTCCTTGGCTACAAAACCCGGCCAGGCAGCTACCCTTTTCCCGACACTACCTGCACCCCTTCATTCTACCTTTTGGCATCACTGCCTTTCACCCGCCATAGAACAATGAAACTTCGAAAATATTATAATATCAGGCACTTTTTACATATTGTTTTGTGACAAAATGTTCAGTCGATGGTCATAATTCCACAAACCAAACTAATCTGATTGAAAATGTCGCTTTCAATTCAATAATGTTGAAGATGGCCAGGATATTTAATAGTTATGGTCTATGCTCCCTAGTCGTGTGGGACGCTGAGTCGACCAACAACCCAATTAAAATTTTGGCCAAGTACATATTACTTTGTTCACCAGATTATTTACATAGTCCTGTCTAAATTGACATAAAATTAAATAGAGGATCGTGGAGTTAGTTATCTTATCTTAGTTAATTTTAGTGAACTAATTATAACACTGGTTTCAAACTTAGTGCAATTTTTTAGCTACAATAGATCACAGATCGCTGTCAAATTATTTTGTTAGCCTAAACTGTCCCACTGCTGGCCTTCCCTATCGCTTTTAAAACTTTGCGGTCCATGGCTATTTATTCCAATATTTTTTTACAGTTCTTAGGATTTTTTAACCAAACAATGCAAGCCCACACTCTTGTTTTAGTGCAGTGACCACACCATGGTTTATGTACAATGTTTCAAACAATATCGTAATTAAATTGTATATAAAACTCACCCCCAGTAGTACGACGTCTGTATTCTCTCTTAGCTTTCCTTTCCAAGGCCTCTGTAGTGACAAAACATAAAAAACACATTTAGAAAGAAAACTGGTATGTAAAATACAAAATGCTGGACACATTTCTTTCATTATATATATACTAAGTTTATGATTATTTTTCTGTTTTAAAACCAAAATTTATCAAACACAAAGAAAATAAACGTGACAATTGGAGGGACTTAAAAACTAGGGAAAATTATTTACAAAACTAAGGTTAAATAAATAAAGAATTAACCTACTAATTAAATTAGCCTAATCATATAGTCCCCCGCTTAGTGCGCCCTGGCAGACCTTGGTCTTTATGCAGGCTGCATTATTTTTTGTGTATAAAAAAAAGAAACTTTTTAATTAGGCTAATTTCGTTAATTATTAATTTATTTAGCCTAAGTTTTATAAATAGTTTTCCCTAATTTCTAAGCCTTTTTCTTCAATTGTTAAATCAATTCAAGAAAAAGGCTTAGAAAAATCAATTTTATTTTTGTGGCTTGATAAAAATGGAATAAATTATGTTACTTAATGCATTTCATATTATTATAGACGAAAAAAAACTTAATAATAGAAATGGGAAATTAATAACATGCTAATACAAAGACATGCAATTTGGTACTCGACTGAGTTATTAATAAAATTCCAAAATATCAAAACTATTTAGGTATCAATTTTATCAATTTTTAAACAGAACAAAAAGGAAATTAGTGTTTTGACGCCAGCCAAAATAGTGAAATATGGATGTCATATCTCAATATTTATAAATGTCGTTATAAAAAGTAGCTCGCCGTTTGAACTTCAGTTGAGGAAATTTAAATTTTAAAAATTGAGCAGAAATTTAAAATTCTGCGATTGATTTAAATACATACATACAGGTACAATGATATTAAAGTCTGTACTGTAGCCAAATACCGATAATAAATTTTTACCGGTTCATATTAGGACTGGATTAAAATAAAACCGGTTACTTTAATACCGGTACTTACTAGATTTTTTCTAAGCAGACTTAAAACGTTACGTGTATGCTCAATCGATGCTCGATTCTGGTAGGACATTTCCTTAGCTTATTACTGTATTATTACAAAAAAAGTTAGACATGGGTTAAGGTGTATGACAACGTCAAATTCTATGGATAAAGAATTTAAACACTGGCTAAAACTTTATGTAATAACTCTGTTAACATCGATGTCTCAAATAAGCAAAAGAAAAGGGACGCGGGAATTTTAATTCGTAAAATAAAGCGAAATCGGAGGACATAGTCTATGGTTCTGGTAAAAATACGCGATATTAGAAAACAAATGTTAAGGATATACAGGGTGTAAGGGAAAGCCCTCCGAATGCTTATGCATTCATACTATCAAACTGAACAACTTCCCATGAAAAAATATTTCAGGAAACGCCAATATTGTTTTTACTTACCATAGTAAATGCAGTCAGCTGATCTTAGTTTTATATGGGAGGAAATTTATTATTTCGTTTCTAGACATAAGTTCCTTGGATAAAGTTGTTCTATTTCATAGTCTGCATGCACCCTATCAGTATTCGGAGGCTTTAGGGGAGGCTGTCCCTTACACCCCACCCCGTATAGGTCGATTTTCTGTCTCTTTTCTATAGTTTGCGAATCTGACATTAATAGCTAATAATTAGTAATGGATGTGGCCTGCCAAAAATGAACTCTGTCTTACTCACCTAACTCCCTTTGTCTCTTTCTGGCAAGATATTCAGGGCTAGTCTTGTCCACTCGTGGCCTTCCCCGCTTCCTCTTCTCGCCAGTGGGAGTACCGTCGTTTCGAGACATCATGGCCGCTGGTAGATAATACACCAATAAGCTATACGCATGCTGGGATATGGGGTCATGCTATGGGGTAGGACTGCCGATTCTTTCAATACTTAAGTTTCCAACAGAATCAACTCAATAAAATACATAAAAAATGTGCTCTTGGACTCAAGATCATTTCAAACATTTATAAAAACTATAATTTTGACATAAATTAAAAATGTTTGAATTTGTTTGCAACAATCTCAAACTCAAAGAAAAGTTACTTGTCAAATATCGATTTGAATCTATTTTTAACACTTCCGTTACATAACTTTAACAGTTCGTAACTTTTTTCGATAATTTATGAAAATTTATCGACAGTCTTGCCCCGACATTAAATAATAGATAGCATAGACCGAAATAAACAGATAGATGAATTAAATTGTAATACCGAGTGTAAAAATATTATGATTGAGAATATTTGAACATTCTATAATATTACACTCAATATTATATTAAACATTTTATAATAAAAAGGGGAGCAGGGGGTACTAAAAACAATGAATACTAAAAATAGAATGTCTGCTACTATAAAATTTAATACCTAAACATCAATACATTAAAATTATGCTACTCATGGCCAGAAACATTGAAAACTACATTTATATTGATTTTGTTATTTTAGACTACATTCAATCAACTAAAATTATCAACGGGGTTAAATAATAATAAGCAACAGTATCAAAATCAATATTACTTAATTTGAAGGGGTTTTTCAAGGCTAAGAGGCTATTCACTTAATAGTTAGTGATCCTCTATAAATAGCTTTTTTTGTTGTGGATGAATGACATGGTTTATAGAGGGAAGAGTAAATGTGACCATACTAATGTGACTTACCCTTAGGAGTCTGATTATATTTATTTTTTATGAAATAATGAAGAAGAAAGATGTTGACCTCAATACGGGATATAAATTCTCTTAACTTACCTTAAATTAGTGCTGTCACATTTCTTCAAATAGGTTTAGAAAAGGATGGGAGTTATTTAAGTCTTACAATTTGACGCAAAATACGTGTTGTCTGTCAAAATAAGAGGACGATGAAAACAATGGCGACGACCAAATTGACTAGAAATTGCGAAGAACCCATGGACAGTTATCTGTCAAAATAAGGCGACGATGAAAACATTGGTTAAATTAACTATACATTGCGAAGGACCCATTGGCATTTTTTAACATGACAGGACTTATCTCCTATCCTTTTCTAAAACTATTCCACGAAAAGTGACATCACTACTTTAAGGTAAGATAAGACAATTTATTTCTCGAGTTGAAGGCAATGTCATTAAATATGAGAATGGAATTAATAGATAACTAGCACGATGCTTAGGTTATAACATTAAATAAGTATCTACTCTAACAGGAAACCATTGAACATGTACCTACAGACGTCCAAAAATATTTCTTTGAATTGAAATAAATCTATATGAAAGCATAATTCAGACAGCGGACGAGCAAACAACAAATAAGGGTTAAATTTACTATTGATAGCAAAAACTCAGGACTCAGGCTGGTGATATTCGTTCGTTTTTTTATTGGGCAAATACAAATTGATTAAGTCGGCTGGTGCATTTTGTATGGGAGGTTAATTTTTTTTCATATATCAACCTATGTTTGTTGGGGAAACTTGTTCCTTAGCATCTGCCCGTTCGAGCTTTCGCTAGAAAATCTCAGGAAATCAAATACAGGTACTAATATTAATAATACTTACGCACTTACATTATTTGCGCAAGACATTTAAAATACCGGTATTTTTTGTAAAACTTATTTTCTGCAATAGTCACTTAACGCAAAAATACCGGTACCGGTATTATTTTAAACCGGTTTCCACATTTTGACAAATGAGATACCCAGTTTCGGTATATTAAAATACTAGTATATTGCTAGTGAAACAGCAAATTAAAATATTAATTTGCCGTTTAAGAAACGCTAACAGCCCGTCCGCTGTCTTCGTTAATATTTACTACCATTAACACTTCTAATACTAACTACACTTAGGCCATCTTAACAAGCCGGATTTGACAGCTGTCAGATTTATATATTTCTCTTAGGCGGAAAGAAAAAAGGGGATAAATCCTTTTTCAAGTAAATTAAGATTCCTACTGGCTATACGCTATCAAAGTAAAATGCTATAAGAATTATAATCAACTTTTAAACATTTGCTGTAACACCATGGAAAGCAATAAAAATTTGAGAATTGAGAATCTGACATCTGTCAAATCGGCTACGCATAGGCTCAACTACACAGATACATACCCATTTCCCTGGCCTGCTTTCTGGCGGCGAGGTTGGCGAGGTATTCCGGGCTGGTTTTGTCGACTCTCGGCCGGCCACGTTTCCGTTTCACAGGAGTTTGTGAGCCGCTAGATTCCGCTGTGAAATTGAGAAATTCAATGCAAAATTCGCGGGCAATGGATGAGCCCCGGTAGTTATGCAAGAGCGTCGCCTCTAGTGATGGCGAAAGTCGCAGGTTAAAATCCTGCCAACAGTAGAACATTTTGCAGATTTTCTAAACATTGAGAAATTAATTTAAATTCCGTGCGGTGTGGAATAGTATCTCCATTTGTCGGCAAGGTTCAAACAAACCCTTTCGTCTGCGAGTGTCTCGGTCGATTTAAGAATATACAAGTCGTGACACAAAGTGTGACACAGAGGATACAAAATGTTACACAAAATGTGACACAGTCAGTAGTGACGGTACAATGCTTTTTATAAAAAAAATACAATACTTACTTACTTAACTTATTCGCATACATTTCGTCACCCAGTGGTAGAAGTGTGCCACAGTGGAACACAAAGTTTAACACAAAGCGTGACACAGAGGACACAAAATGTTACACAAAATGCGACACAGTCAGTAGTGAAGGTACAATGTTTTTATAAAAAAAAAGAAAATTTACAATACTAACTTACTTGACTTATTCGCATACATTTCGTCACCCAGTGGTAGAAGTGTGCCACAGTGAAACACAAAGTGTAACACAAAGCGTGACACAGAGGACACAAAATGTGACACATGGGACTGATTATCCACCCACTACAAAAAAATAAAAAATAGCATTACTTACGTGTGCCAGTGTCAAGAACTTCGCTTCTCGGCCTATTCGCATACATTTCGACGGCCGGTGGTACGAAGTGTGCCATAGGGGAGCGGTAGTCGACCGTCAGTGGTAGCCCGCCCGGTACTGTTGGATAACACGCTGTATAAGCATAAGGGGTAGTTCAATTAAAACTCAGTAAAATATAGGGTGTAACGGACGGTGTACCGAAAACTTTGCAAGCATTTTATTAGGAGGATATGTTGGTGAACGAGAAAAAAATTTAACGTGCCATACAAAATACCAGCTGACTAACTTTCTATGGAAACTCGAAAAAATAGTTTGCCTTGCACTGCACTCGTCAATCCGCCTGCCAATAGGGAGAGGCCCATGTCCAGCAGTGGACTGCTGTGGTAACGTAATGTCCAAGTAGCAGTCAGCAGACACCCTTAATTTTTTATCTACACTCGTCTCATAATGTTCGAATTATGAATTCGAAAACAGATGCATAATGACCTACTTTATGCATTCTGCCTATAAAAACTAGGGTTTACTATAAATTACAGAAGCGTAATGACTTAATGAGAAAACTCTTAATACGATAAAGTTGAGAAATGAAACGAAGTTTTTTTTTCCAATACTCAAATCGCTATCTTCCGCCGCACCTGACAGTTGTTGTTGTACGGTAATTTTGGATGTGGTTCAGTTGTTATAATAGGTTTTTTTGTTCTGTTGTTGTTCAGTTGTTGTTCAGATGTTGATTAGTTGTTGTTCGGATGTTATTCCGATGTTGTTCAGTGTTGTTCAGTTGTTGTTCAGTGTTGTTCAGTTGTTGTTCAGTGTTGTTTAGTTGTTGTTTAGTTATTTGCTGTTGAGACTCGACATCTAAACAACTGTTAGTAAAGAATCTTTAAAAATTCATATCAAGCCATATTACGTATGTATCGGGCCTTGCAATCGCCGGTGCGGACGTTTGGAAAAGTGTTCAACTGAGTAAATTTTTTCGAGTGTAGATAAAATAGTGTATGCAACTGCATATAATTAGGCATTAGAATGCTCGTGTCAATCTATTATCACACTCGGCTACGCCTCGTGTGATAAACAGACACTCGCATTCTAATGACCCCATTATATGACAGTTGCATAAACTACTATTCTATCGATAAAAAAGCAGTGCCTTTTATTTCGGTACATTAACAAACCTTGACCATAAATATCTCCATTCGGCTGAATCCTCGTCTTCTTATCCGGCACCTCCCGGCTGCTGTGCGGAGAAGAATCTTCCCTCTCCCTCTCTCTGTCATCATCTCTGTCTCTGTCTCGCTGCAGCGCGGGCAGAGCTGAGTCGAGTTGGCTTTCGCACAGCGCCATTAGGGGGTTCGGTATTTTGACGGTTTATTTTATACTGTAAGATAGAAAGTTGTGTTGTGAGCGAATATGTTATTTCGATAGGCGTTTTAACACACAAATCGGTAGTAGGTTGTTTCATGAAAGTTAAGGTGCTATTCCGAACCGAGAGGCCAACCCCGCGGCATATGCTGTCGGCTGTCGGCCGTCGGGTTCGGCATAGTACCTTTAATTAAACTGACTGACAGAATATCAGCGTTACGGCTTCTGCCGTGACATTAAAGCTGAGTCAGAACCATTTCACTATTAGGTATAGTACATAAGTTTGTCTTCATTGTAACTCTTTTATTGTAATATTTAATCTAAACTAAATGCTTCTTTATGTACTATTATTAGTGAATAAATAAATGTCTATGTCTATAAAGTGCACTTTTAATTGAGAATATTTAGGAAAATTGCCGTGTGATGCCGTTTTAGAAAAGCATCATCCCATGCCATTCCTGCGAGTATCGTAAAAAGCGACAAAGGGACTCATGTTTTTCGACTAGCCCGATGGCGCAGCAGAGAGTACCTCTGCCTAACCTACCCCGAGGGTCGTGGGTTCGATCCCCTCAAGACACAAATATTTGTTAATTCAATTTTCAGATATATGATACTCTGGTTGTTTTAAGTATAATATTTTTTTTTTAGAAAATAGTATATAAGTATACGAGCTGTCTGGTTCCCATAGTACAAGCTTTGTTTTGGGGCTAGATAGATATTTATTTATGCGCATTATAATTTTAGGCGACAGGCTGACAACCTCTCACAATAATGATACACGATTTTTCTGAAACGGCCCTCAGAAGTGCCGTATTTTACGGCCGGTAACGCTCCGCCTACCCATCGTATTTTTACAGCCTACCCCGCAAGGAATAAAGGCGTGATATGTATTGCTGCGAAACAATTTCATGAGTGTTTAGGGCAGCCATTTTCGTATCCAGCTACATGTTTCTAAACTGCAACTGACTAGTGTGGACAGTTTGTTTTAGATACAATGTTTCAGCAACATGTTGAGATACCGTGGGAAACACTCAACAACATTCGAAGGCGCGGAGATCTATAACAATCATCTAAGCCGATCACAGGCCAAAAGGTGTGACAGCACATGACGATTCTGTGCTCTGTGGAGCCCTTCGATCAACGCTTCCTTCCGTAGGTCGGAACGAGACAGAAAACCGCGTTGCTCGAAGGTGGAGCCATTACTTTGGTGACGTTTGGGAAAAGATAATCGCGTCTGTGCAAGTTTCTAGATCCTTTTTGCCAATTAAGGCGAGTGTAGCCGTCAACGACCTCGACAGAGGCGCCTCATCACAAAAAAAGTTTTCTCTTTATTCAAACAATCTATCAGAATATCCGATGCCCAACTTTTTATACAGCCACATTGTGTGTTTCGGCTTAAGACCCCATCTGGCCTGCTAGGCGACAACAAGTTCCTAGTGCTGACTTTGCTTTCTTGACAGTCTTGTCTATGTGTTTGTTCCATATGAGTTTGTGGTCCATGTACATTCCTAATATTTAACCTCATATGAAAATTCTATAGTCCTATTGAAGAGTGTAGGAGGCCGCAGCCTTTCTAGGTTCCTCTTCTGCGTAAATGGAACTATAACGGTCTTGTTGGCATTGACGGAGAGTTTGTTGTTTACGCACCACCGTTCCACTATTCTAAGTGCATTTTGCATGAGAACTGATACCGTATTGGGACACTTGCCCACAATATGGATGACCAGGTCGTCGGCGTACCCTTGCGTGGGAAAGTTTGCCGAGTTAAGCTCGTTGAGCAGACAGTGCACTACAATTGACCATAGCAGGGGAGACAGTACACCGCCTTGAGGACAGCCCCTGTCCACCCTGACGTCAACAGCAGTGCCCATTAGGTCCATTGTGACTATCCTTGTGGTAAGCATCGATTCGATCCAGTTGAGAGTCGTTTTATCGATGCCTCTCTGATTCAAGCATTTGAGTATCACATCCGTGGATGTGTTATCAAATGCCCCCTCTATATCAAGAAAGGCGCAAAGGGCTATCTCCCTATCCTCCAGTGCCCTTTCAAGTCTGTCCATTAGCTCCATAAGGGCTGTTTCGGTAGACTTGCCTTTCTGATATGCGTGCTGCTTGACATGTAGGGGCATGACAGTTAAATAGTTTTCCCTAATGTGCAGATTTATTACATGTATGTAACTTTCAGTGTCATTACAAAAAAAATTGACACTCATTTAGAGACTGTAATAAATATTTTTCCTTATGATTTTATGTTTTCAAACAGCTTATGTAATAACACGGTTTGTGTTTATAATAAGAATATAAATATCTTTAAACCTAACATTTGTTGCGGAATGTACAAATGTTCCCAAATAATAGGCACCTATTGTTTCAACAACATACATATCACGCATATATCAACATACGTATATCCTTTGCGGGATAGGCAGAGCATAAACGGCCATATAAAAAGATAACAGTATTTTCACATATTTCAACCAATGTTCCTTGGGGAAATTTGTTCAGTTTCATGGGCTGGTTTACCGCTAAAAATATTTGCATCCCATATTATATGTAAAAAATCGGTCCTCCCACCCAGACAATGACGCAAGCAGCAAAATAACTTGTATGACAGATCTAAATACTAATTTATTATTTTTTAAAAGTAACTTAGCAAAGTTGTTTCATTTAACATGAAGATCACACCCAAAAAATTGGTGCTGCTGTTGACTGAACATTGTATAGCATACTGAACTCCAACGAAATATAGATCAGTAAAAAATAAGTGAAAGATCCTTTGCCATTCAGTGAGAGGCTACCTAAAAAAAAGTACCTACTTACAATATATTTCTAAAGTTGTTAAGGTTGAGTTTGTTCATTTACCCCTTGAAATATTCAACCAAATATTTGACCCTAAATGTAATCAAAGAAATGCTAAGTTGAAAACATTTAAACAATTCCATTTTCTAGTAAATTATTTACACACATATCATGACTATTATCCTTCGCAGGGTGGAAACTGACATTTATGCCACGTCCAAGATCTATATTTTTACCCTAAGCCAGCATCACATGGTTGATTTACATTTTTCAATATTTGTGATTTGACATTATTAATTGTTTAGATTTTTTTGTTTCAATAATGAGTAAAGAAATAGTTTGTAAGTTCAACAGTTTTGCATCTATCTAAAAGTTAAGTAGGTTAATTAACTGATTGACTCAAATTCTTAGAAGTAGAACTAAAAGCACAGCTAATGTAATGAATTAAGAATTTCATTAGTTTAATACTTGTAATATTAACAAAACAAAGACAGAGAAAATATATAGTTTGTGATCAAAATGAGTCCAGCGCTAGGTAAAATAATGTAGCTGTACCCTTGAACTCTTATGGTTTTTTTTTTTCAAAACCTTGACACAAATAACCATAAAAATACCATTGAACGTCTGTAGATATGATCAAGTTAATATTATTGAATCAATTTAGTAACTCAATGTTAGGCATAATTTTGTTTCAAAATAGTGAAACATTTTTCTCTTTGAATGTACTTTCACTGAAAATTGGTATAGTCAGGATGAGATTGAAATGCAAGAGGAACAATGTAATTATAATTATCAACACGACAAGCAGTAAAACAATGACTACAGTGTGTCGTAACTGCTTATAATACTTACCCTTTAGTTAGTAAGAACCATTTTGTATCCAATGCACTAAGAAAATAATTTAACACGCTATAGTTTCAACAAACACTCTGATATCACTAGAAAAACAACTGATACACTAAATATATACGTTTCTAAACTTAATTTAACAACAAACAAGGGATTATAACAATACACGATCGCAAAAAATAGTTCACTAATGTCGATTTTTCATCTATTGGACAAACTAAAATGGTGTACGTTTATGCTTATCCGAAAACGCGTAATTACGACTTTTCCGAACACTTATAATAGCTTCCACTTGATTCCCGGTGGCCAAAAACCCTTTGAAAACTATTTACAAAAGTTTTCGACGCCGATGGTGCGAGATATAAACAAAAATCGCGAAATCCCGAAATCCGCTGGACGTCCATTAACTGCAAGAGGGTGATGCTACTGCCTTCTCGAAGTACGAAAAGGAAGAATTTATTTTTGCGCTGGTAACACTGGTAGTGACGTGACAGTTTGCCGTGATCTCAATATGGCGGCGCTGTAATTCCGAATCATACCAGTATGCTGAACTTAACACGTTTGCCGTATAATAAAAATCTAGGACTGATTTACTGTGAACGTTTATGTAGTTTATGCGTCATTCAGTAGTGGTTTTGCTTCTCCCGCGATGTATATTTGCCCAAACCCAGATGCAACAATATCAGGGCAAGGAGCCAGGCTCCTGGTTCAGGCTTGGCTAAGCCGAGAAGACAAAATGGTCCTGCAGACTCTTCTCGCTGGCTGAAGGCGAGACGACGAGAGATGACCTCGTCCTAGTTTTGCTGACGGTCGGGTTTACCGGTGGCAAGGCGCTAGGACAGCGAAGGGGATCTGGATCTCGCCTCCGTTATTAGGAGTATACGGATACGAGGTCCATGCCGCTGTGTGATGCCGGAATAGAATAGAATGACCCCAATACAACCTGTGGGTGTCCTAAAGAGCGACTAAGGGATGGATTCATCAAGGGAATGGGCAGCAACGTTTTTTATGAAAGCGTTATCTTGCACTGCACTCGCAAATCCGCTTGCCAAGCGTGGTGAGGGGAAGATCAATGTCCAACAGTGGACTGTTTTGGCTGGTAATGTTTATAATGTGATGTCCATGATCCCATGAGAAGAAGCCAAGAAAGCAATTGGGCCTGTGACCCGCATTGAGTTTCATACTACAAATCGGAAAAAATGCCGTAGTTAATCAAAACTCCCACAGACATTTTCTCGCAGTCGGGTAATGGGAATTTTTCATATAATCTTAATAAAATATTTCGATAAAACTAAAATACATAAATTAATATTTCTAACTTAAATATAATGAAAAGAAAATTTATTTCCTTGATATTGTTGATCGATTTTCGTCATAAACTTGCAACATTGCTCATGGGTGTGGGGCCGTGGCGCAGAGAAGAGAGGAAGGCAGTCGTAACGATAGGTATAGGTAGGTAGGGACGTCGCCGCGTTGGCATCGTATTATTACTTCGTTATCGCTGTTCGTGTTATCGCCCGCGCCTCACTCACTCGAGGTTAATCTTTTGTACGGTTTCACCTTGCCTGCTTGTATTGTATCGACTGACGTAAACCGACCTGTTTTTAATTAATATTTTTTATTTCCTCAACTTCATTTTCTGTGAGGAATTGCGCATTTCAAAAACTTTTAATTTTATTTCTCTTACTGATTAAAGCTTAAGTAGGTATTTAATTATTTAAGCATCATTTCGTATCCTAGGTAGGTACTCCTTACATAATAACGTACCTACGTGCCGTGCCGTTAGTTTTTGGCTGATTTTTAAACAAATTAGAAAGTTTTGTAGTTCTTTACAGTAAAAAATTGTTGCGCTATAATCTTTTTATCACGAAGGTACCAAGTATCTATAGATATATAAGATATCCTAGGTATCCTTTGTTTCTGGTGAAAATAAAAAAATTGAACTACTGTACCTACTTTTTACCTACTTTACTGATTATTTTGTTTGCCTGCCACTTAGGATGGAATGTGTTGCAGCGGCTTTTAGCCTTATCGCATATCATCTATCGTGTTCTGTAAATAGATAAATAGTGTGTATTTTGTTGTTGAATTATATATGAGGTAAAAACCTAATCGATAAGCTGGCAAAATATAAGAAAAAATCTATGGCTGTCCTTTACCGGTCAGATTAAAGTTATGGAACAAAATTAGTAGGCATTTATGAATAGTAAATTACCACAAATTTTCAATTAAGCTCCATCTGTTATCGAACATAGAATCTATTGTTGTAATTAGTACTGCTATTTGATACTAGATGGCGTAACATAAAGTAGTTTTGCGTTTATTTCACATAGTTTATGCTCTACACAAAAGAAAAGTGAAAAGAAAATATATTTTTTTTGTATTGGTTTCTCCCTTTCTGTATTATATGTGAATGATTCGTTTACTACAAACATGACAAACGTCAAACTTTTGTTTATTTGCGTGTTGCTTGTGGCATGCGAATAACTTTTATCGTTTTTCAGGGCGAAAAATTGCGTGATTTCATAGTAATGTCCCGAGATATTACCATAAATTATCACCGATTACCATTCAGTGCAGTAAATGGGCAGTCGGTTTTATTAATACACGAATAATCAGTTTTCTTTATATTATCGTCGTCTCCAGAATTTTTGACTATTTACATGTGAAAAATGAGCCGCTGTGATTTCAAAATAGTTCTCTTAGGCAGCGAACATGTCGGTAAGACGAGCCTGGTGCTTAGATTCGTCAATTGCAGGTTCAATTCGGGAACGCCGTATCAAAATGTAAGTAACAAATAGTGTTGAAATCGCATTGTTTACATCCTGCTTAGAGATTATTATTAGCTGAATCATGTTACTTGATGATTCTTAGTACGCGTTAAATGAATGTCTTTGTTTGTGTGGATGCCTAGATTAAACAAGTAACCTTGTGTGAATGATGACTACCAATAAAAAAGGAATTATAACTTTTACCTATTATTCATAGTATTTGGTGTTGCTTTTGTGAATTTGATACCTGATAGTCTACATTTATACATTTTTTTAATTTATCGTTTCTATGTAATCAATATAATATGCAGAGTACCTACTCTACCTACTGATTACTAAAACTACTTCAAACATTATGTCTCTACCTATTTTGAAAGTAAAATCATGATTTATTTAGCAATTTTTACTTTGGTAAATTAGGCCCACTTTGTCCTTCGCCCATGTCCAGCAGTGGACTGTTGTGGCTGTTGTAGAAGTAGTAGTATGTCATAAGCTTTGGGTATAACCTGCTAAAGAATGTTGAAACATAACTTTCATATTTTAGGTATAGGCTTGTGTACTACTAGTTAAACAAGCTACTTTAAAAAACTATATATTGTATAAGAAACTGATGTTATGACATCACCATAATAAATATAATAATAAAGGGTGTAAGGGACAGCCCTCCAAATACTAATCCTGCACCCTGCATTCAGACCATGAAACTGAACAACTTCCCATAAATAAATACTTCAGGAAATGGCAAAGCTGATTGTGATTTTGTGTGGGAAGTCGATTTTTTGTCATTTCCTGACATATTTTTCTAGGAGAACGTTTTCAATTTCATGGTCTGCATGCACCCTATCAGTATTCAAAGGGCTGTCCCTTACACCCCATATACTATTGGGGATGGCATCAAAATAGAAACTTTTTAATTGTTTCTCAGTTTAGTAAATTTTATCCTGCATATTATGAAAAATAATGAATGATAACTTGTCTAATTTTGGACACTGATTTTAAGGGAAGTAGTGCCGCAGAACTACCCCCACTTCAGAAGAAAAGTTATTTAATATAGATTATAATAATATATATAGAGGTATAATTTTTGCTGCTATTTCAAAGCAAAATTAAACCCTGCAAAAACCACAAAATATTTCTGTAATTAAAGTTATGGATGAAAGTACTGAACTGCCAGTTTTGGTACTAATTGTTATAACCTAAATTACCGCGAATATAACATCGCAATTGTAGGATCAAATTTTGCTAAAAAGTTTTCGCCTGAAAAGTTTGTCTCTTTCATTTGCACTCCGATGTAGAAACTAGAGAAATACCTTTAGAATGTCTAATTTAGGCTTTCATACTATAAAAGGTATGTATCTAAATTATAGCAAATTTTTTGCACTTTTTCTATCCAGTAAAGTTAGATATATGTTATACTACACACACACACACACACACTTACTGTTTTCTTTTTTATTAATTACCCAGAACACAACCCTATTCAGCTTAGAGATACATAGAATTCATGCAATACTAAATGTTGAGTAAAGTTAAGATAAAATTGCAACTTTCCGCTGTTTCAGACAATTGGAGCAGCATTTTGTGCCAAAACCCTGCAGTCCAACGGCAGTGACTTCAATGTTGGCATCTGGGACACCGCTGGCAGTGAGAGGTGAAAAACTTCATTATTGTCATGAAAAATGTACTCCACACATAACTTATATATCTATTTGACTGGCCCAATGGCATAGCGGATAGTACCCCGATCCCCACAAAGGAGCTGTTCCGAACCGAGCGGCCGACCGCGACGGCGGACGGTACATACCGCGGCTATCGGCCGTCGGCCGTCGGCCGCCGCGGCAGATGCCATTTCGAAGGCAGCGGCCGACGGCCGACAGCACATGTCAGAGTATAGTTGCCGGGACTTGACTTAGGGTTCATCGGTTTATTATGGTTAATTGAGTTGTTGGGTTCATCATGTGGCCAGAGTTCATCGGGTCGTTATTGTTCATCGAGTCGCCAGAGTTCATCAGTTTGCTAGGTTCATCGGGTTATCATGGTCGATCGGGTCTTTAGGATCATCTCAACTAAACAGTCGCATTCGACCATTTTGGATTGTTGAATAGTACTTGTATATCGTAAAGCCGCCGCGAATATACTGGCTGCAGGCAGTCATGTGCCGTCGGCCGCTCGGTCCGGAATAGAGCCTTAAGACACAAACATATGTGAATCGATTTTCAAATGTTCATGTTTGGTCTGGGTGTTTTTTATGTATAATATGTATTTCTTTACAAAAAAAAAAGTATATAAGTATTAATATCAGCTATCTAGTTCCCATAGTACAAGCTATGCTTAGTTTGGGGTTGATGGCTCTGTGTAATATAAGTCCAAGATATTTATTTATTTTCCTAAGGTAGTTATTAATCAAGTAACATGCCTAATTAATTAGTATTCAATTTAGCTGTGGTGTTAAAAAGTTAGCTGATAATATTTCAATGAATGAACTTGCCCATGAAACTGAACAACTGTTCCCAAGAAACAAAGGACAATACAATACAATACAATACAATATACTTTATTGCACAAGATAAACATATTAAAAACAAGAGGTGAAATAATAATAAAATTTGTGAAAATTGGCAATATCTTCCAGGCAACCAGGTAGTAAGGAGTAAGCTTTTAAAAAGTAGTTGATGCGGGATAGTGCAACCAATATATATATATATATATATTACTTACATCTAAATAAAGTATACCTATAAATTGCAATATAAATATAAACAAATAATATACAAAACATAATAATAAAGGACGAGTCGTTAAAAAATCTCTCTAACATTTTATGGGAGGGTTATGTTTTTAAATTAAATATGTATGTATGTATTATCTTATTTCAGGTTTTGTTCCTTGAGGTAAGGTATTTTTTTTGTGGGCTGATCCAACCCTGGAAACGTCTATGCAACTTTTTATATAATATGAATAGTATAACCACAGAGTATAACGAAATGACTGGCCCGATGGCGTAGTGGATAGGACCCCTCTGACTTGGGCCGTGGGTTCGATTCCCACACAGCAAAAGTATTTGTCAGTTACTTTACAAATATTTGTGTGGAGTTAGGGTGTTCTATGTATTTTTTTACAAAAATAAGTATTTATGTTTATTATCAGCTATTTACATAGTACAAGCTTAGCATAATTTGGGGCTAGATGGCGCTGTGTGAAATGTCCAAGATATTGATAATTCCTGTTGCAGTCTCAAGTGAGATTCAATTTTCGAGTTAGATAAAATCTATTTGAAAAATAATTAATTAATCACAGGTACGAAGCGATGACCCGTATGTACTACCGCGGCGCAAACGCAGCCATAATCTGTTACGAGCCATCCTCGCAGTTCTCATGGCAACGGCTCAGGCATTGGCTGACGGAGCTCAGGACCGTCGAAGAGGTAAGTGTATGGTTCAACCACACCTCGGACACTCCATACAGCGGGCTCGTTATAGACAACTGTCATTTCTACATGTGCATGTGTGTGTGTGTGTGTGTGTCATCACAGATGTGTGAGTGCAGGGTTGGCATGCAGGTTGATTTTTAAACCTAACCTGATGAATACAAAAGAGGATGTAACAAGCCTAGCGCTAGTTTCTACTTAATTCTCCACTGGTATTTTGACATTTCTCGGGTGAGGGCGGGTCGGGGTCTGGGGTGCGGGGAGGTGAGTGTCCGTTCTGTATGTGTAATATATACTACATACTATTGGTTATTCTGTGGTTCAACCATCATCCATCACACACTTTTGATAGTTTCTTGTATAGGAGTAAGGCGATTTGCTGCAATGTTCGCAGTAATATGTAGCCTATGTTGCTCAGGTATATTGTAGCTTTCTAACAGTGAAATAATCAGCCCAAACGCAGCTTTATGTGGCCATAATCTGCTATGAGCCATCCTGGCTGTTGTCATGGCAACAGCTTAAGCGTAGGCTCACGAAGCTCAACACCGTAAGACGGCTATCAAGTAAAAAAAAACATTTTCTCTATATAAAGTCGGTTTACGGACGATAGTTTTTACGTGATAACTAACTAACGTTTTAGGCCTATCATGCGACTCTATCGCTTGTTTTACTTTATCGCTTGCACGCTCGGCCCAGGTGGCATGCTGAAATGAGTCATACTTTTTCGTGAGTGCAGCCGACGCGGCGATCATCGATTTATTATACGGCGTCAGAAAGAAATCGAATAAAATATACATGATCCAATGAATACAGTACGTCTACGTTTGATCCAATAGAAGCTTTTTCACGTGTGCATTATATTACCTGTGTGCTGCCGGCTTAGCAATAGCATCACCCCATTTTATGTGTATTACAATATTAAGCGACATGCTGACAACCTGCCACTAAAGTGATACACGATTTTTCTGAAACATTTTCCGTTTTATACGGCCGTTAACGCTCTGCCTACCATGTAAGAGATAAAGGCTTGATATGTGTATGTGAACATCAATAGTCTGGTTTATGATAAAAATGTGTTGTTGCTGAATGCCAAAACGTGACATGTCAACTTCGTAAAATGTCTCAAAGTGTCACGAACACGAGGTAGTTTTATTTTACATCTTAAATGAGTTTTAAGCTGTTTTTATAACCCCTAGAAGATAAAGAAGATCCCAAATAAATAAAATAATTTTAAAAATAACCAAATTGCAGCTTGCGTTTTTGGCATTTATTAATTTTGACATCTTCAGCTACTCCTAATTAATGTATGTAATCGATCCTTATTATGGGAATATTCTCAACAGGACTGCAAAGTGTACCTCTGCGGCACAAAGAAAGACCTCCTGGACTCCGGTGTGGTCTCCAGGGAGGTCCCCGAAGATATAGTAGCGACGTATTCCCAAGGGCTCCACGGACACTTCCTGACATCCAGCAAAACTGGCGAAAACGTCGGTAAGTATTACGAAGAGCAGGTTTTCCTAAGGACCCAAAAAAAGACTATGAGGTGTTATTTTTTGAGTAAGTGAAAATGGTCTAAACACTCGTACATCATACATACCCTATTGCAGTCCACTGCTGGATGTAGGCATCCCCCAGGGTACGCCATAGGGCACGATCTTTCGTTTTCGCCATCTAGTCTCTACCAGCCGCCTATTTTTAGTCATCGCTCAATCTGGTCGGAGGTCGTCCAACACTACGCTTGCAAAGGCATGGCCTCCATTCGAGAACCTGCTTACTCCACCGTCCGTCGCTTCTACGACAGCCCTTACAGACGCCTAATGTATCAACTTTATGAGCAAAAAATTCTGTCAACCTGCTGAGGTGCGCGGGTCGGGAGCGGGGTAATGCATGCTGATTGGTCAGTGGTCGCGACATCTCATAAATGACAACTTACTTACCAATACGCGCGAGTTTACATCAGACTTGTAGGTCTGATGATTGTGTTGCCGAAAGTATTCGCCCTTAGTGTGACGTCTATCAGGGATTTGGGGTTAATTGGAATCGACAGTCTTATACAGGAATCAATTCACTAACATCTTTCACATGAATGGATTCGAGTAATATAACGTGTGATAAGAAAACAGATTTTAAATTGATTAAAAAAGCGTGTCTAGTCTAACTATGTGTCACCTCGGCCCGTCGGCCATTCATCGACTCAATGGGCTTAATTAAATACCTGAAATAAGTGCTGTTACTTTTCGTCAAATAGGTTTAGAAAAGGATAGGAGGTATCTAAGTCCTAACATGTTTAAAAGTATCTATGGGTTCTTCGCTACTTTTAGTAAATTTAGTCGCCATTACGCGCATTTTGCGTCAAATTATAAGACATAACTGAACTTAGATGTCTCCTACCCTTTGCTAAACCTATTTGACGGAATGTAACAGCGCTTATTTCAGGTATTTAATTAAGCCCATTGAGTCGATGAAGAGAGTGACAGCGCTAATTTAGGGTAAGATAAGAAGTATTCCCGAATTTAGTCCGATGTCCTTCCTACTAAAAGAAAATATGTCCGTTCTGAATTTTATGATTTCTTCTTTTCAGACGAATTATTCCAAAAGATAGTCGACGATTGCGTAGCCGACCAGAAAATGATGAAGAACGTCGAAGAACTGAGGGTACAGTTACAAAAACAGGAGGCGGCTTATAAGGCTAAGAATAAAGAGTTTTGCGTCTGCTGATTAGGATTAAGAATTAACATTTATAAGCTTTTAACCAGGGGGTCTATAAAACTAACAATTGTAATTTACAAAGACGATTCAAATGTAGATTGCGTGGTCAAGGAGACAATTCGATACCAAAAAGAAAGTTATCCTTACAGGCTGTCCCGTTTTTAATGGATATTTTTTTTATTACGAAGAAAAAGGGCCTCCCCTCTTTCACCCACCAGTCTCGGTCTTGGGCTTCCAAATGCCAGTCTCGGAGAAAGGCCTCAACATCATCACGCCATCTTCTCCTCGGACTACGACGACGATGACCATCCTGTGGTATCCATTTTGTGGCAATTATATTATGGCATACAACCCTTATCTCTTCAAAGTAAGAGTGAACAGGCTTCTTCTGGGTGAGCTCGCTCCATCTTAGACTCTGTCTCTGTCCTATGACCAAGACTAGAGACTAGAGCAAACCCATCCTTAATAAAAAAAAAAATATTGTCCATCTGTCGGGATGCATGCGACAGACGTGTCCTGCCCAATCCCACTTCAGCCGTGCGGACTTTTTGCCGACGTCTATGATGCCAGTTTTGGAGCGCAGGGTTGTGTTCCTGATCCGGTCGATCCTTTTAATACCCAAAATGCTACGCTCTATGGTCTTTGGACTTTTGTGCTTTAGTCAAAGACCACGTTTGTGCGCCGTACGTGAGGACGGGATTAATAAACATGTCGACTAGTTTTCGTTTCAGTGTAAGAGGAAGGTCTCCCTTCACCAGTTCTTTCATGGACCAGTAGCTCTTCCAGGCATTTTGGATTCGTCTTTCGACCTCTTTATCCTGCCTGTTTTCGAAGGATGCTATCTGGCCCAAGTAAGTGTATTCGTCGACATAATGTATTATCTGCCCGCCCACTTCCACTCTGTGTTTAGAACTGTTGCACATGAGTTGGGTCTTTGTCATATTCATTTTGAGTCCAACCTCGAGGCTTGCCACATTTATCTCACGTAGCATAGTTCCGAGCTCTGCGGCTGAATTGGAAAACAGTATGATGTCGTCTGCAAAACGGAGGCATGTACAATCCACAACATTTCATTTTACGTTAGATACAAAAAAAATATATCGTTCAGAGTGTTTAGGATGCTTATTAAGATGCACACATTTTCATAATTTTTAATGCAATCGTTTCTGAAATATTTTGAAAAGATGTAAAAACTTCCAAAGTTAGGATTAACCTGAAAAAATCCTTTGCACGGAGTAGAAAAGTTCTAGTAGAAAAAAAAAAACATTGGAGAAGACTTCATTCGATTATTGCCATAAAAAAAAAAAAAAAAAAAAAAAAGACTTCATTCATTCATCTGTCAATGTCAATCAGTTTTTTTAATTAATGTTATAGACGTCATAGAGGTGGTAGGCAAATGAATTTTGTTTTCAGCAGCTTAGTTGTTGGAACTAAACTTAAGCACTTTTTAAAATTTAAAATCTCTGATTATGAAACAAAATTAAATAAAAAGAACTTGCCCTTTATTTAATGATGCGTTAAACTATCTATTAAAAATATTCAAAAGTCTTGTTAGAAATTTGAAATGTTGTGGATTTCACTCGGTGACAGGTATTTTTTGGGAACTATTTTCTTGGTACGGCTTGGTATTCAAAACATTAAAGGTTGACTTTGGTGGCTAACGTTTGGCGCGATACACAGGACATTTTTTTGTCAGTACGCTAATTTTGCAAGGTGATTATGACACATCAAAATAAACTAACTTTCACTTCGAGGCAACCTTCGAAATCGCTAGAATAAAATCACTTGTTCTGTACATGCAGTGTATCGAAAAGTTTGCAAGCGTGATCAGACCATAAAACTGAACAAGTTTCTATAGAGGCTATGTTGTCAAAAAAAAAACTACCTCCCATACTAAATTCTCGATCACGTGACTAAGTTTCTATGGAAACTCGATAAAAAATGTTCGTTGTTCGTGCCTCTTACACCCTGCATTTTTCAATTTGTTTTTCTATGCGCAATTTTTTACTAAACTATTTCGGAGATTGACCCATAGTAAATGTTATTCATACAAATGAGTAGAATCACCCTGCGAAATTTGCGTACTAAAACTAAAACTTCACCCTATTTATACCTAAATTTTAAAACACTTCGCGTGTTAGGTATAATTTTTTTTGAAAACTTGCAGATTTGTCTGGTTCTTTCTGGTTCAAATCCAAGTTTTCTAAAAATCACGCTATTAGTTAAGATACAAGATACTCACTAGTGATATACTTAACAAAAATTCGCATATTTTTGGATATTTAAATTCGCAAAGTTTGTGCGAATGTTTTGCGAATATTAACACCAGATGAGAACATTCAATTAGAAGACTATATAAGGTTAATAAAGTTAAAATACAAGAAGTGAAATTTATTCATTCATAAATGGATATAAGAAATTGAAAAAATATTAGTGACGGCCGAGGATTGAACCCGATACCTGTCGAGTACGTTACATCGCTTCCAGCGCCCCAGCCGAACACTTAAAATTTTCAACCTCTTGATACTCGTCTTTAAGCGACGTACAAGCGACATCTTTTGTAAGTTATTAAAACTTAGTTTACTTAAAGAAAAAAAAAACTATTTCTTATATTACTTTATGAATATTATATAGCACTGTGAGTGCAAAATAAACCATTGATTCACACAGTTTTATAAGTTTAGAACATTATAACCTCCGTATATTAATTACAATAAATATGAACGACAAATGAATTATCTATAACTAATATGAACAAAATACATTATAATTTAGAGTATTGTTATAGAAGGTACATGAAGTTATGTAGGGTAAACGTGCCAGTCACAAATCAGTTATGCCAAGCCAAAAATAGTAATTTATTTATCTTTGTATTGCTAAAATGTTATAACTATCAGAGATGAAACGGATATCCGTTGACTCCGGTATCCGGCTGGAAACTAGATAGCAACTTACTTTAAAACAATAAACAAACGTCATTTTACACAAGACAAATCATACTATTCATACTACAATAAGTGGTCCCGATTCACAATTCACATAAATCAATGACCAACTAGCCGAAATGCAAGTCTAATTCACGTACAGTTCAATATTTATAATTATCGTTTTGCTATCAATATATTTTGTTAAATCATACAAATCTCGTCGCGCCGAATATCCGGTCAGCGGAAATCCGGCGCTCTGGCCTCGTACCTTGTCGAATATCCGGTATACGGTCAAACCACTATCCGTTTCGTGCCTAATCTAAACTATACTACTGCAAACATAAGGTTCACCAGTCTATAAAATCGAAAGCTTTCCTCAAACATAGGTTGAAATACGAAAATTATAATCGCCTTCTTATACATATTGTATGGCCAGTCAATGGATTTTGTAAGGGAGGTCATTTTTTATATTTCGACCTATGTCCTGTATATTGTATTCTGGACGAAAGTTTCATGGACTGTTTCACCCATCAAAATAATTGCATTTTTTCATCTCATATTGTCGCAAAATAATAGATATTTTTGCAAAGTTCGTCCGAAGTTGCTTGGTTTGCGATCGGTACTTCGACCCTAATTTTTTATAATCAGCATAGATTATAAATGCCTTAATGTAAGCAAGCAAGCTAAATAAATGTGATATTGAATGCTGCCGTTTTCCAAAAATTGTATTCTAATGTTATTAGTTATTAACTAGGTTAATGACAACGTCAAGTAGTTAGCTGCTTTCACCACGGGAAAGCATAGTTCCTATTCCCATGGGAAAATGGGGAAGCACCGGGTAAAACCGCTGGGCGGGCCGCTAGTTTTGTATTTAAATGTAATTTTAAACAGCTTATATATAAAGCAGCTGTTATTATTTTAAGTTTAAGTCTTAAAAACTGCAGCGTATTAATTTTCCTTCCAGAATCATAGGATAAGTACCTAGCTTTATGAATACGTTTGACATATAGTTAAAAATAGTTTTCTGAATAAAATACTAATAGCAAAAAATATTTCGGGGAGCCTCCCCATATTTTATTAGAATATTTTGACAGAAGAAATTACAAGAAAACAATTTGAAACGGATTTAAGTTGTTTTTATTTTGTATTTTACAATTCCTACGTTTCGAGCTCTTTACAGAGCCCGTGGTCACGGATGACTAAGGTGTGAGACGTCATTATTTAGAGATTAAATTATTTTTGTTCTACCGCCATCTATTTCATAATTGCCTAGCGTAACGTCCCGGGTCTACGCAGAATGCTGATAACGTATCTTGTGTAGTAGGTCTTGTAGTTTGTTGTATCTGGCTCTTCCGATATCTAGAGTTAACAAGTTAATGAGATACCTATATCCGTTTAAAATTGTGAATAATTGTGCAAACTCAAGAAAATAGCAATCTTGTACCTTTTTGTAGAAAGTTGTTCAGTTTCATTTGCTGATTAACCCATTGAAATATTGACAGCTATTATTTACATTATTTTTTTCATATTATGTTGTATTCAAGCATATTGTAACAAACTTTGTACATTTCTTAGAGAAGCATTTTTAATTAAGTAATTGGTCACAATGCCGTGTTTTTACAATTCAATTAATACTTTTGTACTCGAAATTTCCGTTTTTTACTGGATTTCCCTATTTCAAAGTATGTGAAGTTGCCGTGTGATGCCGGCTAAGAATAGCATCACCCCATTACTTTCCCGCGGATGTCGTAAGAGGCGACTAAGGGATTTCATCTGTATTACAAATTTATGCGACAGACTGACAACCTGTCAGTATAGTGATACACGATTTTTTTGAAACGGCCGTCAAATATTTGTCAGACGTGGCGATAGTGACTGTTTTTCACGGCCGTTAACGCTCTACCTACCCCGCAAGGAATAAAGTTGGATATGTGTGTGTGTGAAAAAAACCTGTATCGGCCCAAGAAAAAGTTAGCATGGTAAGATTTTCATACTCTTATAACCCTTTTTATTTATAGTTTTTCTTAAAATTTACTAATAAAACACTGTTTCACTAGTTCCACTAATGAAATATATTTGTTTAATTTGATATTAAACTAAATGCCCGATGATGATGTTCGAAACCGGTCGCATTTAGTTTAATATCAAATGAAACAAATATATTTAATTAGTGGAACTAGTGAAAAAGTGTTTTATTAGTAAATTAACATGGAGTTCCATCAAGAAGTAACAACACAAAGTGTAACATACTTTTTCTTAAAAAATATAATAATATTTAGTTTTATTTTTCAGAGATTCCGAGGAATAGAACAACGTTTTAGACAGTTTTTAAGGGATAATTAACTACTGGGTAAGTGAAATAAAACATCATAATATTTTCTTTTATTTATTTTTATTTCTTTTCGCGTCACCTTACACACTAAGTCATATGTATGTCATATAACTATATATTACTCACTAGGTAGGTACATAGTATATCTTTATAACTAATGAATATCTTCATTTTTGATTTTATGTATTTTTAACCTTTTTTTTCTTAGAGAAAAACAATTATAATTAACAGCAACAGTGGTGGGTATAGTGGCAGAAATATGTTGATTTGTAAATCGTTGCACTAGTGGCGCCCTTTACACATAAAAAAAAAACAGGCTGAATACGCAATGCATCCGGAAACTAAAGCTTCTTTTTCGATATTGCTTTGCTTAAGGTAAATTATTTCAATGACTCAAGAGTATTATTTTGTTACATTTTATAAACAACATACTCCTCCCATTACCCGAAAACGGTTAAAAATGACGAAAACACAGTAAACAAAACAAGTCGGTAACATACAATTTTAAACTTAACTGCAACCGCATAAGACTTATTTTAAATATAACTATGTTTCATTTTAAAAACTACTTCTTTTTCACTAAATTTACTCGAGATAGTTCGAATTAAATTAAAAAGGTACAAAACGTAAATGGGGTATAAAAAATAAATGTGAGATTTTTCTAAGGCCATACGTCTTACATCTTATTGATGCACTCCAGTTTTTAAAGATACTTTCTTTGATAGACATCCTTTTGAGTGAGTGATAATTTAACGAATAGCTAATCTTTCAAGCTAGGAAGGAGGCTAAAATATAACATTCTTTTTTGTTACACGTGGAATTTATGAAAAAAGACTTGTGTGTATTCTGAATAAATATTGAACAGATTAACCCCACAATATCATACCATACGTCAGTAATTTGGGTGCAAATGACAAAAGTTCTGGTAAGATTCATGGCATGATGTAGGTTCAATCTAGACTATTGACTCATTAAAGGTTTCTTGTTTTTATAGCTGTTTTTGTCAACAAGTACAAATTGCGACGAACACGGATTTTTTTAAAGTCAATCTTAAATTTTCTCAGAAAGTACTTTAAAAAACAAAGTGCTTTAAGACGCCCTGGGCTTAAGATACTGTTATAGCATAGACCTTAAGGTATATCAACATTTTTTATATTAAAAATGTGTAAAGTCGCAATTTCAATAAAATATAATAAAGAGGGGAAGTTAAAATCACTAACATTTTGTGGTCATTTTTGTAATAAGTTCGAATGATCACATTATAATTGTTTGTTAAAAAAAGCTCAGGTATTTTTCTACAATCAAAAGTGTGCGTTGAAGATATTTAGATTAAATCATAATACTGGGCAATTCGGAACTTTATATTAACAATTTAATGTTACTAAATCTTTTCATGAATGTGATTTTTCATTACTTGCAGATTGGTTCCGAGGGGTTAGGTTGAGACAATGATAGACTAAGTCCATGGACTCGATCTGTAATAATTATAATGAAATCATTAATATACTTTCCGAATTTATGGAACCCATAGAACAACACCTCAAACGCTGTATTCATCGTATTTAAATATTTTATTTGCCATTTACGAGCCATAATATAGAAATGTGGCATTTTCGGTGTTTTTCCAATACAGTTCATAGCCCCCTTCTAAACGAAAATTTGAGCCTAAAAAGACTTCTATCTAAGTCTAAAGACGACACCCATGGACGGTAGAAAAAAGGAGGGGAGAAAATTTTGAACCAAAATGTGCATTTTTTACAATTGATTTTTTAAATCGCCGAGTTTAAAACATTTTTACGAGTAAGTACACATAAAACAGAAAATTGTGATCGGGTTTAAATGCAAGGGCTATGTTATACGATCCCATATAATTTTTATGAACAGATTTTATATCCTCACAGTATTGATTTTCATAATCCTCAATCGGATCCAGTAAATACCAATTGATAAACCCATTTTTTTGTCAAGTTCACAATTGACAATTTAAATTGTTGGCTTCGATCGCTTTCGATCGGTCCTTACATTTTGTACAGTAACTTTTGCAACATTGTAATTAAAGACATTTTTATGCATATAAACCCGATCCTAGATAAAAGACTTAATCTTTTATCTTCGTAACATTGTCTAGCGGTACAAGAAAATAAAGATTTCTACACATCTATTGTGTTATTATTGCTCAGATTATTGCTGGGTCCGGGGTGAATGTCGACGTTATTTACTTTATATTCAGAAATGACAATGATTGAAAAACGAAAGGTATTCAGATGCTAGCAAGATATCAAGTTTTCAACAGTTTTTATGATTGAGGTTGCTTTGCAAATTCAAAAATATCGTTGAAGTTAGAAGGATATCATTTTATAGAGCCGAAATATATATAATATATTTAAGATCCTTGAAAAATCTTCTATATCTTACGGTACTGCTTCAACTTTTTCCAAGTTTGCAATTTGCTTCATTAAGATTATACCTTACCTTTATTTATTGAAGTTATTCAAGAAATTACAGAACATATAAATATTATATATTGTTGTTGCAATTGATTCTGAAATAACAAATAATTACGGAATTCATAACGCCGATGCTCACCCCAAACTTAATTAAACAGTAGATACATATTAATTAAAGATATTGCTATAAAGTACAGTGAACAAACAAAAATACTATAACATAAAAAACAGCACGAGACATGACAATTCTAACGATCACTCTGTTTTGGATACGATCAATTAATTTACTATTTGAATTTGAAGTAATGAAATACTCGTACTATATTTAAACACCAATAATTCAAATGGCGTACTTATATATGAAACCATTTAATTTTTAGAGTATGGGTGGTTCAATATCTTGTATTATTGTTATTTTATACCGTCAAAATTCTGCATGGAATAGGTATATAAATTATTGAAAAAATTAAAATAGGTAGCTTAATTTGCTGAGGATTTAGTGAAATTTTAAAATTATAAATTAATAATAGCATATTAAAAGCTTGATATTTTACTTGAAAAGAGTTTCTGAGTGGTACGTCGACTCAACAACTGACTTAAGTCATTTTAATTGATCGTATCCACAACACTACAAGGAAAACACAAATATAAATCATGGATTTAAAATATCCACTTTTATACGTCTCAAAAAATATCGTTATATTTTTGTGTACGAAAACAAATTTTCCGTAAGCACGCGACAGGGACTATCTCTACAACACATCAAAAGTCTAGCTTTTTCTAAAACAAAAAATATTTTTCTACTAGAATTTCAAGAGAAATAAAAACATTGAGTAAATATCTATTCATGTCTACTAGTCTATTTAACAGCCTTGAATCCATAATATATATTAAAAACATCCTATAAAAGGGAATTACACGTCAATTATTTTATAGGATAGCAAGTAAAATAAGTGATCATCATGCATAATATAGTGTCAAAGATAGAAAAAAATTATATATTTTGTAATCCAAACCTTTTGATGGAAACTACCTGGTCCTTTGGAGATGATTCATTTAAAAAACATAGCAGACTCTATTATGTAAGTAAACTGAACAAAATTGGAATAAGTACGTACAGAAATAAAAGCAAAAATCTTAAATATTACACAACTTCTTGCCGACTCAGTTCTAAAATTGCAAAAAAAGTATTTTTATAGCAATAGGTTGACAAAAGTGAAAACAAACTTAAATAATTTTGAATTGGCTAGATTTTTAGTTACAATTATACATGATGACCGTGACGATGATAAACAAGAAAAATATAAGAACGGTAATAATTATATACCGTAACGCCAAAAATATTACTTTTATTCTTGTAAATTAGACTAGACTTGTTGTATATTCAAGGCTGCATTTAATAGACACAATTTAGAATCACTACGAGGACATAAGTCTGACATTGGTGTTATCCATTAATACAGGACAGACGGACATAACGACAGACATTTGTACAGTGAAATTATAAACCAAAATAATGTTTGGCACTTTGTGAGTTAGGTATGGTACATCAAAATCTGAGATGCAATGTTCATATCAAAATTTCCTTCATCATAGTACGAGTATAAATACTTCATTATCCGGTTTATTCATTGAATAAAAGTTCTTATGGCGCGAACTCTTTCAGATAATAATCCCTTCTTTTATTATGTACTAATGTGTTACTGTAAAAATCTTCAGTTTTAAAATGTGTATAAATTGGCTTATGAATTAAATTACCACTGTACGTATATCATACATATGTTACGCATTTGCAGGTAGTACTATACGACATTTGAGGGATTTATTTTTTGAAATACCATTTCTAACTCAACGCGACATCTATGACACACAAACGAGACAGAATTTAAGGCATTTCAATAGACATTTTAATTTTTCTATTTATCGCCGATTCTAACTTTAATGTATAAATATATGTAGAGGATTATCATATATTTGGTGTTTCCTTTGGGACTTAAAAGTATATATACTTTATACAATGGAATGGATTTAACAAACTAAAAGTTAAACCATAATAAATTAAATAAATATGACACTCAAAATTTAAATAGCCTATCTAAACGATATATAATGTTAAGTTACTTTTGCACAATAATTTTGTATATATAATATACAATACTTTAAATATATCTTGAAATTTCACCTAGCTAACTTACTCTGTCTTATAACAGCGACTGATCGTTAATATATGTTTTTATAGTTAAGTTACATTAATCTTATTTCTAGTGGAAACAGCGAAGCCGTTTTAATCTATACTTAATTTATATATTATATGTAGCATATTACTATATGTATAGTTGAAGGAAGTACATAGCAACAAGAGAAAGGCAACGACTCGTCATTTTGGAGTTATAGACGCAAATATATATTTTTTACTCCCCCAGAAGAATCTCAAATCTAAATGAAATTATATGCATGAAGCAATATGTGTGTATACACAATGCATTCATGTTATAAAATATATATTTGACGTATCGATTCTTCCCGAGAAGCATAAATCACATTAAGTTTAAGAGTACGTCGTATCCACTATATGATCAGACGGTCGGCAATTATTTAATGTTATATTAATACTTACTCTATGTTGAATATATAACGCCTAGTTTTCTAATTCAAGCAGTTATAGGCATAAATGAATTCATTTTACTAGTACTAGCATCATTACATGTTGACTATGACTAAATTTAACTATCTAACTGTTTTGTCATACATATTTTTGTGATATATTCAGTTTTCCTAAGAGGTCGTACCTCTGTCTGGACAATATTTTAAAATATATATGCAAAATATATCAAAACGACTCATACATTTTGTGATTTAAGGGACACGAGCAAGATATGATTTTTCAGTATTTTAATATTATTACTTGTTCCACTGGTATCGTAAAAACTATTAAAATAATCGTAGTTTGAAAATAAGTTGGGTGGGTTTGAAACATTTTTAATACATTTTGCGGATATATTTTAAAACACGTTTAAAATCCTCTCTTCGATTGACTGGATGACAAAATTGACGTAACAATTCGTTCCTTAGCAGAAATTAACTATATATCGTAATTTTTATAGTATATTATAATATTCTTAATATAATTTCTAGCGATATGTCTCTCAAGTCCAACTACAGCAAAACAAAATTGCCTAAACAAACACTACGACAGACAAACGATAAACTTTCAATATAATATAGGGTCGTATTTTTCTGTTCAAGGCATATAAAGGTGCTATAAATAATATAATATTTGATATATACGGAGCGACACTCAAGAAATGTTAGAAATTTCGCAATATACCTAAAGAGCCAAGCATGTTTGGGGCAGGTCTCTTGTAGGCATTTCATCACTTTTATTACAGTAAAAGTTAGATAGATATCAAGTCTTTACATGCCCAAAACTGAAAAAACTAACCCTGTATATAAAATACATCTTTTACAAAATATCCAAATATCGAACAGCGTGGACAGACACGCTCAAAAAGTTTTCAAAAAAGACTTTAATGTAGTACAACTACACTTCTTTATATCGTAGAATATGCATACTGTAAGAATAGAAGACTAACTCTTTTGCTACGTTCACACTATGCTCCTGCTCCAGCCCGTAGCCAAGGAAGTACCAACGCGAGTGAGTGCTCACACACTGCCGTCATACTCTTCTCGCAGCAATATGAGTACATTGCACTGCACTTGTGCTCGTCCTGCCATTTCTTTGACTCGCGCACGAAAAGCTAACACTCGCGGGAGCACGGGAAGTGGCAAAGGCATGACTAGAAGTAGTGAGAGTAACCTGTTTATGTTTACATGCTCGCGCCGCTCACTTCCCTTTCTATTTCCCCACCCAAAGAGACATTGTGTGAACGTGGGGTTACGCAGAAATGAGGATACTAGCTGATAGTCTTTCAAAAATCTAATCGAATTGTAACAAAATATAACACATTCAACGAATGACATTCAAAATAGCTACACAAACTAAAATGAAACGAATTAATCGTTAACGCGTGTAATTTTATGACACAAGTCAAAGTGCAGCCATTGTCAATTACGACACGAGTAACGTTTACGATTGAATGTCTTCATCGAAATAGCCAACTAATTAATAAACTACACAATTAATAAAGACAGCCAAAGTTCGTAACACAAAATTTCATTTTTGAGAGAAACTAAAAAAAGATCACATCTTTTATTTAACTACAGTAAATGATTAAATGCTTCTTAGATCCTAGTCGCAATAAATATATTTTTTCTTATTAGACTATTTTTATAAATAAATCTAATTTTACTACTTCTCGGTATTTTGAAAGTTCATGTATCCTTTTTATAATTAGACACAACCATTTTTATAACAGTATTATTTATCATGCTTTCGTTATATTTTTGTATTGGGTCTGAATTTGGCATTGTCTTTATAAAAACAAAATTGAACTGACTAGATATCCCTTTGTACGATCCGTTTCAATCGATTCTGAGAAAAGAAAAAAAAATATTGACTTGAATTTTCACGCAAATTTTTCATCCTCACGTTGTGTGACTTTCTGTCATTACTGGTATCAGAAAAAATCTGTTTTAGTCCAGTAAAAAACTAGGCAGTCACAACCATTCCAAAAAATAGACAGGCGTATCAAAAGTCGTTTTTGCGATCGAGAGCGCCATCTCCTTCTTATTTAAGATTTTTAGTGTGCTTTACCATTTGATTTACTTCAGCTGTATTATTATACATGCATTCACATTTCCAACTTGCTGTATCAAAATAGGTTTATTTTGCCACAGACGTTTTAGTTACGACTTATTAACTTAGAAGCTTGCGAAAGCTTGAAATACATTATTTTGCATCTATACCATTATTCATAATGGCTGTCACTTGTTTGATTACGAAAATAATAAAATAAATATCCTTTTAGGGATATATTCGTTCGCATTTGATTATGATGGCCTGTCTTGCAACGGCACCTCTTAGAAGCTAACATAGCCTTCGAAAATTATTAGCAGGTTTTCGAGAGTGAATTTTAACCTGACTTTAATTCATGCCTTAACAGCTAGGCACATTACATACCTACTTTGACTTCTGCCTTTTTTCCCTCTTCATTTTTCTCGTCTTGGAAAATCCGAAATGAAAGGGATCGCCTGTTACTATTCTTTTTACTCCTATCTCACCTTACACTCCTATTCTTTCTCGGATAAAAAATTGTCTTAAAAAATTTCTCACTCTCTTGATCGGAACCTCCTATGTCATCTACGTTTCCTACGTAAACATTTTTCAAAAAAACTACGTCTTAAGTTCTAATCTTGTGCTGCAGATGTTTTTTGGTACAACTCTTTTATATATTAACCATTCCATCAAATTTTTCTTTCACCTCTTTTTTATCAAAAAATTGCAACCTTTTTGGCCCGCGTGTGAATTTGATATTTTGTAGATTATTAAACCTATATTTCTTAAAATTATTCTTATTTTCGATAAGTATATTGGGGAGTTATTTTAGTAGCTATAAATATAACGGAAAGAGTAGAAGAGATTTGAAACAATCGTCAAACTAAAATTTGATTATATTTTTCCAATATATACCATACCATTTCAAGAGTTTAAAATTGAAACGTTTATAATTATAGCTACAAAAACAACTCTTAAAATATCTAAAACTATTTTCATATAGTTATAATAATTATGCATCTTGGCTCATAAGCTGCGGTAGAAACCAAACATTTCGTTAAAAGTGACTCACATTTTTATATATTCTTTTATTATATACCCGTATAGTTTGGGCGTATGAGTAAATATAATTTTAAAAGACTTTGTCTTTTATATTTACTTCTAGTCCGCACTTCGGTGCCTGCCGCCTTTTCCATCGCAAGAAATATGCTAAGTAGGTTACATAACATCTACATAGAAGCAAGTAATTGAAATCAAGGTGTGATTTGAGATAATATAAAATAGCCACTTATGTATCTTTAATTAATTAAGTAAGTATATCCAGCAAAATAAATGACGTAGTTATACTTTTTCCAGCTTTAATAACTATTTCCAGAGGGTACATCCACCCCTTGCGCAGCCAAAAAATTTAGAATCAACTTTCTTGAAAATCTAAAACTAAACAAAATTTCCTTCAGGTGAGTTTAAGATCTCGGGATCAAATTCATAGCCTCCATGTAAAAAACAACAATTGCATTATATAAAAAATCTCCAGTACAAGTCAACACGAGAGTTGATTCAAGTAAGGCTCAATGCATGATAGTCAAAGAAAAGCAAATTTAAAAGTCCCCAGTAAAACCCAACACAAAACCCGAACCAGTGAAGTACCCAGTAAAACCCAATCCAGTGAATTCCCCAGTAAAACCCAACACAAAACCTGATTCAGTTAAGTCTCCAGTAAAACTGAACACAAAACCCGAACCAGTGAAGCCCCAATCCAGTGAAGTCCCCAGTAAAACTCAACACAAACCCCGATCCAGTGAAGTCTCCAGTAAAACTGAACACAAAAGCTGATCCATTAGAGGCTACATCCATTCCTTATGCAGACAGCAGCAGGTGTCGGGCGGCGGCGCGCGCTGGCCTCAGACCAGAAGGCTCGGGGCGAGCCACTCGTCCTCACCGATCTGGGGGACCTGCTTGGACAAATTAATAGGATCGTGCAGTTACTGAATCACGTATGAACCACCATCTTCTTCTAAAAGGTCAGGTTGCACAACATGTGACTCAGTGACGACCTCGAGAGTGGCGCCACTTCACAAAAAATATGTTTGTCTTTGTACATTAATTTTCTTTGTACGTTAATTATACGCATGTTAATAACACGCTTTGGAAATCTTGACTAAATAATAATAATAATAATAATAATATCTTTATTTCAGGTAAGAACCCATAAACCACTTACACAAAACACACAGAACATTGTAAAATACAATAAGATAGGTAGGTATCAAAAATACCAAGTCTTACATTGATAACCTAAAAACTAACTTCATCTCTGGGAGTCGTTGTCGGAGCGATGTATTTTAGACCAGTGCCTAAAAAATATGTTTCCCACGTCATCAGAAATGTTCGCTACGATTGAGTTCTTGCTATCTCGGACTCGGCTCCAAAAGGAAGCAGATCGAGATCGGAGAATAGCAAAAAAGTCGGGAACCTTCGCTTTGCAAAACATTTCCTTAGCACTACACCAGGGAGGCAACCTTAACAAAGTGCGGAAGGCGTTATTATACTGTACACGAAGTACATTATAAAAGCGTTTTGTATATTTCACCCAAAGTTGGCAGGTGTACAACGTTTGGCAATATGCCTTAAACAAAGTTACCTTCACATCTTCATCGCACTTTGCAAATCGCCTCGCTAGCATATTGCAGCGAACAGCAAGGGCCCTTCTCTCCCTCTCCATATCTTCCTCGTCGTCTAAATGTTCATTGAGAACGTGACCCAGGTATTTGAACTTTGACACCACCCGAATTGGCAAACCATACAAATACACTGGCGGTACGAACACCGGACCTCCGTCTCTACGTGTATGCTTACGAAAAACCAGTACTTCTGTCTTCTTCACATTATATAGCAAACCGTGCCTCCTGGCATAGGACTCACAGATTGCCATAAGTTTTCGAAGACCGTTTATTGAGGGACTGAGGAGCACCATATCATCCGCGTAGCTCAGGCTGTTAACACACACGTTACCAACGTGGCAACCGATTCTGGTCCTCCTCAGTTCCTCAATTAGCTCGTTCATATAGAGATTAAAGAGGTCCGGGGACGTAAGGCCACCCTGGCGAACTCCACAATCTAATCTAAAATCATTAGATGTTGCGTCACCCCATTTTACCGTGTTAGTTTGGTTCTCGTACCAGAACCTCAACACATTCACGATACTGGCACTGACGTTAGATTTTGTGAGCTTCCTCCACAACATTTTATAGTTAACCAGGTCAAAGGCTCGGCTCAAATCGAGGAAGCAAGCGTATACTGATGTGTCTCTGTCCTTATAGTAGTTGACTGTATGTTTAAGTGCCAGTACCGCTGAATCCGTCGAGAGCCCAGGACGAAAACCAAATTGCGCATCGTCTATAACAATCTTTTTTGCCAATTCGGGCTGCAAAATCCTTTCAAATATCTTTCCTATGATTGTACTAAGGGATATTGGTCTATAATTATTTATATTCGATAGATCACCTGTCCTATTTTTCGCAATGGGCACAATGACAGTCTTCATTAGGTTACTCGGTAAATACGCATATTTTATACACATGTTGAATAAGTCTGCTAGTACCCTAAATATCTCGTTACTAGCGTATAAAATATGTTCGACGCTAAGACCGTCGTGGCCAGCAGACTTACCACGTTTCATCTTTCTAACTATCCTCAACACTTGGTCGGCCGAGACCTGCAAGTCGTCACGAGACCAATGATCACTGAAACCATCAGATTCCATATCCGGGTTATTCTCAACGACAATCGGCTCCACCTTGAAGTGCTGAGCAAAGTTATTTGCAATAGCTGATTCCATCCTTTCGTTACCTATGCTGATAGGAAGTGAAGTTTTCCCATTGGCCGCTTTAACACCCTTCCAAAATTTTATGAAATTGTTACTGGCTTTGTTTGCTGCTAATATATTCATTTTAACTGTCTCTTGATTATCTTGAACCCATTTTAATTTACGCTTGAATTCCTTACGGCTATCGATCATACTTTGATACACATATCCAGAGGTGGGCTTACCACAATCAATCCACTGAATAAAGTGCAATCTTGCTACCTGATGACTAGCTTTAACGTGGTAATTCCACCCAGGAATTTGGCCATCCCTCTTACTACAGTCGCTTCGACAACGAGAACTCACCGAGGCTCCGTCTTGTAAAATTACAATTAAATCATTATATATACAATTAATAATATTATGATGATATGTTAAATTTTTACATTTACTAGATTCGTTTTGAGTATCACAGTTCTTACAATGACTAGAGTATTTTAAATAAGATAATTTTTCAAAACAATATTGGCCATATTTATTAATTTGACTTAAATTACGTTTGTGCCAAAGTATTCTACTTAAACTATTAGTTTCACAGGAATTTATAACTTTTTTTTCATATAATATTTCAATATTCAGTCTCATAAAAATAGGATAATGGTCGGACCAGTTTACATTATTATTAATCCAGATACTCTCAACAGTCGGCCACGCAGCTGCTGTGGTAAGGCAGTGGTCTAGCCACGAACTGGCACCATTTATTTCACTAGTAAAGGTAAAGGCACCCGAGTTTTCACCTAGCATGTTATAGTCGGCACATTGCCATTCCATTTCTGAACAGAAGTTCGATAATTCATCCCCAAAGATAGTACCAGAATTCGCATTGAAGTCACCCAAAAAATAACATACTTCGGTATCAAACTCCTCCACGATCGCACTCAGACTAGACAGAATACTAGTAAACTCCGTTAGGTTGTCAAGTTTATTACATGGCATATAGATGTTAAATACTAGGAATTCCTTTACTCCCATTCTAATCTTAATACCTATTATTCTATCTGATTTACAGTCAATTATGGTTACAGAGTCAAACAGATCTTTCCTCCATAAGAGTGCAAGTCCACCATACGGCCGTCCTCTCAAAATTCCTACACTCGTATCCACAGCTGACGTAGCCATGCAACTGAAATCACTGTCAATTCCGTTCACAAAGTTCAGGTCATGTGGTAATAACCAAGTTTCTTGGAGCGCCACTAGGCTTGCCTCGCGACACAGGTCCTGCACGTGATTAACAGCTCGCTTAATAGACTTACAATTGAAGGAAGTGAATGTGAGTTTCTTTACAGGTGTACTATCCATTATAGTTTATTGTTAGTGGCGGTAATTGGAGTCGCACGCTCGCGGTATCTACGGAACACAAGTCCACTCGGCCAAAAATCGTTACTAAGGAACTTTTCGAGCTGCCCAACATTTACTGCAATTTTAAAAGAGTTAAAATCCAATTCCTTGTTTTGTTTCAATAATTCCACACCTACACATGATTCATTCATATCGGAAATGTGGGATATTATGTCCGCGGCCGTAGTACTTTTCTTAGTACGTGAGACGTAGATAAAAACCTTTGGTTCATTTACCAAAATTCTAGTGCTATTCTGCAGGGAACCACGTAAATTTCGGCGTTTCGTTTTTCTATTTACTACGGTAGTAAATTTGCCATTATCATCGTTCGGGCGGTCGTCGGTAAAATTATGATTAACCACGTTATCTTTTGCGGTCCTGGAAGCGGACTGCTCCGTAGCGGCCGCGCTATTATTACCCGTCTGACGGGGTGCGGTAGAGCTCGAATTCCCGCGCTTCTGCCGAGGTTCTCGTATAATATCGCGGTACGACGGCGTGTGTATTGGCTCAGGTGAGCCGGTCACGTTGCACGCTGGTGTAGGCATAAGCGTCAAGCGATTATCATTTCTTTTAGGTGTAGTCGAAATATTCATATTATTTGTCTTTTTCTTTTTACATTGTGTATCCGCTTTCTGTATGGTGCTTTTCAGTCCAGTCAGCTCAGTACTTATTTTCATGTCCAGATTAGCCAGTTCCATTTTCGAAACACTGTCAGCCTTCATTGTTTGCAGGTCCGTCTTTAGTATGTTGATATCTTTTAGTAGACGCGTGACGTCTACATGGTCAAATGATACTGGGGGTAATCTATTCAGATCCTTCGCCACAAAAGTAGGCAAATCAATAGGATCCGACTCCTTTAGGATTTTTATAATGTCTTTTAAGTCCTTTTTCTTTTTATCCTCTCCTCTTCTCAATGGAACTTTGCTTGCGGGAAACGCGTTGTAGAGAACAGCTTTTCCTTTTTCCACTTCGTCGTCGGTGAAGTTAGAACCACAAATTTGCGCTATACTTAATTCGTCCAACACGTCGATTTTATTTTGAACAAACGTGAGTAGTTCATTTATAATCAGCTTATCCGCCATGACTTGTCACTTGGACCACACATTTATAAAATAAGTGCGCTAACACTGCGTACGACCGTCCGGCAGAATACCGGAACCGAGACCTAAAATTTGAAACAAATGTCGTTTACAAATGGTGGTGGCGTAAAGTTACGTGCTGTGTGATTAACCTGGCCAGCCCCGAGGCAGTGCCTTTATTTTTATTTTTTTATCCCGCCCGAGCCGGTTTTCTATTAGGACAATACAAAATTGTTATAAAAAGACGAAGATTGCGTTATGCAAATTTCTTTTTTTTACAATGACCGATCATGACGTCAATAAGTGATAATGCTATCCTACATTGAATAAAGTTATTTCATTTTCAGTTATTTCATTTTCATTTTCATTTTACAAACAATCTATCAGAATGTCCGGTACCTACCCAAGTTTTTAGTATTATCAGTAAGTAACATTACATTAGAACCTACATACTAGTTAATACCAAAAGTGGCCGTTTTAGGCAATTTTTTCCATAACTTTAATTGCAGCGAATATTTCATTGAGTTTGCAGGTTCAAATTTTACACAAGGATAATACTAAAAACCTGGGCATCGGACATTCTGATAGATTTTTTGGATAAAGAGAAAACTTTTTTTGTGACGTGGCGCCACTGTCGAGGTCGTAGACGGCTACACTCGCCTTAAATATTTAGGGAGCTGCGTTATGCATTTGTAAAAGAAGGACCCTCAAACATATTTTAGGGTCCTTTTGCAACATCAGCATCCACAGCAATTGTCTACTGCTGGCCATGGGACTCTTCCTTATTGGCAGGCGGGAAAGCAAATGCAGTAATAGATTTTGCATTCACAAGGAACGCTGTTGTCCTTTACCTTGATGAATTTATGTAGTCTTCTTTTACCACATCATCGGGTAGAAATGGGATGGCATAATTATTTATTAAAAAAATACATTTTACAGCATGACAGCCGAAGCTTGCACTGTAAAACTAACTAGTTACTGCACATTAACAGCAAAATAACACAAAAACTAAATAATTAACTACAAATTTTCCACAGAACAAAAACACACTATTAAGTTTTACAACGCAGTCTGCAAACAAGTCTGTTTGTGGCGATACATCCAAGAGCGAGTTAAGTAGGCTAAGCGCAAGCACCAATGTAGGTAATGCTGATTGATGCGCATTGATGGTACGGCGAGGAGACGGTCACTGCGGCCACGCAAGTATTTATCTATACACTGAAACCCATTTGGAGTCTCGTCAATGATTAGAAAATCTCAAATTGCACACTTACTGGCTGCACCTGGAAGTGCTGCAGCGGATAGTGCAGCACCTGCGGCGGCTGCGACATGGCAGCCACGCCGCCGACGCCGCCCACGCTTCCCACGCCGCCCACGCCGCCGCCCAGCGCCCACGGCAGCTGTACGCCACCCATGCTGGAATTTAAGTGGCTACGTCTCAGTTGAGATATGCTCTTCGGTGAGGAGATTCTTGGTAGTGGTATCTAAAGACGACTTCTCTTGAATTCCAAATTTTGAAACACTTCCCGTGTTAGATATACAATTTTTGAAAACATACAAAATTTTCATTATCCTGTCCGCCGCGCTTGGAAATTTAGCAAGTTTTCAAAAACGCTCTTTTCAACTGACTGACTCTATGGTGATAAGTTCTACAAAAGTGGAGGTTTGATTTACAATGTCTCTTTAGTGAGTATCGAGATGAAAATAGAGTGTATTGGTTTCGCAATGCACCCGGCTGTTAAAATTCGCTACGGCAAAAAACCCACACAACTGCCGGCTTTTGTATTGATCTTTCCTTTTTTTTTCTTACAAAAAAAGACGCGGGGAATGTCAGAAGAAGAGTGTTTGATAGTTGATCTGACTGTGATGACATTTAAACCACTTGCTGGATTCTTCACAGACAGTACACCGCAAATGCACAAAATAGAAAATGCACAGAAGGATCACTCGGGCCTTTTTTCGATAATTGACGCTTTCGGCAAGGGCTGCCACAGTTTTCTTACCCATTTTATTCAATGGTGTAGGTACCCTAACATACAGGGAGTAACAGAAAGGGTATATCAAGCCGAAAGGTGCTCATGAAACTGAACAACTTTCCCCATTTCCCCACTTTGACCTCCTTTCGGCTTGATATACCCTTTCTGTTACTCCCTGTATTTACATTACTTATACTACCTGCGTAGCACAATTATTATGAAACGGGGAGTGGCGAGTAGGTAGATATATGCTCTGGGGCTGTTGAGATCTTTTTAGCTGGCATGGTGACCCTGGTGATCCTGACCGGCGGTGGCGGACTAAGTGACACAGACGTGACACACAGACATGACAAATCGACAAATTGACCTTCTTTTCTATGAATTTGTTTCCGCAGGTTTTATATTCATAATAGGTTGATGTACTGAAAAGTACGTAGTAATATTTAGGTATATTAAACAAAACATAGATGAAAAATGAGGTGCCGTGTGAAGCCGGCTTAGAATAGCATCACCCCATTTCTTTCCCGTGGGAGTCGTAAAAGGCAACAAAGGGATTTGAGGGTGTGTATTGCAATTTTAGGCGATGGACTGGCAACCTGTCACTGTGGCGACACAATTTTCCGAATGACCCTCAAATTTTTGTCAGATGTGGCGTAAATATCCATTTTTGCAGCCGTTTACGCTCTGCCTACCTCGCAAGGGATAATAGACGTAATATGTGTATGTATGTTCATCAAAAATGAAAAATTGTTTTTAGCCTTTATTTAAGTACCTACCTCTAGAAACTCAAATCACATTATATAAAAATATACTGATGAGAGTTATTAATCTTGTTTGTTCTATTATGAAAACAAATTTTCATTTAAGTTGGTACATAATATTATGAGAACATTGTACAAATCTAATAAACCTATTTATTACCTATTTATATTTGCGTGAAGCCATTTTGCACGTCCACGCCAAACGCGGTTGGTTGACACTCGACTACAAGTGTGTTTGGATTGGTTTGGATTTCCTTGTAACGGCGGCGTGTCAAATTGTGCGAGAGTTTTTGACGTTTGCTTGAAGTGAGCTCTCTGTATTCGGCGCGCAGCCGCCAATACTTACTTTGTGGCAAATGCCTCAAAGATAAAGGCGTCATTGTGACGTAGCTAGTTCCTATAGCAAATGTAGAAGGTTCAAATTCAGCCCATGATATAAGAAGTATTATTGCTCATCACAATAAAACAATTTTAAACAAATTTAAGTTATTAAAATTCCTACGTTTCCAAATCAAACATACTGTAAGACCTACTACACAAGAGACCGTTTCAGCATTTTGCGTGGAGGTAGAACAAAAATAATTTATATTCTAAATAATGACGTCTAACACCTTAGTCATCCGTGACCACGGGCTCTATAAAGAGCTCGAAACGTAGGAATTGTAAAATCCAAAATAAACACAACTTAAATCCGTTAAAAATTATTTTATTGTGATGAGTAATAGTTGTGCAAACTCAAGAAAATATTAAGTATTATTGCTGGTTTCCTAGCTGGCCCTCACTCACCCCATATACTGATGCTGGTAGCCGGCGAACTGGCCTGCATACGAGTATCCTTGCACGCCCTGCACTCCTTGCAGGAACCCTCCCAGCTGTTGCGGGTACGTGTTGTACCAGTAGGAGGTGGGGGGCACGCCTCCGGCCGTGTACGCCGCGCCGAACGGACTGTAAGCCGTGCCGCCGAGCTGCGGGACAAGATATTCTTAGTTAGTTTTCAGACTCTAAATAAGGTCGCCCAGTGTATCGCCTCACCTGCCCCTGATGCAAGTGCTTTTGGGATCACTAGACTTGACAGATAATAAGCGGAAGTTCTGCAATTGTTGAAGTTACTCATTCGCATATAGAAAGTTCAAAAGCTATTTCCCGCTTCCTCATAGCTTACGAGGAAGTTAGAAGGAATTCGATCGCACAAGCGCGTCACCATAGCCGAGGGAGACCTGCCACCCGCCCGCCCCACGCTTTTCTGTTCTAGAGATCGTTTGTTTAGTTTCACACACACACTTCCTCATCCGGATCTTTTTATTCTTCCTCATATCTTTTTTTGTTTTCTCTTCCGCTTCCTCTTCCTCATAACATCTTCCTCGTCAACATTAATAATAAGCTTTTATTAAATGTATCCGATTTCGCTTAGTGTATTTTTTGTTTCACACACCGTATTTTTCACTTCTACACATAGTGTATTTATTATCTACCTAATTGTAATGGTCTCACCTGCCCCTGCTGCTAGCGTTGTTAGGATCACCAGACTCTTTACCCCAGGAACACTTACGCACTGCCCGTTAACATCGGTGCTGTCATGAGTTGTGTTGAAAGTCGTAAGCTTTCACTCAATATATCCGGTTCCACGCAGTGTATTTCCTTTTTAACCTAGTGTGTTTGCTGTTTCACACCGTGTATTTTCTTTTTAACCAAGTTATAAACCTAGTGTAATTACTGTTTCATTCTATTTAACACAGTGTATTTCCTTTTTAATACAATACAATATACTTTATTTGTACAAAACACAACAAAACAAACAGATACAGAAACCTTGTGTAATTGCTGTTTCATTCTGCACAGTGTATTTCCTTTTTAACCTAGTGTATTTCACCTTGTGTGTTTCACATAGAGTATTTACATACATACATACACCAGCCTATTGCAGTCCACTACTGGACGTATGTCTCCCCTAGGGTACGCCACAAGGCACGATCTCTCGTTTTCGCTATCCAGTCGCTACCAGAGTATTTACTGTTTTGTTTTTAATCTAGGTGCACTATTGTTGGATGATTGCCTCACCTGTCCCTGCTGCTGAGCGTTGTTAGGATCACCAGACTCCTTCCCCCAGGAACACTTGACGGGCTGACCGTTGACGTCAGTGTTGTGAACTGCCACTATTGCGTGCGTCGCGCTCTCTTTCGTTGAAAATCTGTAACGAGGAGATAAGATTTAGTATTGAGAATAGCCATTTTGTTACGGTTAGAGTCATGGATTCCATCCCCACACAAAACAATTTTTACTTGTGATTTCAACGAAAAGGGTTCCATACAAAATCGAGGCTTATTCAACCATATTGCATTTCAGAAGCTGAAATCTTTCATGTCAAAATACTCAGCGGTATCACTGACCGAAGCTGTAAAATTTTCGTCATTCGAAGCTTTTATAAATTTTAGATCAGGCCCTATGCCGATAGTAAGAAGAAACCCTCTCCACCTGTTGAAAGCATAGTTCTTGTCTTTAAAGACGCGTATCTCCTGGATAGTGCCGAAGGGCTGGAAGGTCTTCTGCATCAGCTCCTCAGTAAGGCTAGCTATGAGCCCCCCGCAGTAGACTGTGGGACCTACCTGATGAAAGCGTAGCCCTTCTCCTTGAAGATGCGGATCTCCTGGATAGTGCCGAAGGGCTGGAGGGTCTTCTGCATCAGCTCCTCAGTGAGGCCAGCAGACAGTACACCACAGTAGACCGTAGGACCCACCTGATGAAAGCGTATCCCTTGTCCTTGAAGACACGTATCTCCTGGATGGTGCCGAAGGGCTGGAAGGTCTTCTGCATCAGCTCCTCAGTGAGGCCAGCAGTCAGCCCCCCGCAGTAGACTGTGCAGTTCGTGGGTGAGCTCTGGTTGTACACCTCGTCGAAGGTCAGTGGCTTCGAGTTTACTGGAATAGAAAAATTGGCGTTTTTATTTTGTGGTCGGCTTGAATTGCTGCCGAATAGGTACTGATAATATACAACAGGGTGTAAGGGAAACGGACAGCCCTCCGAATACTGATAGGGTGCATTTCGACAATAAAATTGAACAATTTGCTCGTAAAAATGAATTTCAGAACCGTAACTAATTTTAAATTTTTCATAGCAAGGCATATTTTTTTTACTTTTTTTGTCATTACCATAATCTCCCTTGGGGAATATTGTCCAGTTTCATGGTCTGCATGCATCCTATCAGTGTTCGGAGGGCTGTCCCTTACACTCCGTATCTTTTATTAATCTTACTAAAGTGGTAGAGATACCTCATATCGTACAACGGAACGGGACCGACAATTTATATACCTATTGAAGTGTTTGTTTACTTAGTACGAAGTTATTTATATGATGAGGCAACGTAACGCCATCTGGTAGTGTTTTGTTATACACATATAAAAAAATATGCAATGGGAGATTTTCTGTTGACAGTTCTGTTGATAGTTCTGAATGTCAAACCAGAGGGCACTGTGCTAAACTGAAAATTTGACGTTTCAATATGGCTGGCGGCAGCCATAGATTTGGCTCAGGTGCCGTTTCACGTTGTGTTCGTTACTAATTTATTTCCTTTAGTTTGATTTGCTACAAAATAAACTTGTTGTCTTGCTATTATATTGAGTGTCATTTATGTAAGCAAACAAAAAATCTATAAGAAATTTAGAAGGATTACATAAATACAAAATAAAGAATAAGTATTTTGTAAAGTGGTACAGATTTTCATGTAAAGGAACGTTATTCAATTAAGCTGAGCGCCCTCTACATGACACTCGAGAATCTCTAGAAAATTTCCCATTGTTTCGTTATATCAATAGACGTTTTAGAAATCACATTGTCTATGCCTTGGGTGGCTATAAATCTATGTACAAACGGATGCATATGGTCTATAGAAAACTTACATACATACATACACATATCACGCCTATTATCCCTTGCGGGGTAAGTCGAGCGTAAACGGCCGAAAAAACGGACATTTAAGCCACGTCTAACAAACATTTGAGGGTCATCCGGAAAATTGTGTAAAGCCATAGTGACAGGTTGTCAGCCCATCGCCTAAAATTACAATACACACCCTCGAGTCCCTTAGTCGCCTCTTACGACTCCCACGGGCAAGAAAGGGGGTGATGCTATTCTAAGCCGGCATCACACGGCACAAAAAAACTTGCTACCTACATAATATTTATATTTTAATTGTGACGTCGTCTGTGATACCACGTAGGTAATGTCATTAAATTGCAACTGAATCTATAATGTAATGAGTAATGGTACCTCACGATGATTTGATTTACTTGTTTAGAAGAGCCGCATTTCCGAGTTAACAATATAACTTAAAATTGAAACATTTTTCCAGCTGAAGAATATCTAGGACAATTTTAAAGAAACTTTTCCGGCCCTTGAAGTAATAAGTACAGCAGTTTTGCCAAGTTCAGTACAAGTTTTGAACAGACGACAATTGTTACGGCCCGTCGACTTTTATTTGTTATTTTTGTACTTGGCGCAAGTTTTCAGAGTTTCAAACAACAGGGAACTTTTTGATCCGTTTACTTTCATTATCTCAGTGTAATGAGTTTAAGGAAAAAACATCCGTAGAGATTCAAAGTTATAGCAAAAAGAGTTAGGAAGTTAGCTCTTTTTAACAATGACATTATACATACATAAGTCACGCCTATATCCCTTACATCCTAAACTATTGTTAGTGGTTTAATGCACAAAATAGAACGCGCCGCCGCCAATACTCACTTTGTGTTAAATGTGTATTATTGCCATGTACAATTTTTTCAGTGAATAATTGATTTATCTGTCATCTTTCTATCTTGAATGCCAATTTTTTAAACACTTTCCGTGTTAGGCAAACAGACAACCTGTCACTATGGCGATGCACAGTTTTCCGAATGACCCTCAAATGTTTGTCGGACGTGGCGTAAATGACCGTTTTATGCGGCCGTTTACGCTCTGCCTACCCCGAAAGGGATTATAGGCGTGATATGTGTGTGTGTGTGTGTGTGTGTGTGTAAAATCTGTCTATCCACATATTATCTTATGCTTTTAGATGCCAGATATCGCTAGGTACATACTTTGGGGGCACGCGCCTAACCTGATTTGATAAACGTTTAACACGACATATGTAGATGAGTAAGTAAGTAGGTGTTTTGAGAATCATCATACTGATAAACTCTGCTATAACGAGAAGCATGAAAATGTAAACAAAACAAAATGGAGTGAATTTAAGAACACATTACACACGTATTACCACTACACCGCTTCACATAATTTATTTATTTATTCATTTTGTTTAGATCAAGCGTTATTTTTGTGTGGAACACCGACTTGACGAACGACCCGATGAACCCTTTGAGTTTGTTAATCGCCTACTACTAGCAGTAGCCCTCTGACTCTGACATGGTTGTGTAAAGATCGCCATCTAAGTAATCATAGACAGCAACTATCTTTCTTATGGACAATCGGGTGATTCAGCCTACAATGTCCTTACCAGACTGGAAACAAATTCACAATATTAACTTTGTGAGTGTTCCACCGGGAATCAAACCCGGAACCTTGTCGCCGCAGGCAGTCATACTACATTGCGCCACATCGGCTGACGATTGACTTTCTTATGCTTCGTCTGTAAGCATTCTTACCCCTATATTCTTAGAGATAAATGCAATTTAACATTGAATTCATTTATCTATATTTTAATTTAAAGTGAGGATTTCCAGTATTTATTTAAAAATACTCAAAGTAGTCGCAATGACTAATACTATGACCAGTTGTTTATAAGAATTGGTCTTGGTTGTTTGTGCATTTAAAAGAGAATGATGTTATTTTTAAAGATTTGTTTGTTGGCTTTTGGAATTCTCAGTGTCTTATTTTCTGGTGAGCATTACAAAGTAAATACATTTAGTGCTTTGATATGAATTTAAAACGATCCTAACAAAAACATAATTATTTCACTGTTGGAAGAGTAAGTTCTTAATCTTTGAGTTCCCAGCATAGCTAAATTTTTACCGCAGGAAAGAGCCTTTTCTCTCACAGGAAAGCTGGTAGCAGTAGTTAAAACCGCTGGGAGGGGCTCGATTTAGTATGAAATAATTTACATACATACATGTATCATGCCTGTATCCCTCGCGGGGTAGGCAGAGCGTAAACGGCTGTAAAAAACGGTAATTCTGCCAAACATATGAAGGTCATTCACAAAATTGTGTATCACCATAGTCACAGGTTGTCAGCCCATCGCCTAAAATTGCAACTCACATGTAACCCTTGAGACACTTAGGCGGATCACTCACCAGTCGTTCGTCGTTCCGCTTTTTTAACGCAACGTAACGCATGCGTCTGTCAGACGAAAGGAAATAGTGAGTTCCAATCTTATTCCCATAAGAGCCCGAGCCGGTTTTCTATTAGGACATTACAAAATTTTATAAAAAAAAGAAAATTGTGTGATACAAATTTCTTTTTTTTACAATGACGGTTCTTGACGTCAATAAGTGATATGATAATACTATCCTACATTGAATAAAGAATTTCAATTTCAATACAAATACGGCTACGGTGCGTTCCGCTAACGTTATTAGTTGCCTCTTATGACACCCACGGGAAAGAAATAGGGTGATGCTATTCTAAGCCGGCATCACACGGCGTATGATTTCTGAATTTTTCAATTGTTATTTCAGTTCGCGCTAAAACAGAGAATGGCCCATTTCCGTGCGGTTACAACTACAACTCTGACGTCAGTGGTTGGTTTAAAGTGCACGATGTCGGGGCCACAGTGAAACAAGCCAAGCACGTCTGTCATATAGAAGGTGAGACAGTGGACTATCTATACAGGGTGTAACAAAAAGGTAACTAAAAGTCGGAAGGAGGTCCAGGAAACTTACGATACTGAACAACTTTACTCATGGAACATAGGTCAAAATATAAAAAAACAAATGTCCTCCCATACAAAATTACCGATTGGTTAATTTAGTATTTCTTTTTTATATTTCCATCTATGTTCCATGGGGAAAGTTGTTCGGATTCATAAATACCTTGACCTCCTTTCAGCTTTTTGTATTCATTTTGTTACTCCTTGTATAAGGTGTAGCAAAATAGCTCAAAATATCAATCAGCCCATGAAACTAAACAGCTGTCCCAAAAGAATGCATAGACTTTCGCGTCATTCCATTAGGCCTATTTTGGCATCTATTAAATCCACACTATTTAATTCAATTTCCTATTTAAATTTTTATTCGATTCGGTTTATTATTTGTGGCGCTTTTATCACGGTTTTATTGTGATATTGCCAGTGTCAAGAATGCTAACAAATAAAAATATACCTAATGTCAAAGCATGAGCATGTTTTGTACTACTACTACTGCCTACTACGCTGAGAGTCGTGGGTTCGATTCCCACAAGACACAAATATTTGATCAGTACATTAACAAGTATTTATTTGGGTGTTTTCTATAAAGTATATAAGGAGGTATTAATAACAGCTATCTAGTTCCCATAATAAAATAAAAGCTGTTCTTAGTTTGGGGCTAGATGGCGCTGTTTGAATTTTCCAGGATACTTATTTATTTGCTTCCCCTACCCGCAGGTGCAACATTAGCGTCACCAACTAACGATGCAATGAAATACGCCATGGTGTCTCTTATACATCAAGTTAACCTAAACAAGGAAGTCCACACTGGTATTCAGACTACAGGTACCTAGATAAAAATAATGTACTATGGTTTATTTTGCACTTTTGCTTGTCTTCTTTTTGTGTAGGACACCGACGAACGTACGTACAAAATGTTCCAGCCGATTCTTTATTTATATTTCGACTAATGTTCCTTGAGGGAAGTTGTTCAGTTTCATGGGCTGGTTCGCCCCTTAAAATATTTGCAGCTTATATTTTTAGAGTGGCGCTGTTCCGATTTGGCAACGCACACAGATAAGCATTTTTTGACAGCTGCTTAAAAAATTTAAAAAAGTACTGGAAATCATCGATAGATAGCGCTGAACATCTGGGGGTATCTTTGCTGGGGAGTTCGAACCTTCTTCTTTTCGAGTGGTACACCGAGTCGTCCAACGACCTAGTAAATTATTAAGAAGTTATAATTGGAATTGGATTGAAAGTTTGGAAATACTTACTTAATAAGTATTTGAGCTGCTAGTGGCGCTCATTTTGATATCACTAGCAATGAATAAGGACTACGGTTTCGAAAAATGGAACGCCAACAAAGTAACGAGGAAGAAAACAGTTTACTACTACTAGAACGCTAGTTTTATTACCCTGCGTAAAAAAGCGCAACTTTTTAAATCTGTTAAAAAAAGACCTTTTTAGGTTAAGCCTGATCTTCTATTTATTTCAGGACGATTGCGAACCAACGTGAATTACCAGCACGTTCACGGCAACAGCATTGCGTTGTCAGACAAGGGACAGCTTGAAAGGACAAGCCAATATTTTGAGCTGCCGTACATCTGCTATAGGAATGCATCATTATATCGCGAGCTGAACGAATGCGGTACCACGGATCCTGGTAAGTCTGCCATGAGAAAGAAGTTTTCCCATTGAAACTCACACTTTTGAGAAAAGAGCATTAAGCTAGCCTTTTAATGTACATGAAAAACTCCGCCGTGTGATGCCGGCTTAGAATAGCATCACCCCATTTCTTACCCATGGGTGTCGTAAGAGCCGACTAAGGGACTCGAGGGATGTGTATTGCAATTTTAGGCGATGGGCTGACAACCTGTCACTATAGTGATACACAGTTATCTGATTGACCCTCAAGCTTATGTCAAACGTGGTGTTAATATCCGTTTTACGGCCGTTAAAGCTCTGCCTACCCCGTAAGGGATATAGGCGTGATTTATGTATGTATGTATGAAAAACTCTGACACCAGGGTTCATCAGGTCGTTAGACGACTCGGTGTCCCACACGAAAAGGGAGTGTACATACTAACGCTCACACCTGCCTTAAGGCGAGTATAGTCGTGAACGGCCTCGACAGTGACGCCACTTAATTTTATTTTCTCTTTATACAAACAATCTATTAGAATGTCCGTTGCTCAAGTGTTAAGTATTATCCTTAAGTAAAATTAGAACCTACAAACTCAATGAAATATTTGCTGTGGAACTCTGATGACTTCCTCTTTTATACTCTTGAGGAATAGGAGGCAGCAAAGTCTTTTCCCACCGGAAAACGGGTAGCAGCGGAACACCAGTTCTTAAATCATCTTTTCCTTTCAGAGTATACTCTGCACAAGCAAACTAGCAAGTGTTACAAGTTCCATGGAGACAGGAAAACCTTCCCTGCAGCAGTGGAGACTTGCGTGACTGAAGGCGGCCATCTGGCCATCATCAATGGCGAATCGGGTACGGTCTTGGTTTCGTGTGGGGCACCGTGTCAACGAACGACCCGATGAACCTTGGTGTCAGAGTTTAACAACCGTTTACTACTAGTAGTGGGTCTTAGTTATCATAAGCAACAACCGGGACCGACGGCTTAAGGTGTGCGCCGAAGCACGGAACCATCTTTCTTTTCGGACAATCAGGTGGTTCAGCCTGCAATGTCCTAACAAATTCACAAAGTGATAAATACCAACTTTGTGAATGCCCTACCGGGAAACGAACCCGGAACCTTTGCGCGCTGGCAGTAGCACTACCACTGCGCCACATCAGCCGTCAGTACGGACGGGTACGGTGACCGATGGTGATGCCTTTATTTTTACCTATCCTGCCTTTTGTTGCTCTGCCTACCCCTCAATGGATTTATGCTTGATGTGTGTTTGTGGGAATACCATCGTTATGCATATTGTTGAAGTTCCTGATATACTGGCATACCTCGGTTTGCATTTTTTTTTTGTCATACTATTTGTTTGGCATAATATTTATGTGTCATACTGCATTGAAAGTCATTCTTTTATTTAGACCTATTTTTTAATTTGAAGAACTTTTAAAGTAATAGTTTATGGTGCGGCGGGGGTGGCCCTTGGGCCACCCCTAAGCCACGAACATGCTTTTCTAGGAGTATGTAGTCGACATTATGACTTGGTAATTTATGCTTCAAGGGTTATGCGTGTTGTTTTTATGACTTTGAATAATTATAAAATATGCGTAATACAAATATGACTTAAAATTTTATGCAAACCGACCCCAAACCGTGTTTGTGTATGTACCTATCTAAAAAATGCTGAAAGTATTTCGACGGATGAACTAGGCTATAAAATTAACCGACCACCTTTCTCAAAGTATCAAGTACTATCAAGGAAACTTGAGCTTTAACAGGCTAAGGTCGTATTTTGCGTGCAGTGGTCAGCGGCCGGGCCCGAGTTCTTTGTTTGAATGAACCAATAGTGTCTTTGGAAGCTTTTTTTGGTGTAAAAGACAATGAAAACCTCATAGAGAAACTGAAAAAAGTCCTTTAAACAATACTTTAAAACATGTGTCAATCATAAACTCATAAAAACCAACTGCTCTTTGCCTCCGCAATTGGTCGGAGAAAAAAAAGGGTGGGGTAGCTTTCCAAGGCATGTTTGCAGGCGATTTAGTTTTAAAACTGCTAAAGCTCAAGTTTCTTCAATGGTAATTTGCCCAAAATAATTGAAAATCTTTAGAAAATACCTAACCTTTTGTAAACTAAAGTAAAAAGTCATTTAGTACTTTCATAAGAATAGATAATAATACTGGCGTATAGAAACGAAACTCCTTTGCCTGGGCCCCAAAAGCCGCGCTTTAAATACCTACTTCCCCCCGCAGCCCGTAACGCCCCGCACTCTCCCGCGCTTTAAGTCGGGGCTGTCACGTGCCAATAATTTTATTCCAGACTAGCGGCCAGTCAAGAGGTTGCGACCGCTGCTAACAGTTTTCCCGTGGGAACAAAATATTTACCCGTTTTAAAGTCTTACCTTACCATTTTATTGTTAATAGGTAGGTACAGAATTTTAAAATAGGTGCAAAAATGGCGCCGTGTGGTGCCAGATTAGAATAGCATTCTTTTTGTAAAACGCGTTCTCCCTATGAATACAACACCTTGCACTCTGCTCGCTAATCCATCCGCCAAGCGTGGTGAGTAGGTAGGTACTTAAGGCAAATAGGTACCATCCGAGTAGAAGGAGGCCCATGTCCAGTAATGGAATTTGTGGCTCTTATTACGTGGCTGTAAAAACTTAGATGCGGAGTCTCAATAATTCGGCATTGCTAAATTTTTCACAAAAAATTAAAATTCGACCCGCACGACGAACGTTTCCGCGGCGAAGCGCACTCCCGACTGAATTGTTCTCTAAGAGACAGCCAGACGGATTGACCTTGAGCGCGTCTGGAGCGGGAGTGTCATCTCTATGTGATTTCTACTCTATGGTACTTTCACAAAAACTGGGAATTAAACTACGTATTTTGTTTTACTCGTACTCTAAGATGAAAGATGGAGATCTAGACCAATCATAATTTTAAGATTTTATTATTTTACACAGAAGCTGAAGTTATCAAGGAAATCTTTGAAAACAACCCGAGAGAGACAATCTCAGGCAACCACTGGACCGACTCAGCATTTCTCGGCTATTACGCGTCAGTGGTGGTGTTGCAACCGCGTCAGAGGCGGAAGAACTCTGACAGCGTACAGCGGGTGGTTCGTCGGCTTGGTGCCCAGCACGGCAGGAGAACCAGAGTTGTGTCGACTTGGTTGACGGTGGAAGGTAAGTAAAGACTTACTTTAATACTAAAATACAGAACACTTCTTGATTAATTTTGATAAAAAACACTTGTACTCGTTTCACAGTTTTATTGCGGGGTAACCCGACCGGTTTCGCTCACATGAAACACTTCTTGTGTTGGGTATATAATTTTGAGAAAACTTGCACTTTTTGATACCGCAGGAAAGATTTGAACTTGCGACTTTTGCTTTCAGTACTAGCAACGCCTCTTCATCTGGGCTACTGCGTATTTGTATATATGGTATTTGCATAAAATTGGAATTAGCAATTTCCTTTCATTTAACAAACGCATGCGTTACGGTGCGTTAAAAATACGCAGCGACGGCCGACAATCGCTTTATCAATGTCACTCCTGTGTTTCCAAACGCATACAACCCTAATATCTTCAAAGTAAGAGTGAACAGGCTTCTTCTGGGTGAGCTCGCTCCATCTTAGACTCTGTCTCTGTCCTATGACCTAGACTAGAGTCAAGAGCAAACCCATCCTTAGTAAAAATAAATAAATATAAATCTTAGTCTTGGGCAAAGTACACTAACTACAGCTACCTATAGTGTATTTTGTACGATCCACAGAACAGCTGATGTCAGAAGTGGGATACTCAGGCTGGTCACAAGACGAGCCGAACAACTCGAGAGGCGACGAGTTCTGCGTCACTGTGGGACGAAACGGGAAACTTTTCGACGACCCTTGCACGCGCGAGCTGCCTTTCATATGCGAGAAAAGGACGGATAACTGTATTATACCTACTGCTATACGGCATATTACAAGTGTTGTGGTTCTTGATGAAAATGAAAGAAATAAATTCAAGTATTCCTCTTAGACTTGAACCTAGGACTTTTTAATTTAGATCCAACGCTCAGCCAACCGACCTATTGCGCTGCAATCCACTCCAATAATATGATGAGTTTGATTCCTTTTGATTTTGAATGCGTGTACGAAAAGTGACATGTTATGTTTGATAATTAACTGTCAAACATTTGGGTATCCGTCTGCTAAATCAAAATTCAATGCCAAATTAAAAATATACTTTTTCTCTTAAAATATGGCGCATGGCAAATAGCGCTAGATATTGCCCTAATTTTGATGTTTACCAAAAACCTATACATAATTGAATTATACAGAGTGTTTTGCGGAGGAGTGTATACAGTATGTAAAAATATTAGCAAATGTTTTAAAGAGTGTACCAGACGATGAAACTGAACAACTTTCCCCAAGAAATATGAAAAAAGAATCTGCTGGAATATTTTGTATTTGAGGTACATATTTTTAATCATATTTCCACCTATGTTCCTTGGGAAAAGTTGTTCAGTTTTATGGATTGGTTCACCTTTTGAAATATTTGTTATAAACTTCCAAAATTTTCTACCGCGGATGGGATTTGAACCTGCGACTTTCGCCATCACTAGGGTTCAAAACTTCAAATCTTGCCCGCCGCGGTAGGAAATTTTGCAAGTTTTCTAAAGTATTTTAAAATTTGGTTTTCAACAAAGTGATTTGTTTTTGAACATTTTGTGTGGGACGGTCAATTTTATCATTACGTATTTCGACAATGCACTCAATTCGGGATATGAATTCTCTTATCTTACCTTAAATTTGTAAATAAAAATAGGTTTAGGGAAGGATAGGAGATATCTAAGTCCTGTCATGTTTAAAAATGTAATGGGTTCTTCGCAATTTCTAGTCGCCATTGTTTTAATCGTCGCCATATTTTGACAGATACCACGTATTTTGCATCAAATTATAAGACATGACTTGACTAAGACGGGAGATGGATGGATTTCTAAACCTATTTGACGGAAAGTGACAGCACTAATTTAAGGTATGTTCCTAGTGTGCAGGGTTGCCTGGAAGAGTTCGTTTAAAGCGCTAAGGCCGCCTTTGCTTATATTGTGTTGTTTGTTTTTGTTCGTGTATAAGTTATATTATTAATGTAAGCAATAGCATTTCTGTCTGTCTGCCTGTCTGTAAGTTAAGAGAATTTAAATCCCGGATTGAGGCCAATAAATTGTTATTAAAAAGCTATTCAGTTTCACGTCTTGAACACACACAGAAAATATTTACACAGATCGGCGAAACAGCCTGTAGCAGGCAAGATATCAGTTTGCAACCTCTTTGGGACCCCGGGAGCGTATTTCCCGTAATAAGAGACCCCAGCCCGGAGGCCGGAGGGATTTGGGGACCGGCGATAATGAAACCGGGTTTTTTAATAAGAAAATTACAGGTATTTTGGATGCGATGTTTTTCGATTTGTTTAAAAATAAACTGGAATTGCCTTGTGATGCCGGATTAGAATAGCATCACGCCGATCTTACCAGTAAGTGTAGTAAAAAGTGGAACTAATGGCGTTACTCTTGACTTTAATTTAAAGAATAATAAATTCACAAAAGAATATAAACTTTGTCCCATATTAATGTTACTACTACAAATTTGACGGCCGATGTGGCGCAGTGGTAGTGCCTGCGGTGCAATGGTTCCAGGTTTGATTCCCGGTGGGGACTCACAAAATTGATATTTTGACATTGCGATTTTGTTTCCAGTCTGGTTATCTCCTAACCTTACAAACTGGACCACCTGATTGTCCGTAAGAAAGATGATTCCGTGCCTCGCAGGGCACGTCAAGCCGCCGCTAGTTCCGGTTGCTGTCTATGATTGCTTAGACGGCGGTCGTTAGACAACCATGTTAGAGGCCTACTAGTAGCAGTAGGTTTTAAAACTGACACCAGGGTTTATCGGGTCGTTTGTCGATTTGGTGTCCACACAAAAAAGTAATGATGCCGCCTCCAAAACAAAGGACGCCGCGTGCAGTGACAACCCGCATTTGATTTAGATTTTCGCAATTTAGATCGAAACATGGGTATGACAGAACAAGCACTAAAGTATAATGAATGCGGTGGAAATTAGAGCATTTGAGAAGAAGTCACGTGACAAAAACATATTGAATATAAATGTGGATGGATATTGGATGCAGAAGGAGAGGGAGGCCTAAGAATGTTTGGATGGATTGTATAAAATGGAACTGCGCTAAAAACAATTTTATTGCATTATACCTTCAAGTTCTTTATCAATCAATAGGTTTAAATACTTTTTCTAATTAAACGAGTAATGTATTACATCGTTCTTGATTCAAAACCAGCGTTGTATAGAGACCGGAAGTAAGTGCCTAAACGGGGGAAGATATTACCGCCGACCGGATATTACAACACGGGGAGTTATATAGAGGTGTTGTTACCACTCTATTAGGTTTGATATACAGCCTATATAGAACTAATGGTTTGTGGTTTGGCGGAACTTTGACTTGGTATGGTAAATGTCGAGATTATCAAGATTGAGACATTTGATTTGGCAGGCGTCCCGTAGTTACAATCAATAACCCAGCAACCGGTCCAGCAAGTTCCTCTACATATCCCTAGTAATCCGACCCTCACCTGCAATAGTTCTTGCATCAGGCGGGTGCTGGCTCTGGGTGTACTTCTATAGTATAGACAGAGCGAGTATCCGCTTGTTGAACATATCACAACAACTTTGTTGGTGCAAAAATGTCTATGTGCTGTTGGCTTCGGCCCCACTCACGCCTCAAAGAAGCGGGTCCCTGTGGGCCCGAGATTCGAAAGAGTACCAACATAATAATAATAAAATCTTTTTTGAAATTACAATTAAGGCTTAACTCAAACATGTCCGAAGCCTTATTTTAAGCTTATTTTTCCTGTGTTAGGAGACTCCGCCCTGCCCAAGTTTTTAAAGCAAAATGCCTAGAAAATACCCTAGTCTTATAGCTATTTATATATACCTTATTTACTTAAAGTGAAAAACCTACAATATGACAATTTCAAAAAGCCTTTTTAGTACGAGTACACACTCACTACACATCACACCTACCCCTAGCAGTATTAGCTAGGTATATAAGAATGTGATCGGCTTACACCCGCCCGCTTCTAGTTCGCTACAAAGCCCGGATTTCAGAGGGGAATAGTGTTGTACTACCTATTCAATCGATGATAATATACGAAATACTTTTTATGCTTTGCCGTGTGATGACGGCTTATAATAGCATCTCCCCAATTCTTCTCGTGGGTTCCGTAAACAGCGACTAAGTGATAAACTCATCCAGGGAATGGGCAGCAGCGTTCCCTGTAAATGCAACATTTTGCACTGCGATTGCCATTTCGCCTGCCAATCTGTCTACCAAGCATATAGAGCATGGGGGGAGGCACATGTCCTGCAGTGGACTGTTGTGGCTGTTACTTCAGTTGCAGGCCCGTGACTTCTAAGGCAGTTTTCAAACGCATTGCATTCATACCGTTATTTTTACGGATCCGGTTTTTGGACGTAAAGAGTTTACGGAATCTCATACACAAATTAGAAATCATGGCACACGTCACCCAAAAAATTGCGTGTGCGATTTAAGGTGTAAACCAACACTTGATTCACCTGGAAATAGTTGTCTTATTCTGTGGTTTAGCGGTCAATTAATTCAGTGCGTAGAACCAATTAGAACAAATGTTGCATGTGTCGAAACTGCTCCTGCTCCATGTATTTTTCATAGACTACGCCGATTGTAGTTTCTCTTTCAAATTAAACCGTATCATATATATATTTATTCCTTTATGTTTATATTTATGTATAGATATTTATTATACATTCCTATATTATATATTTTAGATTAACATTTAGATAAATATTCTGTGCACGTCTTATCCGCATTTCGTTTAATACCATTACTCTTCCCTAGGTGTGCTGTAAGACATACCTATCTTATTAGAGATAAGCAGTGCCTGTTGTGTCTGTATTCTTTATGTGTTTGTTTCTTAATTGTCCCTGTGTACAATGAATCGTAAATAAATCGTATATTTTGTAAAATCAGTATAATACTGCACGTCACTAGTTGGAAATCTGTCTGGTGGCCGCAAGATACGCCGGTAACCCGATTCCACGAAAAAATCTGCAATACCTTTGACTATTTGATTCAATCTATATATTTTTATGCCACAGTGAGTATGGGTGAAAATACTTTCGTTGGTGTTTTCTAGTTGACCGACATTGGACGTTTTCGCATAAGCCGATAATCTCGACGCCGACAATTTTTTACAGCGTTATTTTATCATCTTGCCGTGTGAAGCCGGCTTGGATTAGCATCACCCCATATCGTTCCCGTGGGAGTCGTAAGAGGCGACTAATGGATTCGAGGGTGTGTATTGCAATTTTAGGCGATGGGCTAACAACCTGTCACTGGCGATACACAATTTTCCGAATGACCCTCAAATGTTTGTCAGATGTGGCGAAAATGTTGACGCCGTCTGCGCTCTGCCTATCCTGCAAGGGATTAAAGACGTGATTTGTGTGTGTGTATTTGGAACAATGTTTGTACGAGCTGATTCACTCGCACATAGAATATGTTGATATAATCAAACTCTTATAGTCAATTTATGATTTTATTGATGATAATTAACTATAGAGAAATGAATGTTGATAATGAGTACACGCGTAATGAGTGCTGATCGCGGACTGGCGAATATTGACCTAATAACTCGCAGTGTAGAGTGAAATGCTGAGAGTGCAATCCGATGTGCGGCGTACAGACCGTACATGCTCCCGGGCGAGAGAAGAAGAGGATGAGATGAGATGAGATAGCAGTAAAATGTTAATAAGCAACCCTATGATTAAATTAAGGTTAACTTATAAAAATACATGTCATTCTTATAGAATTACATGTCATGCTTATGCTAGACTTATTAAAATTCATCGACATTAAATAACGGACTTTTAATAATCGGTGACGTCGCTCTGTCCTGTTTGATCGCAGAGCGGGTGGTGTTAGAAACCGTCTTCAATTCTATGTTTTCTTGCGCTAACGTCAGGCTCGTGTGCGCGCGTCTTGGTTGAACTGGTGGGCTAGGGTTGTGTGTTGATTTATTTTCAACTTCCGATTGTAAGTTGACGCTCCCCCTTAGATGACAACGGCGGCGCACGCACTGGACCAAGTAGACTGCTGACGCTGCCACACATCCTATCATTAGTATGTAGATTGCTGTGAATTGATGTATGTCATGATTGGTAATGGTTTCAGGCAGTGGAGTTTCAGATTTCATCTGTTCGATTTGCTTGCCGATTTTTCTCATTTCCGAACTGTGCTCTAAAGTGTTATTCATCTCGATTAGAGGGACTGATAAACTTATTATGTGATTGATCGGAGCTATGTCAGGAATGTATAAATCTGCTGACATTTTTGTCTCTATGCGTTTGTTGTTATGCGAGAAAACTGTGAAGTCGTCCCCTTTGATTACGCAATCTTGCTCGAACCCGATGATGCCTGCCTTCTGGACTTGCATTGAAGTAATCTGACTCCCACATATGAGCCTCAGTGCACAGTGCCCGCAACAATAAAATAAGTAGGTGTTTATTTTATTCATTTCCATCCAATTATTGCGACATGTTTCTATTTTAGTTGCGCATTTGTTTGTAACCAGATCTCTGATGCACAATCCGTCGTCCGTTTTAAAGTTGTAAACGGGTTTTTGAGTGTAATTGAAATTGAAATTGAAATTGAAATTCTTTATTCAATGTAGGATAGTATTATCATATCACTTATTGACGTCATGAACCGTCATTGTAAAAAAAAGAAATTTGTATCACACAATTTTCTTTTTTTTATAACAATTTTGTAATGTCCTAATAGAAAACCGGCTCGGGCGGGAGAAAAAAATAAAAATCAAAGCACTGCCACGGGGCTGGTCAGGTTAATCACACGGCATGTAACTTTACGCCACCACCATCTGAAAACGATATTTGTTTCAAATTGAAGTCAAGATTTTTAAAGCGTGTAGTTTACATGCGTATAATTAATCGGACCTCCTGAACAGGAAAAACCCACCAAAAAACCTGCCCAGAAGTGCTCCTACTCTAAATTAACAATCTTACTAGCCTCTAAGCTACCCTAGCTAATTCTGTAAGTAAAAAAAAATATGTATAGACCAAAAATGGCTACATATTTTTTTTTGTAAAAATTGAAGTAGATAAATCTACCAGTTTTAACTTATAAAATATTTACTTTAAACAATTGAAATTACATCCATGCAGATTTGTAAAATTATGTCAGTTGTAAACTCCACGCACGCCCCATTTTGGTATTAAAAATGAGTGCGTGTTTCTTGTGCTGCGCTGGAATTTCAGAGCTCCATGCCTCTTTGTCATTAATGTACTCATCTAACTTATAGTAAGCTTTATAACATAATGTTTTCTTGATAACAGACTTAAATTTACTTTCTGATAAACTCAATATATCTTCCGGTATTTTGTTATAGTATCTTATACTTAGACCTTCAAATGAAGTCCTAACTTTAGCGAGTCTATGCTTAGGTTGATCTATTTTATTTTTACTCCTTGTATTGCGGTTATGCCTGTCACAATTTCTAGTGAAAGTATTTATATTTTTTCTAACATACATGATATTTTCATAAATATATTGACACGGTACAGTCATAATATTAATTTCCTTAAACAGTTCCCTTAGGGAATCACGACTGCAAAGTTTATAAATTGCTCTAATGGCCCTCTTTTGGAGAATAAAAATTGTTTCAATATCAGCGGCGCGCCCCCACAGCAAAATTCCATAGGACATAATGCTATGAAAATAACTAAAGTAAACAAGTCGCGCAGTTGCAATATCCGTGATCTCTCTAATTTTACGTACCGCATATGCAGCTGAGCTTAATCTTCCCGACAAAGATGTAATATGAGGGCCCCATTGGAGACTTGAGTCGAGAGTAATCCCTAAGAAAACTGTACTGGTAGTAAACTCTAATTTTTCATTATTAAGTACGACATGATTATTCAAAGAATGTACTACGTTAGGTAAAGTGAATAATACACATTTAGTTTTTTTCTCATTAAGAACTAAATTATTTGCAGTAAACCAACTATGAATTTGTCCAAGAGTGTTGTTTACTTCGTCATAGTTATGTGCATGTCTATCGACCTTAAATATAAGGGATGTGTCATCAGCAAATAGTACAATCTTGGACAAATTTTCTACCATGTAAGGCAAATCATTTATGTAAATTAGAAATAGAAATGTGACAAAGAGAGGTGTATTCGTCATAATGAAGACATTGCTGTATATCGTTCTTTGACATGGCTAAGTATGTATCCTTGTGTAGATTGATTGCAATGTGATCCGATACTGGAACGATACTTATCATCGTATTGTTTTCTACTTGCAGCGGGATTGGAATGATCCTGTATAAATCAAAATTTTCCCTGTTGATGAGAGGGATTTTGATTTCGAAAATGATGTATTGCTCAGTAACTCTTGCTTTTACTCTCAGTATGTGGTATATTTTTGCTATGTCGGTCTGAATATTGACGATAGGCAAGGATAAATCTCGAGGTAGCTGTCCTGAGATAATATTGAGTTCATCTCGAAGTTGTTTCGGTGATAACAGGTGAATGCTAAACATACCATGATGCAGGTCTGTTATTGTCTCCAAAAGCGTATCTTGAATGGATTTTAGCTTCGTGAGCATGTTATTTGCGACGATACTTGATAGTGCTAGCTCGTTCATGAGATCTGTGTCTTGCATTTCTTTGTTCAGAATGTTGGTTGCTTGAGCCAAATGGTTCAGATGCTGGTTGATTATTTTATGCTGTTTGTTGATGGCTGCTTCGGTTCTTTTCAGTAGATTGAACTCTGCTTCAGCCACCGAAGTTTGGTTTTTCCATAAAAGAGCCAAGTGATTTTGATTTTCCTTTAGTAGGGTGATATCTTTTTGGTATTGCTCCGCAAAGTGTTCATCTAATACCCCAAAGAGGCTGTTTGCGATATAGCCAATGCCATTGATAAGACCGCGGCGTTTGCGCCTATTCTCAAAATGCTGATGTAGTAGCATGCGGTTGTAGTATTGTAGTTCGTCGTAGCTGTGACGCAACTGGAGCAGTATGATGTCACATAGTGTTTTCTTTGTCGCTCTTTCGCATATAGAGTTTATTTGTGCTAAGTATTTTTCGAATGTTGTTGAACCCTCCCAGTAGGGTGTCATGTCGTAATAGACGATTAGTCGCCATTCGTCTTGTATGAATTGCATGGTTGAAATTCGGTCAAAGTAAAGTGCTTTTTCCAATCTTGTGACGTTGTAATGTGATTGAGTTACAGAGGAAACCATTGTCAGTAAGAAAAATAGTGACATGATGATAGTCATTACATGGGACTTGATTCGTCTGATTCTGCCGGTAGACTGAGTTGCCATTTCGTCATCAGTGCTGGATGAATCATGTCTGCTTTGCTCTTGATCTGTATTTTGCAGAATTTCTTGAGTTGTTGCCTCAGGGTCGGGTCTTGTCGGCAATAGTGACAATTTGACGATCGGGCGCTTCATAAAGCCACTCTTTGTTTTAAGGGTTACCACCCGGACATGTCCGTCTGCCCCGGGATGAAGTTTAGTAACTCTTCCTAGGACCCATCTTCCCACTGGCAGATTTGACTCGTGGATGACAACAACGTCGTCAATTAGTATGTTTGGTTGGGTCTGTTTCCACTTGCTCCTTGCTGACAATTGGCTGAGATATTCTGATTGCCAGCGTTTCCAGATATCTTGTACTATCTTTTGTGTCATAAACCACCGTGTGCGTTCATCTTGCTCTGTTGGTATGATCGTCAAGATTGGTCCGCTGCTGAGGAAGTGTGCAGGCGTCAGGAAGTCTAAATCATCTGGATCTTCTGTAATGGTGCAGAGTGGACGGCTATTGAGAACCCCTTCAAGTTGTGCCAGAAGCGTGGAGTACTCTTCGAAGGTAAGTTTTTGATCACCCACCACACGGCGTAGATGATGTTTTAGACTTTTTACAGCAGCTTCCCAAAGACCTCCAGCGCTTGGCCATGCTGGGGCATTGAAGTGCCATTGAATTTGCATCTGGCTGATCTCGTTAAAAAAGTCTTTGTGAAAGACCTGCTGACGTATTAGCTCTTTTTGTAGTACGTTGTCGGCGCCTACAAAATTGGTGCCATTATCGCTGTAGAGATGATGAGGCTGTCCACGGCGGGATGACATTCTTATCAATGCTCCAATGAATGCTGATGTCGTCATATCGGAGACTAATTCAAGGTGCACGGCCTTTGTCACCATGCACACAAAGACGGCGACGTAGCCTTTGGTGGTGCGCACTCCACGGCCTTTGTTCATCTTCACGTCCAAAAAACCCGTCATATCGACGCCTGTATGCTGAAAGGCTGTCGTCGTGGGATTTATTCTAGGCTCAGGTAAGTCACCCATTAATTGATGTTGTTTATTAGCTCTTTGCTTTTTGCACGTGACGCACGTGTGTAGTCTCGTTTTTACTGCTCGGTTGCCTCCTATTATCCAATAGTTTTGTCTGATGTATGCTTGAGTAAGACGAGGTCCACCGTGAAAAGTTGACTGATGCGCCTCATCGATGATAAGATTAGTGATATGATGCTTGTTTGGCAGAATAATAGGATGCTTCATGTTTTCATTTATGTTTGCGTGCTTTATTCGACCTCCAACCCTTAAGACGTTTGTTTGTTTGTCCAGATAAGGGTTGAGGCCAAGAATTTTGCTCTTTATGTGTATTTGTCCATCTGACTGCAGAGCTCTGATTTCATTAGCAAACTCCGTTTTCTGTACGTGTTTGATGATCATATGTTTTGCTCGCTCTATTTCATGTACAGTCAGATAAGGCCGTCGCTCCCGGTTTCGTAGAAACGCACGTGACACCCATGCTAGTACGCGCACTGCGCGCGTCATTTTGCTGTACTTGCTGACTAAGTGTTGAATGATGTCGTCACTACTATGACGAGTAGTCGTGACGTTGCATTGTTTTGATTTTAGGACTTCATGTTGTGTAACGTAAGTAGGTTTCTCTTTCTGCTCCTGGCTGTTATATGTAGGTAGATAGCCAGGTCCTCCCCACCACAATGAATGCTCTGTTAGTTGCTCTGCTGATATTCCTCGACTGGCACAGTCAGCTGGGTTCTCGGCTGACTTGATGTAGTTCCAGTTACTGGGTGGTATGACTTTCTTTATTTGTCTGACTCTGTTCGCAACGAATGGTTTCCAGCGACTTTCTTCTCCTTGAATCCACCCAAGAACGGCAGTGGAGTCTGTCCAGCCAAAGATTTTTATTTGATGTCCTGCGAATGCATGCCTCATTTTATCAATTAACTTTGATAATAAGTGAGCTCCACTTAACTCCAGTCTAGGTAAAGTGAGCTTTTTGTTGTCTGGAACAAGGCGTGTTTTTGCAGCGACTAGTGTAATGTTACTTCCGACTTTACAGTACACGACACATGCGAAGGCTTTAATGGAGGCATCGCAATATCCGTGCAATTCTACTATGTCGCATTCGCCGTTTTGATACCATCTTGGTATTTTAAGCTTGTTTATGTTTTTGAGGTCGCTCCTGATTTTCTGCCAGTCGGCTTCGATTGTACTGGGTAGTTTGTCGTCCCATTGAATGTTAGAGCTCCAAACTTCTTTGAACAGTAGTTTTAGTCTGATAGTGACTGGAGACAACCAACCCAATGGGTCGAATATCTTTGATATATCCGACAGTAAACTTCTTTTAGTGTGTTTTATTGAGGTTGTATCAATTTTGAGATGGAATGAAAATTGGTCTTCTTCTGGTTGCCATTGCAGCCCAAGAGTTTTTGTTGACTCAGGCTGTTTAAAGTCGAATGCTTCTTGATTGATTTGTGTTGGGATATCTTCTAGAAGTTCAATTTTGTTCGATGACCATTTTCGCAAATTGAAGCCTCCTGATTGTAAGAGTTTGATCAAATCTGTTTGTAATTGTTTTGCTGATGCTAGGTCAAAGCTTCCACTTAAAAGGTCATCCATGTAGAATTCTTCTTGTAAAGCTTTGGCTGCTCTGCTTGATTGATATTTATGACCTTCATCCATCGCCAGTTGTTTTAAAGTCATCATTGCTAAGAAGGGTGCTGACTTTGTGCCATACGTGACTGTTGTAAGTTGAAATTCACGTAATATGTCATTTGGCGAAGTCCTGCATATTATTTTTTGTAACTGCTGATGATCTTCACAAACAAGTATTTGTCTAAACATCTTTTCGATATCTGCAGTGAATGCATATTTATATTGCCTCCACCGCATGATTAACGACATCAAGTCTTGTTGTAGATTAGGCCCACGCTTCATAAGATCATTCAAAGTGTGTCCAGATGATGTTTTTGATGCAGCGTTAAAAACAAAACGCGCTTTCGTGGTAGTAGAATCGGGGCGCACGACGCAGTGATATGGTAGATAACAGCTGGGCTTCGTATTACTTGTGCACTCGATCATATGATTCATGTACTGGTAATCGTCGAGAAATTGTTTGTATGCTTCAGCTAGGTATTTTTGTTTTTGCAACCTTCGCTCTAGTTGACGAAATTGTGCTATCGCCATCGGTTTTGATTCGCCCAATTTTTCTTCAAAATCAGATTTTAATGGTAGGCTGACGACGTATCTCCCGTTTTCATTGCGTGTGGTTGTTTCTTTGTAGTGTTGTAAACATTCTATATCTTCTGCTGACATGTCAGAATTTTCGGCTATATCTTCAACCGTCCAAAATTTGCTCAAATCGTCTGTATTGTTGATGACCACATTGCATTGGAAAGTTGGCAAATCTCCACACACAAGCCAACCTAAATTAGTTTTTTGTAACAGTGAGTCAGATTTTTTGTGTCTGATGATATCTGGTTGCAGGATTTTCGCATAAATTTTGACTCCCAATAATAGGTCCACTGGTCGGCTCAGGTTGAAGTCTGGATCGGCCAGTTGAACGTCTTCTCTCATTGTCCATGATGGTTTTGTAAAAGTTTGGTTCGGCAGATTGTTGATGAGGTTTTTCATGACTACTACATTGACGTTAAATGAATAGTCGTCATATAATGCCCTGCATTTGATGTTCATTGCGCCTTTGCATTTATTTTCTTTAGCACCGACGCCGAATACGACACCTTTACAATGCTCGCGCGGTAGTTTGAGCATTTGTGCCGCCTTTTCACTTATCAGCGAAGTTTGCGATCCATGGTCGATAAGTGCTCTGAATGTTATGAAGGATTGATCGGCTGCTTGGACTCGGACTAATGCTGTTGCTAAGTGTCCAGATTCTAGGTCGTTTTGAGACACGTGGTTGCTATTCGCGTCTGGCCTTTTGGTGTCTTTGGGTTTGGTATGCTGATTGGATGATCCTGCTACCGGACTCGAGTAGGCATCGTGGAGAACGGTGTTGTGCTTCTCATTGCATACACGGCATCGTTTTTTTGTTAAACAGGCGTCATTTTCTTTATGCTGATATAAGCAATTTGAACATAAGTTGTATTTCGCAACTGCTTTCCGTTTTGCGTCGGAATGTAATTCGAGGAAACTTTTGCACGCAAATAACTTATGTTTTTCATTTTTGCAGTGCGGGCAATTAGGTAGTTCTGTACTTTTTGCGTATATTTGATTGTTGTTTGAATGTGTTTGAAACTTCATATTTTGATTAGCACTGAATGCTTTGTATAAAGGGTATTTCTTGTTGCTGGCTTGAGATGCTGCCTGCTGCTGATGTTGCGATGGTTTTGCCGTTTCTTGTTTACGGCGAGATGATTCTAATGCGGTGAATCTCATTTCCAGGAATTTTTTGAATTCCGATAAAGATGGTAGATCTCTTGGGTTTTTCAGGTACTCAAAATAATCGTTATGCGTCTCAGAGTCGAGTTTCTGAGTCAGCAAGTGGACGATTATTGGATCCCATGTTGAGATGTCGACGTCTAAATTTTTGATTGCATTTAAACATTCGACGGTGGTGTCATGCAGTTTCTTGATTGTTAATGCAGATTGTTGCTGAATGACTGGAAGGCCAAGGAGAATATTCATATGTGAACTGAATATTAGCCTTTTGTTATTGTATCGGTGGTTTAATATTTCCCAACACGTCTCATAATTTTCGGAAGATATTTGCAGATGCTGTATCAGTTTTTCAGCTTCTCCTTTCACTTTGGTTTTCAAAAATTGCATTTTTTGCGCTTTCGAAATGGAATTATTTTTATGTATGGCCTCGGTAAAGAGATCTTTAAACGATGTCCAATGAATATAACTTCCACTAAATGTTGGGATTTCCATGGTAGGTGTGGACCTCTCCCGATGTTTTTCAGCCCACATTTTATTGTTGATAGATTTCTTGATATCGTTGTATCTTTGTTCACATGCATAATACCTCTTTTCATTGGAATCATCTTCACTGGGAAGTTCGCAGTCTATTTCCCAGTGCAATGTATCAACAGCCAGCCATCTATTTTGTATGGTTCTTAGAGCGTCTTCAAGCTCCCACTTTTCGGTAAGTAAATCTAGATTAAACATATTGACTGCGCGTACAAAGGCTTTTACGTTGCTTTGTTGCTTCCTGTACATTTCATCTAGTTTGCTGAAATTACCTTTGTCAGTGTTTTTTGAATTATTACTTTCTCGTGGCTGTTGATGCTGATCTTCACGCTGAATGCGTTGTTGTTGTTGAGACCCCGACGATGGTGCTGCTGTTCCCGTTGGGGTTGGGGAGTGCTGCGCTTGATGTGGCAGCTGCCACTCCATTGTACCTCCGCTTAGGATTGATGGCTTCAAGAATGGCTTTTGATCTTGACATACTGGATGTGTTACTATAGCTTTACGCGCTTTTTGATAAAACGTTGCAGTTATATCATATTGACCATCCGAAAAGTAACCATAGTTCTTATTTTCAGACGCGCTTAATGCTTTATGATTGTCTTGAAATGCTTGCCAGAGTTGGTCCATAGTATCCATCCGACGTTTAAGATATGCAGCTGTCTTTCTATCCGGTGGATCCTTCTCAAATTTTGAGAATATCTGCTCCATCTCCGCAATAATCTGATACTGATTATCAATTTGCTCCATCATGTTGCTTGTGGATGAAGCTGCGGTAGCTTTGTAGTTGACGCTAGGTTTATGTGTTGCTAACTGTACTCAAACGTTGTGAGTTCCAGCTGCTGCTCGATGAATGGGGCTTCCAAATCACGACTTGATTGATTGATTGAATATTTGTTTCGGTGCGCAAGTGCTCTATTTGTGCAGTTTCAGCACGTCTCAATCTCACCGGTGAGACCCGCTGGTGGGAGGCCGGCAAGACCGATAGCTGCTACACTCAAGAACACAAGAAACGCCAATAATCCGATGCGATGCTAAGTGCTTGATAGCTTGAATGTTTGATTGATCGTATGTTTGATGGTGAACTCCAATCTCCAATCACAGCAAAGTTCAAGAATCCACGTGCACTGTCCAACTTGAATATGATCACGTTGCACTGCCGCGTGGTCCCGCTTTTGCCCGTGTGTCGATGGGTCAAAAAAGCTCGAAGGACCAGGAATGTACGAGCTGATTCACTCGCACATAGAATATGTTGATATAATCAAACTCTTATAGTCAATTTATGATTTTATTGATGATAATTAACTATAGAGAAATGAATGTTGATAATGAGTACACGCGTAATGAGTGCTGATCGCGGACTGGCGAATATTGACCTAATAACTCGCAGTGTAGAGTGAAATGCTGAGAGTGCAATCCGATGTGCGGCGTACAGACCGTACAATGTTCATCGCAAGCACATTTACTGATTAGTAATTTCGATAACCCTTCCTTTGGCGTACTAATATCGTCAACTGGCGGAAGGACCTATAGGTCCGGGTCATTAACCGGCTCTCAACTGGCGCAAGGACCGATCGGTCCGCACCGTTCGCGCGTATTTCAAGGACGAATTGAAGCTACCAAACACTCGCTATCCTACTTGCACTTGCAGAAATGTGGTTCCCAATTAGACAGAGAACAAAATGAAAAAAAAAGTATAAATCTTATTTTCAAAATTACACTGGGGTCTATTCATCAAGTTATTTATATCAAAAAATTGCTTATTTTATCTAGATTTAGAATATATATACAATTAATATAGTTTCATACAATTTTCTGGAGAAATCGCAGTAAAACTAAACCTCTATCGGACCACCCTTAGCGGCCTCCCAGCCCCCCGCCAGGCGCCATTTTGAAAAAACACTTGACATCTGCCATTATGGCCTTGGACCGATAGGTCCTTGCGCCAGTTGAAGGGTTATCACGAATCCACAATTATAGAGACATCTATCGAACATATTTGTACAACGTGTTTTTCTTTTATAAAAGACTGATTTAAAAGAAAAAAAACATGACGTTCGTAAGTGTAATCATCACCCAATTTCTTTCCTGTGGGTGTCGTAAGAGGGGACTAAAGGACTCGAGGGTATCATGTGTATTGCAATTTTAGGCTAAGGGCTGACAACCTGTCTCTATAGCTACACAATTTTCTGAATGACCCTCGAACCTTTGTTGGACGTGGCGTTATGTTCGTTTTTCACGGTCGTTTACGCTCTGCCTACCCCGCAACAGTGTATGTAATAACATCTCTATACAGTTCCTCAGTCATTCCGTCGTTACACTAACTGTGGTAGAATTAAAATCAAACCGATTACAGCAAATACCTTGAAACGGTATTATAACCAACTTTGTATTGTCCTATCGGTTTAATCGATTTGATTTATTCCGTTTGGCTAAATAAGTACTTATACAGGGTGTCACGGAAATGTTTATACCTTTTTTTTGTTAAGGCGATTTGAGAGTTAGTGGCACCCCTTGAACAATAAAAAACCCTGGCTGAACACGCTAGTCATCTGTAAACCAAGGTATCAATTCGCGGCAATAACTTATAATTAATAAAAACTTGTAAAAACTTAAGGCTTTCGTCACGTATTGTATTTAGCTACACGTGGCCGTATTTTTGGAATACATACCTAAAACACGCAGTTTTTACAAGGTTTTATTGATTCTAAATAATCTTTGTAGTTAATTATAGCCGCGAATTGATACTTTGGTTTCCGGATGACTAGCGTGTCCAGCCAGGGATTTTTTTCCCGTTTGGGGGCGCCACTAGGCTCTTGAACCACCTCAAATGCGTCATAAATCTTGTACTAATGGTAAAAGTAGCGGGTTCAAATCCTGCCTGCAAAAGGAAAATGTTACAAGCATTTTTACACGACTGCCCGCCAAAAAAAAGTGTTATATTTTTTTGTCTCCGTGCACGAACGATTGATTTGCCGCGTGACCGGTTTATAATAATTTTCTACCCGTGGTATCGTAAAAGTGACTAGGGATAAATTTCATAAGGGAACTTGAAGCAGCGTTCCCTGTGAATGCAACATTTTGCACTGCGCTCGCCAGTATGCCTGCCAACCGTGATAAGTATGGCAATAGTCAGTCTGGCAGTTAACTAGTGAAATTGGGGATGATTTGTCATCTGCCAATCAGAATCCTTCTTCGAATTTCACAATTCTGAGTAGTCGTAGCTCGTAGGTCGTAGATCTTATCTAATCTAATCAGCGTAGACAATTGCTACGGCGTAGTATTTGCTACGATGCATATTCATGGCCGTTTACAAAACGGATGGATTGAACTGATATGGTAGGTCTGTTTATTTCTTCGCATGATTTCTATTTTTTTCTGTTTTTAGGGTAAGGTACCCAAAGGGTCACGGGACCCTATTGCTGAGAGTTGGCTGTCTGTCGTACACTCCTTTTTTGGTAGGGCAGTCGCGTAAAAATACAGTAAATCTGGATCTTATTCAAATTAAAGCAATATAATTTAATAATAGATGTCAAAAGTCGATCAGTCAAACAATAAACAATTTTTGCAAGTGCACTAGATAGCAGTAGAATCGTTATATATGGCATCAACTGCTTTTTTCCATTTGATGAATGCAAAAAAAATGCAGATTGAATGCAAACAATCCCAAACACCAAACGCATTCGTTAGCATTCGATAAAAAAAACAGCCTTGACATTTCGACATTCAAACAGGGGCTGTATTGTGCTATTTGAAATGCGTCTCAACTGTAATTCAATAGAGTGTCAGTTGGATAGTTTTGGCCGTTTCGTACTCTAACGTTTCGTGCTAACAGTTTAAAGTATACAAAATCAGCAATAGAATGCCCATGGAGTTTCAATGGCATTAAAATGACAAATGGCATTGCCGTGTGATGCCGGTTTAGAATAGCATCACCCCATTTCTTACCTATGGGTGTCGTAAGAGGCGACTAAGGGACTTGAGGGTGTGTATTGCAATTTTAGGCGACGGGCTGACAACCTGTCACTATATTAATACACAGTTATCTGATTGGCCCTCAAACTTTTGTCAGACGTGGTGTTAATATCCGTTGAACGGCCGTTAACGCTCTGCCTACCCCGTAAGGGATATAGGCGTGATGTATGTATGTATGTATGTAAAATGACAAAAAATAGAGTATCGGTGCCTTACATTTTCAACTGCTTTTAACGAAAAAGATTTTTTTCAGTGTTACGTGGTTCTTATTTCGTGTGATACCGGCTTAAAATAGCATCACTTCTATTCTATCCGTGAGGTGGGTGTCGTTAAAAGCAACTCAGGGATAAGTTCGTCCAAGGGTCGCAGCGTCCCCCGTGAACATCTTGCAATGCGCTCGCCAATCCGTCTGCCTAGTGTGGTAAATATGGCAATACCCGCCAATAGGAGGAGACCCATGTCCACCAGTGGAATTTTAGGCGATGGGCGATTTTCTGAATGATCCTCAAATGTTTGTCAGACATGGCGTAACAGTTCGTTTTTATAGCAATTTTTTTATATGTGTATGTATAAAAATTGCGAACTCACGACTATTAAATAAAAAAGAATAGGTTCGATTTCCGGCGGGGCACTCACAATTTGTTCTCAGTCTGGTTAGGACATTGAAGACTGAACCACCTGATTGTCCAAAAAGAAAGATAATTCCGTAGGGCACGGAGCTCGGGCTTCGGAGGGCACGCTAAGCCGTCTATGATTACGACGGCGGTCGTTACGCAAACATGTCATGGGCCTACTACTAATAGTAGGTGGTTGAAAAACTCTCGACACTAGGTTTCATCGGGTCGTTGGATGACTCGGTGTCCCACACGAAAAGAAGAACCGCTGCTATTTTTTTTATAATATTGCGTCATACAAATTGTTTGTTTATTTGACCTGTAGAAGGTATACTCTGAATTATCAAAAATTCATGAGTAATATCTTTATGTAAGTGGAAATGTATATTTATTTTTAAGATTTTTCTCTGCCTTTAATCTCAGAAGTTATGAATTAACAATTAGAAGATCCGTTTCTACGTGTATCTTAAGGAATTTTAATAGAGTTGGGAATAGAGTCTTATTTATTTAGAAAATCTCTTATATTATATTCTGTGTATATGAATTTGTCATGGAATATAATTTTTAGTACGTTTTTAAGGGACTTGAGGGTGTGTATTGCAATTGTAGGCGATGGACTGACAACCTGTCACTATGGCGATACACAATTTTCCGAATTACCCTCAAATATTTGTCAGACGTGGCGAAAATGGTCGTTTTTTGCGGCCGTTTACGCTCTGCCTACCCCGCAAGGGATAATAGGTGTGATATGTGTATGTATGTGTATCAAATGTAGTATGTATTAAAAGCAAAATGACATTCCATGTCAAATATAGCCACATATAAAATAAGAGATTTTCTAAATAAATAAGACTCTATTCCCATACATACACATACACACATCACGCCTATAATCCCTTGCGGGGTAGGCAGAGCATAAGTGGCCGCAAAAATAAACATTTACGCCACGTCTGACATATATATGAGGGTCATTCGGAAAATTGTGTGTCGCCATAGTGACAGGTTGTCAGCCCATCGCTTTAAATTGCTACACACCCTCAAGTCCCTTAGTCGCCTCTTACGACTCTCACGGTAAAAGAAATGGGGTGATACTATTCTAAGCCGGCACTTTTGACACACGTCATTTTTTATTTATTTTACTGTTCTCTACGATATTAGCCCCACCTGATTGGCCTGGCTGCATACACCTGACCAGTTTGTGGGGAGCAAGGGCTCACTCGGAGAAGTTTATTTTAATAATATTATGTTTGTGTGGTTGTTCAAACAACCAGCCCAAGGGCGCAATTGGGCCCTGAGCCCAAAAAATTGTATTGAGAAAAAAGGATCGGATTAAATTTACCCGGTACATGGTGGTAGTTCCTCAAAATGGGGAACAAATGAGCGGCTTGAATGGGATACTTTTGACAGACCACAATGGGGAACAAATAAGGCACCAGAATGGGAAACTAATGAGGAACTTCAATGGGAAACAAATGATGGATTAGAATGGGGAACAAATGAGGAACCTGAATGGGGAACAAATAAAGGACTTCACATTTGATTCCTTAAAGGGACTTTTCTATCTGACAGTTCGCGAGCTTTTTTATAATGTCATACATACCAGATGGCGAAGTTGAAATTTTGACATTTTAGTCAAATTAATTTCATCTAATTACATGATTTCCACAGAAAGAGACACTTGTTGACTCGTTAGAAAAATTCCCATTGTAAAATCATCAAGTGATCGACATTCACCGAGCGGGATGTAAACCTATCTATCACTTTTGATGATATTTGAATCATCATCATCACATCACATCAGTTTAAAGCAGTTCACTGCTGGATATTTGAATTACGGAGTGTGATGCCGGCTTCGAATAGCATCCCATTTCTGTCCCGTGGGTGTCGTAAGGACTCAAGGATTACATGTGTATTGCGATTTTAGGCGATGGGATGAAAACCTGTCACTATAGTGATGCACGCTTTTCTGAAACGCCCCTTTGGTCCAGTAGGGGCTTAAAGTATGATTATGATAATGTATTTTGAAACTTCTGCCAACACTATATTTATGTTATTCAAAAGAGTAAATTAAATCTCTCTTTATGCTAAAAGTCTCTTCTATCTTTGTAAATATTATATGAAAAATCTGATTTGGCTAGGTCTAATGGAAACAAGAATTCTGGTTAAAAAATAACTGAGAAAGTTGTATTTTTACAAAATATTTAGGTACTGCTTGATATAAAGAAGTAAATAAGGGGTGCAAGGGACAGTGTAACGAAAACTTTCCAGGCGTGATGAGACCATGGAACTGAATAACTTTCCCTCTCAAAGTCTCACCCTACTTTTATAACATCCTATATAAGGTGTAAAAAAAATTGCTGGGATTTGGGGTGAACCAGTTCGTGAAACTAAACAACTTTCCCCAATTAACATAGGTCGAAATATGAAAAAAAAACAACTCCCATACAAAAATGACAAACAACTATGACACTTTGTATTCATTTTGACCTATCTTACTTGGGGATTCCAATAAAGTTCACAGACGAAGACAGCTCAGCCATCCCAAAAAGACGCTACTATCACCCCAAAAGCGGCCACATTCACCCCAAAGAGACTCAACAATCAGCCCAAAATGACTCCTCAGTCACCCCGAAAAGACCACAGAGTATCACCAAAATAAATGCGCAGTGGCCCAAAAAGGTGAGTATCTAATTAATTAATTATTTAATTACTTACACTCGAATACCAAATTTTAAAACACTTCCCGTGTTAGGTATAAAAATTTTGTAAAATTGGCCGGCAAGGAATGATCTGCGGTAGCCCAGATGGAAAAGGCGTCGCCACTAGTAATGCGATAGTCGCATGTTTAAATCCTACCCGCGCTTGAAAATTTTGCAAGTTTTCAAAAATACTTACACTCGTTTTTAGGCGCCGGCGGTTTCCGCGTCGCCCAGTTGGTGCGGATTGATCTCGAGCCCAACCACTGACCGTTCATCGCCGTGATCGCTGACTCCGCTTCCTGAAATAAATACAACATTTTGTAAATATTTTCAAAACGTTAAGGCAGTTTTTTCTCTTGTCGTCCGTCACTGCGTATTTTTAATGCACCGGAACGCGTGCGTTTGTCAGACGACTTAGACTTTAAATGCATGCGTTACGCACTAAGATCGGAATTCGAAATTTCCTTTCGTTTGACAGACGCATTCGTCACAGTGCGTTAAAACTTGCAGCGACGGATGACAAATGGGTGAACCGCCTTATGAAAAGATTTAGTTTTTGCTGATTTATGTCTTGTTCATTATTAATGGATATTTTTTTGCGACAATAAATAAGAATCAAGGATACATTTGAAGAACAGGATCTATCGCGATAGTTTTTAGGTAAATATGTCGTTAAAAGTGTGCAAGTAATCGCGAGTGCTTGAAATACATAAATATAGTTTTATTGTAATAAATACTAGTTGTTTAGAATCAAGAACATACTAATGGAGACTATCTATCTACCTAACGACAAACATAGATTATAATTTTTGAAAACTTGCAAAATTGTACTGCAGTCAGGTTTGAACCTGCGACTCAGTACTACCGACGCCTCTACCGACTGGAATACTGCGGCTCACCTGCTGTTGGTGCAAATATGTTTATCGTAATGCCAAAAACGCGTGGCATGGCTCTCTCTACCGGGAAAGTGTAGAAACGAATCCCAGCAACTAATACATTATTTACAGATTTAATGTAATACCCGCGAAAAATTAAATCCTGCCTGTGGTGCAATTTTGCAAGTTCTCAAAATGTTTATACCCAATACAATCACAGCTCACAATCGATTATAATTAGTCCGTGATCATGCATGACCATGTAACTGTCGAAGAATCGGAAAACACAAAAATCGGCTAGTGTGAAAAGAATCCCGTATTAAATACATACATACAAATATATTAGGAAATATCCATATCAGCTTGATTTCACATTGATTATTATCTCGCTTGTATTTTAACACTTTTAATTTTGATAGGTGTACTTACAGATTTTTTCAAAAACGAAACGAATCCATATCCTTTAGATTTTAGTGTCTGTGGATCTCTGACCACTCTACAGTCGCTGTAACAAACAAAAACAGAGTATTAATAAAATATTACTAAGTACTTATATTACACTTTGTCACACTAAGGCGGTTCTTCCACTTTGTTAACGATAGACTCTTTGGTGGCGAATTCAGCCAGGGGCAACCAGTCTGTCAATGACCACCTGTCTCTTGGTTGTTATATTTTTTCTCTTCTTTTTTGTCTTGTCATCGTCTTTGATAAAACCACTATAATATATGGTTATTGTAAAATTTAGAGATTTCTAAATTCTTATTACGCATCCTAACTTCTTGTTTTCATCGCCAACACACTTGTCGTCCGTCGCGGCGTACTTTTAATGTACCGTAGTCCACGCATGCGTCTGTCAGTCTGTCTGACGAAAGGAAATTGCTAACTACAATCTTGTTCCCATACAAATACGGCACCGGTGCGTTAACGGATGCGTTAGTCAAACGTCTGTCAACTCGTTCATGCCATTCGTCTGACATACGCATGCGTCATGGTGCATTTAATAATGTAGAGACGGACTGACAAGTGGGTAGTACCGCCTAAGCTGAGGTGTCGGCAATAGTCTTTAAACTGTGTCATTAACAATAAAGTGATTTTATCTTTATCTTTGATGTAAATTCGAAATTAAAATTAAATTTAAAATTGAATTTAATTGAAATATTTTATTGCATTAAATGGGGTTATAATCTACGTGTTATATATAATGATATAAATGAAGTTCACACTATTAAGCAAATTAAAATTGGCTAATATTTCTTGTGAATTAATGCGATCACGGAACCCTAAAAATCTAATAAATTCCCTCCAGTAGACCCGCTGCACCCCGGAGAATGAACCTGCGACCCACTCAATTAAAACTTTAGACTTTTTACTGCGCAACCAGCGCCGCCGGGTCTTACGGGATTTAAAAACGAAAATAAAATGCTTACGGTGGACTGAGCGAGTCTTTGCGCTGTAAAGAACGTAGAAAAAATAACTGATTAAGTTTCCGAGTCGGAATTGCAACACAACCCGCGTATAATCGGTCCTCAATTCAGTGCATTTTTTTTACGAGGAGTTTTTCTTGTGAAAATGAATAACTTTCCCCGAGGATGAATAAATGTTTTTTTTTCACTTTTTGAAAAGTTGCAAAATTTTCAAGTGCGTTTTGACCCTGCGACAAAAAATATTATGAAAAATATATTGGACCTAACGTAGAAGGTTTACCCCTTTTTTTACAGTTTTCTATGGGAGGACCAAACTTTTTTTCATATGTCGACCTATGTTCCTTGGGAAAAATTGTTAAGTTTCACAAGTAGAATTCAGCTTCAAAATATTTAAACTGAATTTAATAGGACCTCATATAAGATGAAATTTTACTAGTGCCGATACTAAAAAGTACGTGCTGGTGATAGGGAACAACTTTCCCCAAGTAACATAGGTCGAAATAAGACGAAATATTTTGGGCTTCCATTCAAACCAGCTCATCATGGGAGGTCCTTTATTAAAAAAAAAAGGATGTAATGTTTTCAGATTTCACGTATGTATGTATGTATATAAGGTGTAAAAAAATTAGCTAAGAATATTTTAAGGGGTGAACCACTTCATGAAACTAAACAACTTTCCCCAAGGAACATAGGACGAAATATGAAAAAAAAATTGTCCCTCCCATACTTAGTGTGTTACCCGGCCGGGCTAATTTGTATAGGAGGGCCAATTTTTTTTTCATATTTCGACCTATGTTCCTTGGGGAAAGTTGTTCAGTTTCACGTACTGGTTTACCCCTTAAAATATTCTTAGCTAATTTTTTACACCATGTATATGTGCGTTTCATTAAAGGACTGAAACTCGCTAACCACTGAACAGATTCGGATGGGAATTGTATCGGAAGGATCCTTACATTATCCCGAGTATTATAGGCCAGGCTTTATCTCAGAAAGCAGTCGTGATTTTCTTTATTTTTAATTAATATGCTTGTTTCATATTGCGACATGTTTCTTGGGGAAAGTTGTTCAGTTACATGGGCTGGTTCACTCCTTGAAATATTTGTAGTAATTTTTTTACACTTTATAAATGGTAGTTAATTTGAAACTTGTTATCCGTACTAATATTATAAATCTGAGAGTTAGTGCGTGTATGTATGTGTATGTTACCTCTTCACGCTCAAACAGCTTGACCAATTTGAATGAAATTTGGAACACAGGTAGAGTATAACCCGGAATAACACATAGGCTATTTTTTACCGCGGGAAAACAACTATTGCCACGGGAAAATGAGTGGCAGCGGCTGAAACCGCTAGGCGGAAATCTAGTATAAAATTTAGAACGTAGGTTTATACAACATGACGAAACTTGAAACCGAACACCATGACATGTCATAGTATAAAATAAACTAACCTCGGGAGAATATTAATAACACACAGGCTTGGTTTTTGTAACTCGACGAGAACTCTAGTTTGTATGTTAACTTATCACGCACACTTTACGCTGGTCATGAAGTAAGCATAATCCATATTTGACCGAGTTTCAAAAATAAGGATGTTTTGAATCTGAATATTTTTGAAAGTATGTAGTTTTATTGCTCGATTATGCTGCCTATTCTCCAATTTATTTTACATACATACATTACATACATACATAAATCACGCCTATATCCCTTACGGGGTAGGCAGAGCGTTAACGGCCGTTCAACGGATATTTACACCACGTCTGACCAAAGTTTGAGGGTCGATCAGATAACTGTGTATCACTATAGTGACAGGTTGTCAGCCCGTCGCCTTAAATTGCAATACACACCCATGGGTAAGAAATGGAGTGATGCTATTCTAAGCCGGCATCACACGGCATTTATATTTATTTTAACTTTTTGTAAATAAGGCTATCCTGAATTGATTCACTCAAGTAGAGGATACTGTTTATACCATGCACCTACTCCTGCTCCTGCCGCTGTCGCGAATATTCCTCGAAATACTTCCGCAGAAGTATCAACGCGAGTGAGTTCACACGTGGTTCACACACTGCCGTCATACTCTTCTGGCACCAATATGAGTGAGCGAAATAGCAAAATATTCCACACGTGTTCGTGCTACTGTTCCTTTGACTCGTGCACGAAAAGCCGACACTCGCGGGAGCACGGGAAGTGGCAGCGGCATGACGAGTAGCAGCGCGAGTGTTTACATGCTCGCGCTGCCCACTTCCCTTACTATTTCCCTGCCCATATTGTGTGAACGTGCTATTAGAATTTTCATGATTTATTTACCGAGTGGTTTAAGTAACAATCATGTCAATGTGAAATTTTACCTGTTTTAGGTAAATAGAAGATAGTGGCAAAAGTCTTAAATTCATAGATCGCCAACATACTATTAAATATGAAAAAATAATTGTTGACCTTCCCTACAAAATGTTTCAGCCGACCCCTTTTAATATTTGGCGTAAATATTTTTAAATTAGCTTTTTTAAGTTTTTTAATTTAGCTTCTTTTTCGTATTTTGGCTTATGTTATTTGGAGAAAGTTGTTTCTTATGACCAACCTATCTTAAGTTTTCGCTAAAGTAAAATTTTACCCTATATTTTGTGGTCAGTCAGTGATAATTTACGGTCCCGTGTTTAAAGCTTCGGCCGCAGTCAATATTTCTTGTTTTTTTTTAAATATATATTTTTAAAGAAAATATTATAAAACCCCACTATTATACGGTGTCGTAAGAGGTGACTAATAGACTAAGGTTACATGTGTATTGCAATTTTAGGCGATAGACTGTCAACCTGTCACTAAAGTGATACATTTTCTGAATTACTCTCAAAAGTTTGTCAGACGTGGCGTAAATGTTTTACGGCCGTTTGCGCTCTGCATACCCCGCAAAAATATTTAAACACAGAGCGTTAAACTCCTAAAACCAGGTTTTTGCGCAAATACCTAGATCTATGGTCAAACACCGGCAGGTGACACGTTTTTCTATCAAAAACCTGCGACATACCTACTTATAGGAGAGGTTTTCACAACTAAACAAAGTATGGTATGTATGTCAGGTTGTCACGCACTGGGAGTGGCGTGATGGAATTTATATTAGCCATGATTTCAGTACGCGCACTCAAAGTTAAATAATTTGTAAAGAGGGAGTCTTGCCAACGTAATAAATCATAAAAAGAATATGTTTATTACACAAAGAACAATTACATAAAAAACTTATTATGCGATCACTTTCACACATTTTAATAAGTAATTTGTCTTTTTTTGAACATACATACATACATATAACACGCCTTCATCCCTTGCGGGGCAGACAGAGCGCAAACGGCCGCAAAAAACGGATATTTAAGCCACGTCTGACAAACATACGAGGGTCATTCGGAAAACTGTGTATCGCCATAGTGACAGGTTGTCAGCCCATCGCCTAAAATTGCAATACACAACCCCAAGTCCCTTCCTCGCTTATTACGACACCCACGGGAAAGAAATGGGCTGATGCTATTCTAAGCCGGCGTCACACAGAATTTTTTAAAGACTTTTTGAAGACATTTATTAAAATGTTACGCACAGTATTTTATTACGGCTAAACACATATTTCAAACTGGTGATTACACATTTTCATTCTTTGTTCATAGGGTTCCATCTCAACATTATTCTTTTCTCTTTGTGAGTGAGAATTTACCCCCACAACTACACTTTGAATTACAAAAATAATTAATTAGTGTATTGTAGGTTAACTTTTCTACTGTGTGGTTCGTTTTTTTACAACTTTTCTTCAAGCTACTATCTAAATCCCTTTGCACAATAATAAGAAAATGCAAATTTTCTCTTTATACTTGAAAGTTTGCTATTGAATTTAGCATTATAGCTAATTCAACTGTATTATTGAGGTATTTACTATCATCATTTTTATGCAATTATCGAGAAAACCAACGAAAAATAAACCGCACCAGCCGCGATCGAAAAAAGATTTCTTGATTTCTTTTCCACTTTCAAAGTTAGGCCTCAATTTGGGATAACAATGTACAGTCGGTTATAGCACATAAGGTACTTGGGTAACTCCAAAATAACTTATTTATTTTTATCCCTACCAATATTTTATTTTTCTTATTTATTTTTCTTGATATGAATATGTTTTAGTAGAAAATAACTTCTCTTATAAGAATAAGTTTATTTTTTTATTCACTGGGCATAAAAATAATTCAGTTCTTTTCGAGTACCCCTGGTACTTTAAGTGCTACAACCGACTGTACACGTCGCTGCATCAAATTGCGGCTGTCAAAGGTGGTCATTTGTATGGTATCCCGAACCGCAAATCATCTGGTACGTACTTTCTCACTTTGATATCGGGTAATCATCGGGCCGTTGGACAACTCGGTGTGCCACACGAAGATATGACTATTATATCAATTTAAATTTGTTCCTATTCTGATTACGAAATTGCAGGTTGAACCACCTGAACGTAAAAATGATCCGTGCTTCGGAGGGCACGTTTAGCCGGCTGTCTATAAATCGTTAGGTAAACCATGTCAGAGGCCTACTCTACTACTGATAGTGAGCGGTTTACAAGCTCTGACATCAAGGTTCATCGAAGCTCATTGAATCAGAGTAACATTTACAATTTTTACTTTGCTCCATATTTACTCGTACTTTCGCGAAACATTCAACAAAAAACAACCACTAGAAATTATTCATACGAAGGAACTTGGCATAAAACACAGCATCAAAATTAAATAAACCAAATCAACTAAACACACAAGTCTGCTACATACAACCGTCCCTTTCACTCTCGTAGGAATTGCAGAATACGTCTATCTCACTCGCACTAGTAGGTGCCTTTTAATGAGCGTGCTAAAAAATAACAACTCCGAGATAAGAATTTCATTTAGCTTTTGTTTGAAAAGTGTCAAAAGAGTTGTTTTTTTAATGGTGGTGGACTGCGATCTGACAAGTTGACATTTCTGAATTTAGATAAGACTTCATAGGTACCTGTTTTGTTATACATCTTCTTAAGCACTTGTAGTATAAAAAAATTGGCCATAATTAGATAAAACAATGAAATTCCAGCATCCAGCACAGATAGTATTGATTTTGGGATTAACATACACTGGTTTTTCAGAATTAGTTGAGGTGCTTATACAGTCAAGTCAAATATATCTATAAATGTAAATGTGTGTGATGCAGAAATATGAATAAAGCATTTTATCTATCTATCAAGCTCACGTCCGGTTAGACACTCGAACTGCCAATGTAAGTCTTATGCGCGCGGAATAAGAACAGTTCAAAGTTCAAACTGTCTAACCCAGACTGATCTTGACTGTACCAATTACTCAATAGTTTGGGCAATGATTAATTCATTGTGTAATTGCGTAGCACTGTAGCCATATGCTACGTGGTGTAGCCAAGTGCTACGCAGGCATAGCAAATTCGTAGCTCTACATTATCTCAATTGCATTCTTAGAACATTTTGATGGAAAACACACGCACCGCATTGCGGTTCTTGACAGTCACGAAACAAATGACAGCTAGCAACAGCCGCAATTTGGTGCGTTGACGTGTGCCGTGATCTGCGGTTTTTCTGCGGAATATCCTATTTTTTTCGACAAAAGACCAGATCCGGTAAAATTAAGCACCATTTGAAAAACTTTGCCGAATGACGCTCAAATATTTGTCTGACGTGCCGTAAATGTCCGTTTTTTGCGGCTGTTTACGCCTACCCCGCAGGGGATTAAAGGCGTGATATGTGTATGTATGTATGTTTGTAAAAAACTTTGACAATAGGGTTCATCGGGTCGTTCGACAACACGGTGTCCCACACAAAGAAAAATGCCACATATATATTTTTAGATCCTTTCAAGACGACCTTCCAAGGGATTTCTGGCTACGATGCCCAAAAAAAGTCTCATGTAAAGCTGTATCCAAGAGCTATGTATGGTTGCCAATAGTCAAGTGCAGTAGACAGATTTCTGGCTGACTGGCTGATATTAACAGATATATCTCAAGTACAGCCAGGGTAGGGCTGCAGTTACAGCGGTATTTAGGACTTGACATTGGCAGAATAGCTAGTTTGTAAGAGCCAAAAGACTTAAAAATAAAATTTACGTAATTTTTTTAAAATACTACGAACTAAACGATTAACTAACGGTGAAGTGCTTTCCAATTTATTGAAATTTGAAATGTACTTTAATTAATGAAGTACTATCACTAATTGACGTCATGAGCCGTCATTGTAAGAAAAGAAATCTTTCATCACACAATTTTGTTTTTTTTATAACAATTTTGTGATGTTCTAATAGAAAACCGGCTCGGGTGGGATAAAAAAATAAAAATAAAGGCACTGCCTCGAGGCTGGCCCCGTAACACGGCTAATCTAATCACACGGCATAACTTACGTTACGGCACATACACAACGGCACTTGACAACGTCATTATGCTAATTAAAAAAAAAGGCAGTGTCGACACAATTCAACTTAAAGTGTCGACAATGGTACGACAGATACGTGTAAAGTTCTCCTGCAGAATGTTTGATATTTATGGGTTTTACCACAAAAAAGTTGAAACAGCTGTCGAACACGTTTTAAAACCCATCAAGAAAAAACGTTTAACATTTTTAGGGTAGGTCTGTACAATCAAAAATTTCCCGTGCATGTTGTCAAATTTCATATTATTAAGGATGTGCATTCCGTTTTTCAAATAAATCTGAAAACTATATTTTTTTACGCATCCGAGTTACGAATCTTTTGAGATAAATATCCCTGGACGAGACATACAGCGCCATCTAGCCCCAAAACAAAGCAAAAATAGTACTAGGGGGATAAGATAACTTATATATTACATACCTTTGTTTTGTAAATAAAAACGTATTTTACTACATAAAAAACACCCAGACTAAACACAAATATTCGAAAATTTACTTTACAAATACTTACGTCTTTTGAAAATCGAACCCACGACCTCCAAAATCCAGAATAAATAGAACTAAATAAACCGCAGAGCTAACGAACCATCAAATCATCTCTTAGCCAAACAATGCGCGCAGCTATTTATTTTTAAAACCTCAAACTTCCACCTACTTTCGTGAATCCACATTTTTCTTCTGAAACTTGGAATATCCATTGTTTGTCGCTCGCACGGACGCCACACTTTTCTGGCTGCAGTCCAAATAGGTTTCCTTTAGAGTATTCAAAAACCAACCGAAATTAAAACCGGGTTTTTCTTTTACGGTAATTCTTGTTCTTCTTCTTTTCGTGTGGGAACACCGAGTCGTATAACTACTGAATGACCTGGTTTTTCAATTGTCTATTACGACTAGTAAGCCTTTGACATGATAATGTAACTACCACCTCTGACATGGTAGTGTAACGTCTAAGTAATTATTTAATCAATTTAAAAAAAAATATGTTTGTCATGATATACCCAATTACCTATCGTAGACAACAACCGGGACCTACGAAGCACGGAACCATGTTTCATTTCGGACAATAAGGTGGTTTCAGCCTGCAATGTTCTAACCAGACAGGGAACAAATTCACAAATATCAACTTTGTGTGTGACTCGCCATTGAGTTGACGAACGCACTTATCAGATAGCCAGTATGTACTTGGCCTCAGACGTTTTACAACAGCCACAAATGTCCACTGCTGGACATAGGCCTCCCCCTATAGTGGGATATTTGTTATACTCACCACGCTTGGTAGGTGGATTGGCGAGCGTAGTGCAAGGTGTTATAGATGTTCAAAGATAACGCTGCAACGCTTCATTTGCTACACCAGCCACCTAGTCGAACTTATATTTATAAGAAAAACGTGTTTAATATGAGCATTGTACTATTTAATAAGCTGCCAAATGATATTAAATTAACCGATAATATAAATCTAAATTATTCAATTGGTTATTGACAAATTGTTTTTATAGTGTAGGAGAATACATGAACTATGTTTGACAGTATTGTGCTAGTTTAATGCTTCCTAATTTATTTACTTTTTATTGACATTTTTATACTTTTTACATTTATTGACATTTTAATACTTTTTACATTACATACCTATAGACATGTTATAATTAATCTAATTTAATAATTTTTAATTATTTTATTTTGTATAATTTTAAATGAACTTTTACCAAAAATGGTTATTCAAAAATTTGCACGCTTGACAAAGCCGAATACTGTACTGGACTCTAATTTTAAGACCGCATTAATGTATTGACATGTATTCTTGCTAATAAATAATTTCTAATTTCAGCCCGTTCCCCGGATTCATCTCTTAGCCGCCTTTTTTTAGATCTGGACTCTTCAATTGTTAGCCCCGGGGTCATAAAATCTACACCTGACTGTTTGGTGGGGAGCAGGAGCTCACCCGGAGAAGATTTTGTGGTTGTTCAAACAACCAGCCATGACTGGGCTAACGAGTTGTTCTGGGAATAACGGATTGGATTGAATCTACCCGGCACGTGCCGGAAGTTCCAAAAATGGGCAAGATGGCAACCTTAGTCGCCTTATACGACAGTCACGGTTGGAAATAGGGTGATGCTATTCTAAGCCAGCACCACATGGCTGACGAGGATAGACCTGGTAAATAGGATAAAATATGTCTGTTTGTTGCGAGAGTCGTTATGAACCGATAAATCGATCATATCGATAGTACGGTACTAATATTATGGTAAGTAGTTGATTGAATTGCTAATTTAGCCAGGGTTAGTTAGTAAACAGTGAGTGGTATTGAATCTGCATTCGACAGAAAAACACGCCATTTTAGCTAGCAGGTCGTGTGATGCCGGCTTAGAATCGCATCACCCCATTTCTTTCCCGTGGGAGTCGTAAAAGTCGCTAAGAGACTCGAGGGAGTGGATTGCAATTTAAGGCGATGGGCTGATAACCTGTCACTATGGCGATACACAAGTTTCCGAATGACCCTCAAAAGTTTTTCAGACGTGTCGTAAATGAATGGCGTTTACGCTCTGCCTACCCCGCAAGGGATTATAGGCGTGATATGGCACAAAATTTACTTTAACAAATATTTGTGTCTTGTGGGGATCGAACCCACGACCCTATGCGTAGCAGGCAGGGGTTCTATCCGCTACGCCATCGGGGACAATTAAGGTAAAATGATCTAATTTTGTTTTGTTTTATTTTGAGTTGTGCTTTATCCGGTTTTTTACATTGTATGATTTTGCCATTGTTGCCGGGTGATAACCGGTTTAGAATAGCATCACGCCATTTCTTTTCCGTGTGAGAGGTGACTAAGGGATTCGAGGGTTTTAGGTGTATAATATTTTTGGGCTACCGTCTGACAACTATAGTGAGACACGCTTTTGTAAAACGGCTCTCAAATATTTATATATTCTCAGACATGACGATAACGACCGTATGTTTACAGCCGTTGACGCTCTGCTTGCCCCGCAAGGAATAAATATATGTTATATGAGTATGTATTACAATAAACCGGTAAAACCGGTTAGCACAACCCTAGCAATCCAGACATTAGGCACAGACAGTGCTATACTCAATCGCCATTACTTTACGTTCTAGATCTACGCCATAATTAAATTGACTGGCCTTGCTCTCTGTCAAATGTCTCATTAGAGAGAGACGGATGAGAAAGAGCAGTACAGAATATGGCGGTTCTTCTACTTGTCCTCCGTCGCTGCGTATTTTTAACGCACCGTAACGCATGCGTCTGTCAGACGTAAGCAAATTGCGTTATAGGATCTTATTCCCATACGAATACTTAAATCTGCACAGACGAAAGACGTAACGCACCGCGTATATTTGAATATTTGAATATATATAAAATTATACTTTTGAAAAACATACAACTAGAAATTACAGCGCCTTAACGACATATTTCCTTGTTTCTTGGGGAAAGTTGTTCAGTTTCATGGACTGGTCCACCACTTATAATATTTGTGGCAATTTTTTTAACATCCTGTAACATTATTGGTCAGTTTATTTGAGGAAATCATAATATCAATAAAGTAAAAAACGTACTTTTAATTACTACTAAGGTGCTATCAACACCACCTCATGAAGTTACCCACTTAAGAGATCAACCTATTTTGGTTTTTCTTAATAAATGTATGGAAATCCAGAACAGGTTAAACACTTAATTAGAAACTCGAATTGCTGTAATTGAAAGTACACTCTATTTGAATAAAACCACGGTGTTTCGACATTTGATTAAGAAATAACAGCAATCCAATTGTAAACAGTCCAATTTTATAGTAATTTTCTACGATTTGTTTAGTAGAAAGGGGTTTATTCGCATCGCTCTCAAATGCACTGTTCCATCCAGTCGAATGAAATTTAGCTAATTCATGTAAATATTTACAAATCAGCGACATCTGCAGACTGATTGTTAAACTAGACAACATTCATTACCATAGACAATTCGGTATACATTGCCGCATTTCACCACTGATCTAAAATAAAGTGTAGTTTTTTTCACGAGTAGACGTTGTAGAGGTAGATAAATAGTTGGCGGGCGCGTAGTGTTTTTATCTCAATGCCACGTCAACCAAGCTCTGCCCTTATGTATATTTTTTATTCGATACTTTCTCAATGTATATAATAATAATATTATATATATATATATTTTTTACTATTTTTGTTTTATTCGACAAATTTTTATTTATCGTAAGTTGTACAAGCCAACTGCCTTACTTTATGCCATCTCGCTTGGTCTGCTGTAAAAGTAAAATATTTTTTTAAAAGAAATAAGCTGACCTGTTGTGTATATTGCTATGTCCTTTGTATTATATTGTGTACAATAAACGGTGTAATGAAGTAAAACTTATTTTACCTAGTATCAGAATTTAATTTTAAATACTGTGTTCGTTGTAAATTTTCCAGAAATTAACGGTTTGACTGCTAAAAAGCGTTTACATGGTATAAACCATACGACCCTTTGCTGAAGCCTGCGTAGTCGGGGCTGCGTCTGCGTCCCCAATGTATAGTATATACCTAATATAGTAGTAAGTTTTATATTATTTAACAATAATTATGTTTGTATGACTGTAGAACCAAATAAACGTTTATTCGTTTATTCCTGCAGTTGCAAAATGGAGTCGAGGTGGAACAACCCTTAGAAAAGTGAAGAATAATAGTCAAGGAAATGGACTGCAATTAAATGGGTCTTAACCACAATTTATTAAGACATCGACTCAAGAAGGGTTGGAATCGAGAAATAATTACTTTATTAATCGTTTTGACCTGCTTCTATTTTTTTTTATTAATGATGGGTTTGCTCTTGACTCTAGTCTAGGTCATAGGACAGCGACAGAGTCTAAGATGGAGCGAGCTCACCAGAAGAAGCCCACATACTGACATTACATATCACATTCTATTCGATGTTTATATTCTTTTTTGGGTACCGTACCCAAAGGGTCAAAACGGGACCCTATTATTGAGACTCGGCTGTCTGTATGTCCGTCACTAGGCTCTATCTAATGAACCGTGATAGTTAGACAATAGAAATTTTCACAGATGATATTAGTATTGCCACTTTATTATCAAATACTAGAAAGCCGAATACAATAGAATTTTAAGGGGGCTCCTATGCAAAGAACGATTTTGGTGCGGTTTTCTTTTAGGCGGTTCTACTACTTGTTGTCCGTCGCTGCGTGCGCGCCACCTGTCAAGTCGTTTGACAGGCGCTTCTGTAAACGCATCGTAGCTGCATTTCTATGGGAATATCAATGGAATTCGAAAATTCCTTTCATCTGACAGACGCATGCGTTACGTCGCGTTAAAAAGAAGCAGCGACGGACGACAAGTGGGAAAACCGCCTTATAGACAGATTATTCAAGAGAAAGGTTTCAATGTATACTTTAGTCAAAGAATATGGCTTATTCCCGCGTGAAAACGGTTAGCAGTGGGTAAAACAGCTGGTCAGTCCGCTAGTGTGTATTGTAATATGTGTAACTTGTGACCATGGTTTTAGGGTATTTTATTGTACATTGTTGCGAAATGACAATTCATGAAACTAGGGCATTCCTAATTCTATATTAGGTATTCTTCTCCTTTTTTTCATATGGGACATCGAGTCGTCTAACGACCCGACGAACCCTGGCGTCAGAGTAGTAGTAGGCCTCTGACATGGTTGTGTGTTGTGTGACCTAAGTAATCATAGACAATAACCGGGATCGTCGGCTTAAAATGCCCTCCGAAGCTCGCAACCATCTTTATTTTCGGACTATCAGTTGCTTCACCTTGCAATATCCTAGCCAAACCGGGAACAAATTTTCAAAATGATAAATATCAACTTTCACTGCCCACCGAGAATCGAACACGGAACATTTGCGTCGCAGGCAGTTGCACTATGCGCCACATAGGCCGCATTAGGTAATATACATCATATTTTACGCCGTTTTTCCGTTGAGGGGTAGGCAGAGCATAAGCGGCCGTAATAATCGGTTATTTACACACGTCTGACAAGCATTTGAAGATCATTAAGAAAATTATTTATCACCATAGTGACAGTTTGTCAGCTTTTCGCATTAAATTGCAATACACATGTAACCCTCAAGTCCCTTAGTCAACTCTTACGACATATACGGGAAAGAAACGGGGTGATGATTACACCTACGAAAGTAATGAGATTATTTAGGAAATGAGGCTTTAAAAAAAAGAAAAACACGTTCTACATAATTCACATTATGTTCGTTAGATGAACGGGAAAGAATAGGGTGATGCTATTCTAAGCCGACATCAAATGGCATAAGTATGATAGCTGCCATATCCGTTTTACGGCTCTTAACGTCCTGCCTACCCCGTAAGGGATATAGGCGTGATTTATGTATGTATGTATGATAGTTGCCAAATATTTTCGCAAGCATATACGCAGGCAATTACTAGTGATTGTACTGATACCAACTAATGTGGTATTTATTTAATGAAGCACCAATCTAACTAATGAAGTTATTATCGATATTGAATTCCAACTGAATTATTATACACTAGATTTCCGCCCAGCGGTTTCACCTGTTGCCACTCATTTTTCCGTGGTAATAGTTGTTTTCCAGAGGTGAAAAGTAGCCTATGTGTTATACCAGGTTTTACTCTACCTGTGTTCCAAATTTCATCCAAATCGGTCGAGCTGTTTGAGCGTGAAGAGGTAACAAACATACATACACACACAAACTCTCAGATTTATAATATTAGTACGGATTAATTGCAATCTAGCTGTTTATAGGTACACTATAATGATAAAATAATGTGAGGTTTGTTTCAATGGCTGGCCCGATGGTGTAGCAGATAGTACCCCTGCCTGCTACGCCGAGAATAGTGGGTTCGATCCCCACAAAAAAATAAATATTTCTCAAGTCAGTTTCAGATATTTGTGTCTAGTCTGGGTGTTTTGTATAAACATATAATATGTTTTTATAAATAAAAAGAAAGTATATAAGTATCAATATCAGCTATTTAGTTCACACAGTACTACTTTGGCTTAGTTTCGGGATAGATGGCGCTGTATGAAGTGTTCATGATATTTATTTAATGTTGAAGTTGTGTTGTGTGTTAATGCCGTGTGATGCCGGCTTAGAATAGCATCTCCCCATTTCATTCCCGTGGGAGGCGTAAGAGGCGACTGAGGGACTCGAGGGTGTGTTTTGCAATTTTAGGCGATGGGCTGACAACCTGTCACTATGGCAATACACAATTTTCCGAATAACCCTCAATTATTTGTCAGACGTGGCATAAATGTCCGTTTCTTGCGGGCGTTTACGCACTGCCTACCCCGCAAGGGATTATAGGCGTGATATGTATGTGTGTGAAGTTGTGTTCACACTACCATCATTCATTCATCATCATATATATCAGAATGTCCGTTGCCCAAGTTTTTGGTATAATCTTAAAGTAAAATTAGAACCTGAAAACTCAATGAAATATTTTGCTGTAATCAAAGTTATGGCAATTAATACCTAAAGTGGCCGTTTTTATGCATTTTTTGCCATAACTTTAATTGCTGCAAATATTTCAACACATACACATTTCACGCCTAGAAGCCCTTACGGGGTAGGCAGAGCGTAAACGCCATTTACGCCACATCTGACAACCATTTGAGGGACTTTCAGAAAATTCCCTTACCTGGCGTATTCCCTATACGTGACCTGTTACGTATGTGTGTGTATGTATGTTTTTTTTAATCACTACCGATCTGTGGGAGAATATGTTGGAAATGGCCTGTTCTCTTACCCTCTCCAAGGAATGTATCGAATTTCCTTTCACCCGTGTATCGACGTAGGTAACTTACTTATGCTGCTAAACTCTATCATACAAGCGCTCAATAGAACAGCTGGGATCGAGCGTAAAATGGAAGCCTCCCGTGGGACCTCCCTGTGAATTCGTCTTTCTGTGAAATAGCGTAGACATTTGCTACGGCGTAGCGTTGGCTACGATTGACGAGCTAGTGGATTTTCGTTATCGCGGCAGTCGCAGCCCGTAGGAATATAACATTTACATACATACACATATCAAGCCTTTGTCACTTGAAGAGTAGCCAGAGCGTTAACGGCCGCAAAAATACGGTCGCTGTCGTATGACAAATATTTGAGGGCCGATAAATCGTGTATCACTATATTGACAGGTTGTTAGCCTGTCGCCTGAAATTGTAATACACATGAAATCCTCGAGTCTTTCTCTCTTACGATACCCGCGGGAACACAATGGGGTGATGCTATTCTAAGCAGGCATCACACGGCAGGAATATAAAATTCTGCGTACGCATAGCTGCCATATCCGTTTTATGGCTCTTAACGTCCTGCCTACCCCGTAAGGGATATAGGCGTGATTTATGTATGTATGTATGATAGTTGCCAAATATTTTCGCAAGCATATACGCAGGCAATTACCAGTGATTGTACTAATACCAACTAATGTGGTATTTATTTAATGAAGCACCAATCTAACTAATGAAGTTATTATCGATATTGAATTCCAACTGAATTATTATACACTAGATTTCCGCCCAGCGGTTTCACCTGTTGCCACTCATTTTTCCGTGGTAATAGTTGTTTTCCAGAGGTGAAAAGTAGCCTATGTGTTTTACCAGGTTTTACTCTACCTGTGTTCCAAATTTCATCCAAATCGGTCGAGCTGTTTGAGCGTGAAGAGGTAACAAACATACATACACACACAAACTCTCAGATTTATAATATTAGTACGGATTAATTGCAATCTAGCTGTTTATAGGTACATCATAATGATGAAATAACGTAAGGTTTGTTTCAATGGCTGGCCCGATGGTGTAGCAGATAGTACCCCTGCCTGCTACGCCAAGAATAGTGGGTTCGATCCTCACAAAAAAAGAAAAATTCGTCAAGTCATTTTCAGTTCTTTGTGTTTAGTTTGGGTGTTTTCTATATACATATAGTATGTATATATATAAAAATAAAGTATATAAGTATCAATATCAGCTATTTAGTTCAAATAGTACTACTTTTGCTTAGTTTTGGGGTGGTATGGGATCTACCTCCTAGCGGTCCACCCCGGGCAACGGCAACACAGGCTTGCCTGTGGATAAGTCCGGCTGAACGATCCCACGTGCGCGGTGGAAGGCTCCGTAAGGGGCCGCCTGGCTCGCGACCACCATCCCACCGAAGTCTGGCGCCAAGTAGCTTGCTGCGTTCCGTCAGTGTGTGGGAGTGCCAGTGCCTTAACAGGCTTCTTCTGGGTGAGCTCGCTCCATCTTAGACTCTGTCTCTGTCCTATGACCTAGACTAGAGTCAAGAGCAAACCCATCACTAATAAAAAAATAATAAAAAAAAAAGTTTGGGGCTAGATGGCGCTGTATAAAGTGTTCATGATATTTATTTAATGTTAAAGTTGTGTTCACACTACCATCATTCATTCATCATCATATATCAGAATGTCCGTTGCCCAAGTTTTTGGTATAATCTTAAAGTAAAATTAGAACCTGAAAACTCAATGAAATATTGTGCTGTAATCAAAGTTATGGCAATTACCTAAAGTGGCCGTTTTTATGCATTTTTTGCCATAACTTTAATTGCTGCAAATATTTCAACACATACACATTTCACGCCTAGAAGCCCTTACGGGGTAGGCAGAGCGTAAACGCCATTTACGCCACATCTGACAACCATTTGAGGGACTTTCAGAAAATTCCCTTACCTGGCATATTCCCTATACGTGACCTGTTACGTATGTGTGTGTATGTATGTTTTTTTTAATCACTACCGATCTGTGGGAGAATATGTTGGAAATGGCCTGTTCTCTTACCCTCTCCAAGGAATGTATCGAATTTCCTTTCACCCGTGTATCGACGTAGGTAACTTACTTATGCTGCTAAACTCTATCATACAAGCGCTCAATAGAACAGCTGGGATCGAGCGTAAAATAGAATCCTCCCGTGGGACTTCTCTGTGAATTCGTCTTTCTGTGAAATAGCGTAGACATTTGCTACGGCGTAGCGTTTGCTACGATTGACGAGCTAGTGGATTTCCGTTATCGCGGCAGTCGCAGCCCGTAGGAATATAACATTTACATACATACATATATCAAGCCTTTGCCGCTTGAGGAGTAGCCAGAGCGTTAACGGCCGCTATCGCCACGTCTGGTAATAGTTGAGGGCAGTTTCAGATAAATTGTGTATCACTATAGTACCAGTTTGTCAGCCTTTCGCTTGAAATTGTAGTACACATGAAACCCTCTAGTCTTTCTCTCTTACGACACCTGCGGGAAAATAATGGGGTAATGCTATTCTAAGCAGGCATCACACGGCAGGAATATAACATTTGATTTTTTACAAAAAAAAAACTGTGTACGACGATGCCATAGCATCCCGATAGTTACAGGGAATTCTTCTAGGGCTAGGGTTATCTATACGCATTTAAATAACACCTTTTGTAAATATTGACAACGATTTGAAACAAAACTGGTGGTGAAGACGTAGAGTTACAAGCCGTGTGAATAACCTGACCAACCTCGAGGCAGTGCTCTTTATTTTTATTTATTTATATCCTGCCGGTTCTCAATTAGGGTGATACAAAATTGACACAAAAAAGTTAATTGTATACAAATTTTTCTTTTCTTTTACAATGACGGATTATGGCGTCAATGAGTGATAGTACTATTCCAAATTAAATAAAGTTAATTTCATTTCAATGTGTTTCTCTCCTTCGAGAAAGTAAATCATTCTACCATGGTAAAAAATACACCCCATAATATTTATTCGAAAAACAAAAAGATTAAATTGCGAGTTAATATTTCACTCATTAAATATTATGATTACGATGATGAGGGAATCATAATTTTAATAATATATGAACAATAATTACAGCTGTTTTTGAAGGTAATTTAATAATATAATATTATAATATAAGTAATCACTTACTGGGAGCTTATTTTGTTTAGATAAAAGCCTTTATGAATGCCGTATGATGCCGTCTTAGAATAGCACTACCCCATTTCTTTCCCGTGGGTGTCGTAAGAGGCGACTATATGACTCAAGGGTCTAATATGTAATACAATTTTAGGCGACAGGCTGATAACCTGTCACTATACTGATACATAATTTTTGTAAAACTGCCCCCAAATATTTGTCAAATGTGGCAATAGCGACCGTATTTAACGGTCGTTAATGCTCTGCCTGCCCCGCAAGGGATAAAGGCGTGATATGTGTAATAATTAGATGACCTAGTATATGAGACAATCTTTTACAGACAACCTTTGTTGGGTAGAGAAAATAGAAAATAGAGCAGAGTGCAAGAGTAACGAAGAAAAAGACTAACAAACATTGAGAGTCATTAATAAAATGTGCATCGCAATAGTGACAGGTTGTCAGCCCATAGCCTAAAATTGCAATACACTTGTAAAACTCGAGTCCCTTAGTCGCATCCTTCAACACCCACAGGAAAGGAATGGGGTCCTGCAATTCTAATCCGACATCACACGGATTAATAGTATCAAATAACTAAATTACAACGAATAAATCAAATGTGACTTACGATATCTCTCCAAAGGGCGCGAAGGCATCTCTCAAACTCTGCGTTTCAATCTCTGGACTCAGGTCGCCGACGAAAATGTGATAGTGTTCTGAAACAATTGAAATAACTCCGTTAAATACTGAACATTGACCGCCAATGTGGCGCAGTGGTAGTGCGACTGCCTGCTACGCAAAGGTTTCGGGCTCGGTTCTTGGTGGGACACTCACAAAGTTGATATTATTCTGTGAATTTGTTTCCGATCTGGTAAGGACAATGCAGGGTGAACCACCTAATTGTCTGAAATGAACTGGTTCCGTGCTTCGGAGAGCATGTTAAGCCGTCGGTCCCGGTTGCTGTCTATGATTACTTAGACGGCGGTCGTTACACAATCATGTCTGAGGCTTACTAACTACTAGTGGTAGGCCGTTGAAAAACTCTGACACCAGGGTTCATCGTGTCGTTAGACGACGATTTTTAACGCACGGTTTATGGTGCGTTTACAGATGGGTCTGTCAAACGACTCAATAGACGTGTTCGTCACGCTGTCCATTCTCATATACTCATATCGAGCCTTTGTCCCGTGACGGGTAGACAGAGCGTCAACGGTCGTAAAAATATAGTCGCTAACACCACATCTGTCAAATATTTGAGGGCCGTTTTAGCTAATTCATGTATCACTACAGTAACAGGTTGTAGCCTAAAATTGTAGCACGGCGAGTCCCTTAGTCGCCTCTTACGACACCTGCCGTAAATAAATGGGTCAAATGGGGTGATGCTATTCTTAGCTGGCACCACACGGCACTGCACTAATGCATTCTTCACTATTCAAAACCCCTTGGCTTTATGCAAGCTATGCAAATGTGCATACATTATGCACCGTCATGACCTGCCGTGAATAACGGCGAGATAGTGGTTGCTGTGTCTAGATAACGTGACCTAACCCAGCAAGGGTGACACAAGATACCTATGGCCCTTATTTGGATAACAAACAGCGCATATTCGCGTGTAATGCCGGCTTAGAATAGCATCACCCCATTTCTTGCAGCGGACTCGAGGGTGGGTAATGCAATTTTAGGCGATGGGCTGAGAATCTGTCACTATGGCGTTACACAATTTTCCGTACATGTGATGAGTCTTAGGAAAACGTATTCAGTATCAAAATCATAAAAACATACGGTACTATTACAAAAAGATAGACGCGCGTTTAGACAGTGTATAAAATAATTTTCCTTGCGATTTGACGTTGTCAACCGGCTTAAACGATGTCTAAAAAGATCATTTAAGTTTGCTAAACACTTTTTGTAACATGAAATGTACCAAATACACCTATTTATTTATTTTTACCGTATATTGTACACAATATAACACAAAGGACATAACATATAGAACAATACACAACAGGTCGGCTTATTTCTAAAAAGAAATCTCTTACAGCAGATACACCTATATTTTTCGTACTCTTTTTTTAAAAACATTTTCATACCGTATTAGAGTTACACATGCGAAGAGAATAAATGTGTTTTTAAAACCGCATTAAAGTGAAAACATGAAATAGTACTTTTGCAACACACAAGCAGAAATAAGGTTAATTAACACCACAAAAGAATAAGAGAAATATGCACCACAGAGCTAAACCTATTTTAATTTAAATGTGAATTTATGACCGACATGACCTTGCGGGGTTCTCACATTTGCCGATCGATATTGCGGTGTTTTGCCGGTCCGGTTTTAAATGTATCTTAACAGGTTTTCACGAGTTATTTAAAAAAGATGGACGCGCTTTAAGACAGTGTTTAAAATATGTTTGATTGCGATTTGACGCTGTCAAAAAGCTTGAACTACGCCTAATTTACACGCCGCGCGCCGTATGAACGAACATACTATATATTTACTAAGGTATTTAAATTCAAGCCTTTCATTCTAACTTTTTTTTGTTTAATGCACCTGCCTTGACCCTTTCCACATGCCCTAAGGTAGACTGGGAGATAACGCCTTTGACATTAAGTCTGTCCGTGTACATTTATGTGCATAAAGTTAACTAAATAAAAATAACTTTTTTGTAATAACATCGACAGACTAGACACATAATGTAGAGAAACACTCTGTCAAACCACTTGACAGACATCAATTACTCACCGCCAAGCAGCGTAAACGCACCGCATAGTCGTATTTGTACGATAATAAAATCGGAATTCGCAACAAACGCATGCGCGTACGGTGCGTTAAAAAAACAGCGACGGGCGACAAGTGAGAGAAGTGCCATAGGCTAACTGGCTGTCAAATACCGCAACATTATGCGGCAAACATTTCAGGCGTGATCAGACGATCAATCTTAACAAAGCAAAAATACTTTTCCCTTTCTTCTGTCTTCCCCTCCACAGGTTACCCTATTCCCTTTTGTCATGTTGGAATCTTCTTCTTCTTATCGCATGGGGCACCGAGTCGTCCAACGACCCGATGAACCCTGGTGTCAGAGTTTATCAACCGCCTACTTGTAGTAGGCCTCTGACATGGCTGTGTAACGACCGCATACTAAGTAATTATAGATACTCGGACCGACGGTTTAACGTGCCTTCTAAAGTACGGAACCATCTTTTTTTTTCAGACAATCAGGTGGCTCAGCCTGCAATGTCCTAAACTCCTAACCAGACCGAGAAAAAAATTACAAACTGAATAATATTAACTTCGTGAGTCCACTGAGAATCGAACCCGGAACCTTTGCGTCACAGGCAGTCGCACTATCACTGCGCCACATCAGCCGTCATGTTGGTATATAAAATAAGATCTCCCTGCTGTTAAAATTCTTTCATCAGTTTTCATTTGTATGAAAAACGGGTCACATTAAAAAGGAGAGATAGAAAATAAGCAGGCGGCGTCATTAAAATATTTTTACAAGCACGATTATTTTATTTTACAAAACGTTTGCAATAGATAAAATTATTCATATATATCCCACCTAGAGAGCCCAAATCAAATTACTTGCTGAATGTAGCCTAAAAGCCGTCCCGCGGCGCGCGACCAGGGCTGGCACGCGAAGAAAAGTTGGATAAAAAAAGGCACTACCTCGGTGTCAACTAGAGAGTTAGGTACATGTATGGCGGGTCACAGAAGTGTAGCCAATAGGCAGAATAGAGGGTTCCAGATGGTTTCGGGGAAAGAGTAGCTACCCTGCCTGGCCGAGTGTTGTGGCCAGGGGACCAACTGGTCCACCTGGATAGAATAGGAATGTTTGTTGCGCCTTGCTTGTGAACCATTTGAGTGAGTTTCTTGTAGTAGATTCCAAAGGTCGCTACACAGGCCGTGAGTTTTACTGATTCGGGCATGCTCACAAGTATGAGGCGATTCGGTTTAGATCTCTTAATAATAATTTTAAAATACATCACCAGGATACCGGAGTTAATTAAGATTACTGTTTTAATACTCACCTCTGCAACTTGTAAAGAAAACAACCTGAATCGTCTGTCAAACGCTTAATATTATAAACCTGCAAGCAAAAGGTTTATCGGTAAAATTGTAAATTACAATTTTAGGCGAAAGATTGGCAATCTGTCACTATAGTGATGTATGATTTTTTGAAACGGCCCTCAAATATTTGTCAGATGTGGTCAACGTGACCGTATTATATGACCGTTTACACTCTGCCTACACCGCGAGTAATAAATGCGAGGCGAGGGATATGTGTATGTATGTAAAATTTCATATAGACACACTGCGGAGCCAGTTACCCAGGACATCAGAAGATAAACCAGCTACGCAATCTGCTAAGAATTTAAGCAGAACTGTAGACTTGTAACCTGCATGTATTTTCTATAATACGTGAAAATTTGTCAATGGCCCAGTTATTTTTATCTGTTGTACTATTAGATAAATATTGGCTGTAAGTTTTCCTGTAAAAATAAAACAAATAATGCTAAATAGCACAGTTATGCTTGTGCCACCCCTACGCCGCCGATCGCACAGAATGCGTAATAGAATCAACAGACGACAGAAGTGCAAATTGGTTGCGTATATCGTCCACCGTGTACACAGCGAACTATATACAATTCTATTGATTTATTCAGTAACAGAAATTTTGTATGTGATATTACATAAATCTTATAACTAGACAATAATTCTCGTAATAATATTAGGACAATAAGGTGTACTGAAATTTAAGTTATGGAAAAGTGCCTTAAAATGTTTGTGTTAATTGCCATAACTTTAACTACTGCGAATATTTCATTGATTTTGCAGGTTCTAATTTTACATAAGGATATTACTAAAAACTTGGGCATCGGACATTCTGATAGTTTGTTTGTATAAAGAGAAAACTTTTTTTGTTACGTGCGTGTTAAATCAGCGAAACATCGGTCTCACAAGTGTCTTAGGCGAATCGTGCCATGGTATCCTTTTTTAAATTGGCTTTCAAAATTACCTTTCGGCTGACGTTTTTTGTATGTGTATATGAAATTTCCTTTCTTCTATAAGACGGATGCGTCAAAAATACGTCCATCGGTCCGTTATAGTGGGAAAACCGCCTTACTCGACTTTCGTCTTCTACCTCAATTTAATATTTGATTGAACTTCTTATTTATTTATTTTTACTATTTGTTTTGTATTGTAATTTGTGTACTTGCAGATTGGATTTTAAATATTTAATAGTAATAATACTTTACCGTGCGTTTGTACCGTGTGATGCCGGCTTAGGCATCAGGCATTAACCTATTTCTTACCCATGGATGTCTTGATGGCGACTAAGGGACTCGAGGGTTAGATGTGTATTGCAATTTAAGGCGATGGACTGACAACGTATAACTAGAGTGATACACAGTTATCTGATTGACCCACAAACTTTTGTCAGACGTGGTGTTAATATTCGTTTTACGGCCGTTAACGCTCTACCTACCCCGTAAGGGATAGGCGTGATTTATGTATGTATATAAGGTCCTATTAAATTCAGTACCCTAACGTACCCTGGGGGAGGCCTACGTCAATTTAGGTAGAATTGGCATATACACGTATGTAATAATACTTTTCGCCTTTCGCACTTCAGAACTATTGAACCAGTTTATCTAACAACGTAAACAAAACTTTATTGCCAAATAAAATGTCAATAAAACTAACATATGCCAATATTGAGTGCCTACCAACAACTCGTGGTGTTGAATTTCCCTGGAGCACCACAAGTGGTTCAATTGTTTGTTTCCAAATTGGCCATTTTGCTTTGACCTATATTTTTTTAAGCGTCTGTAAAAACATAATTTGGATAAATTGTACCTCATCTTGCAAAACTCTATGGTAAAACTTTGATTTGAAAACCCTGAAAAGCAGATCTTGGTCTTTCTCGAGATTCGAAAATATTGGTAAATAAAATCATAATAAGTTATAAATCCACAACTACAACGGCACATAACACGCCTTTATCCCTTGCGGGGTAGTCAAAGCGTTAACGGCCGTAAAAATACGGTTGCTGTCGCCACGTCTGACAAATATTTGAGAGTCGTTCAGAGTGAGAGGTTTTGTAAAGTTTTAAATTGATAGAATTGAATTGTTATAATTAATTTGAACATATAAAAACCTTTTTTACACAACTACCCAACCAAAAAAAGGAGTATAATATTATTAGAGTTCATGTATGTATGTAAGTATGTATACGGGATGTTAGGGACAGCGTTCCGAATACTGATAGGGTGTATTCAGACCATGAAACTTCCCATGAACTTTATCTCAGAAAGCAGTAGAGCTATTTTTTTAATTTACTTGTTTTTGCTTGTTCATTTAAATCTGTTGAAAAGAGCTAACTTCAGTATGTCAAACAAAACTAGGTAAATACTTAGTTATTAGTTAGTTTCCCAAAGTTTATTGTATAGACAGACTAATAGTCGTAACAATATGACATATATTAGTCTGAAATGAACTGTTTAAGGTCATTAAACTGTCACAATAGCGACCCACCCAGATGATTAGTTAGGCACACACACACTCGCTCGCGTGTTAGCATTCAGGGTTCCGTATTACTTAAACAGGGGTCGGGAGAACCTTGGAAAGGATTCACGCTATTCGAAAAGGATCTCAGTTAAGTATTGAACCGGGTCTATGGAGATAATATTTAAGTAAATATAAAAAATCTCTAAATATAAATGACCTAGACTATACAATAAAATTGCATGCAAAATTAAAGAAAGTAAAACGTACGGCGTCATTTGTGCGTAAATTAAAGACGAAGTTAGTAGGTAAATGATGCCGTTTATTCAATCAATGAATTCTTTATTTTGCCCTCGCTACCCCAAGCCTAAAATTTACATTATAATTTTATTATAATTTAATAACTTAAGTTAAGTTTATACATTTGACATGTAAAATTTAGAATTTTATCAATAAATATCTGAATCTGAATAATTTACCTTGAAAACCATTTTTTTAATCACCTTACGTGTTAGGTATACAATTTTGAGCAAAGTTGCAAAATTTCCTACCACAGGCAGGATTTGAACCTGTGACAGTTGCCATCACTATTAGCGACGCCTCTTCCAACTAGGTTACTGCGGCTCATCTGTAGACCGTCAATTTTGCAAGTGTATCTTGATGGAAATAACGCGTGGCACGGCTCCATCTACCGGGTTAAGTTTGCAACTAAAACTTGTGATGGCGAAAGTCGCTGGTGTAAATCTTACCCGCGGTAGAAACAATTGCAAGATTTCTAATAATTATGTAGGTAGTTGAGTCCCGACGTCTCAAAACAGTTTCATGTATGAATATGTCTTTACCACATGACATAATATCACTGTGACGTCAGTCGAGCTGTGACCACAACGCATGAAACTGTGTTGAAACGTCGGGTCGTGGTCAAGATCATACATACATACATACTTAAATCACGCCCACATCCCTTATGGGGTAGGCAGAGCGCTTACGGCCGTAAAACGGACATCGAGGGTCAATCCGACAACTGTGCATCACTATAGTGGTAGGTTGTCAGCCCATCAAACTATGGTCAAGAAACAGGTAAATTATTATTATTTACCGAAATTATTATCGCGATAGATCCTGTTTAATACACAAATGTGTGAATAGAATCGCGAGTGCTTTAAAAAGTTACATTTCAGTTGTGTTTCGATGAATAATTTTGATCGTTTCGTATTTCGTTAATAATCCTACTTATATTATAAATGCGAAAGTTTGTATGTTTGTTTGTTTAATGCCTTTTCACGCAAAAACTACTGGACCGATTGTAATTAAACTTGGCACTCATATAGAAGGTAACATGGATTAACACATAGAATATTTTTTATGAGTACGCGGGCAAAGCTAGTATAACATAATTTGAGTCACAGTGTGTCATACAGCATTTTCCGGCGTTTTGCCGGATCCAATTTATTGAACTGGGTATCATGGCACATGTCACCGCATAAAATTGCTGCTGTGACAGGTTGACATTGATGGTGGCTATCACGAATCGCCGCGTGCGTATGCGATTTACCATATACAGGGTGTAAGGGATAGCTCCCCGAATACTTAAAGGGTGCGTTCCCTGAAACTGATCAATTTTCTATGTAAAAATATTATAACGCCAAAAAAAATGACTTTGCGCAGTAATTACTCGTATCCTGACTTATGTTACTAGGGCAACGTTGTAAAGTTACATGGTCTGCATGCACCCTATCAGCATTCGGAGGGTTGTCTCTTACACCCTGTATAGTTGGAACCAATGACCACAAAGCCGTCATAGACCCAATGTGATAATTTCTCCAAACAAAATATTCTGTCAACTAGTTGTGGTGCGCGGGTCGTGGGCGGGGTAATGCGTGTATGCTGATTGGTCAGTGGTCGCGTCATCTCATAAACGACCACTAGCTAACCAATGCGCGCGGGTTTACATAAGGAATATAGGCTACATGTCACTCAGGGAGCTATGGAAAGATCTATACTCGATATCTCTATAATGGATAAAATCCGGAATGAGACTATCCGCAAAAATTACCAGAGTAACGGAGACAAATATTTGAGGGCTATTTTAGGACAATCATGTATCACCATAAGGAGAAGTTGTCAGCCTGTTTCCTAAAATTGTTATGCACGTGAAACCCTCGAGTCACCTAGTCGCCGCGGGAAAGCAATGAGGTACCTGATGCTATTCTGAGCCGGCATCACACGGCCGAATCTAAGCCAGAATTTGTGAAATTGTATTGGCTTAAAAATTAGAGAATCGGACTGCAGAAGTGTTCCATTGTGTTGTGATGCAACATAACACATGTGATGTCAACAAAAGTTATTGCAATATTTCAACGATTTTGACATTTGCAATAATCTAACTTCAACATGACGTTTGACGTTTCTATCTCGAGTTGGGTGAAGTTTATGCATTGATCTACATTCGCTGTCTCTGTGGTCTAGTGGCATGAGCTTTAGACTCGTTAGAGGTCTTGGGTTTGATTTGTGATTTTAAGAAAACCTATTATTAACGGCTTTTAGCTCAGCTTACTCCGCAAAAGACCAACTCGTGATTTTTATGATTCATGATCACTGTTCCTCATTTCTATAGGATGAAATTTTACCAGTGACCGATAGAAAAATCTCAAGACAGACTTGTGATAAGGCACAACTTTACCCAAGGAACATAGGTTGAAATATGACGAAATTATTTCAAGTTTCCATAGTAACTCAAATCTGCTGATCGACTATTTTGTATGGGAGGTCTAAATTAGTAGTAGTAGGCGGTTGAGAAACTCTAATACCAGGGTTCATCGGATCGTTCGTTAACTCGGTGTTCCACACGAAAAAAATTAAATATTTTTTCGTATTTTGACCTATGGAGCCTTTATAGCCAGAAGAAAATTGATTCTTATTACAATTTCACCCTATATAATCGGTCTAAATTGGAAAGGTACAATTTAATGCATACCGAACCCTCACTAATATACGAGTACGACTCGCGCTTACCGTTTCCCTTTTAATTACTGCAGGTCACTCGGGTTAATCACGCACGCCCTCTGTCGATATTTTTTCAAACTTTTTATGTATAAAAATGTTTTTATAATTTCTCCATGTTACGCTTATAAATAACATACTTACTGAATACATGATAAAAAGAACTTTAATCTACTTTTGTACTTCTATAATCCCTTATTATATGCCGTGTGATGCTGGCTTAGAATAGCATCAGTCCATTTCTTTCTCGCAGGTGTCGCAAGAGGCCACAAAGGGACTCGAGGGTTTAATATGTGTTACAATTTTATGCGACAGGCTGACAACCTGTCACTAAAGAGATGCACGATTTTTCTGAAATGGCCCTCAAATATTTGTCAGACGAGGCAAAAAAAATACGTTTCTGCCTGCGATTACGCTCTGCCTTCTCCGAAAGGGATATAAGCAGGCGGCTTAAAACCTATCGGGTCGTTAATCGACTCGTTGGCCCACAGTATAGAGGGATAACAAAATGGGTATAACAAGCTGAAAATAGGTCAATGTACTCATCAAACTGAACAACTTTTTCCTTGCAATCGATATTGAACTTTTGAAATGAAATTTACTTTTATTTAATGTAGTATAGTATTATCACTTATTGACGTCATGAACTGTCATGGTAAAAAATAATAATTTGTAAAATAAAAATACGATTTTCTTCTTTTTATAACAACTTTGTATTGTCCTGATAGAAAACCAGCTCGGGTGGGATAAAAAAACAAAATACAAGCACTGCCTCGGGGCTGGTCAGAATAATGACACGGCAACACAATGTCCTTTTTAAACTGAACAACTTTTTTCATGGAATCTGACATGGACCGAAATAAAGAACACGTGGACCTCCCATACAAAATTGTCTTTTGACCTTTTTAGTGAACTATGGGAGGTAATTTTTTTTATATTTCGGCTTATGTTCCCTGGGGAAAATTGTTCAGTTTCATGAGCATCTTGACCTCCTTTCGGCCTCTTTGTTTCTCTTTGTATGTTAATACCAGTAAAATAATGGTAACCGTGCAGTTCCCGTGTGATGTCACCCCATTTCTTTCCCTTGGGAGTCGTAAGAGGCGACTAAGGGACTCGAGGGTGTGTATTGCAATTTTGGGCGATGGGCTGACAACCTGTCGCTATGGCGATATACAATTTTCCGAATGACACCCAAATATTGGTCAGACGTGGCGTAAATGTCCGTATTTTTGCGAATGTTTTGCGCTCTGCCTACCCCGCAAGGGATATAGGCGTGATATATGTGTGTGTTTCTCGTTGTATGTTAATACCGGTAAAGTAATGGCAACCCTGGCCCAACCACATTCACCCTTCGTCATTCTGGAAACTAAACCTATGCAAATTTTATCGATTCGACAGCTGCCAATGTGATATTGTGTACTCCACCCTGATCAGATTGTTCACAGTTTGATTAAGACATTGCAGTTGGAACCTCCAAATTGTCCGAAAGATGTTTCCGTGCTTCGGAAGGCACGTTAAGCCGTCGGTCTCGGTTGCTGTCTTTGATTACTTAACGGCGGCCGACACACAGGCCAGTAAGGCTACCAGTAAGCTAGCAGATGTTTTAAAACTTAAGTACATTGGGTTGTTGATCGACGCATCACTCCGAGGATCGTTTTCAGTTAAGGTACAGTGTTAAGCTACCGGTATCATACCGGTACCGGTATGCATTTTAAAGGTGGAGGAAAAAATTTATTGTATGAGTCAGAAAAAGGTATAAAAAAGAATTAAATAACAATTCGATATCAAATATACATTTCGCTTTATCAATCGAAGTTGTGGAATCGTAGGACTTATTCTCATAAAATAAGTGATTTTCTTCTAGTATATATTCTTTTCGAGAAAAAAAAATTGTATAGGACAAAACTAATTCAATTCTTTTGGAGTACTTCTGGCACCTTATGTGCTACAACCGACTGTATTTAGAAAACCGTTTTGGTAGCGGTTTAGCTACCGTAAAAAATAACTGTATCGTGTGCCGTAACAGAAAATTTCGGTACCGAAAAGTTATGTTCTTGCAATATTTCGGTATGACGTCAGGGAAAAAAAACGGTTATTAAATCAGTGCTCACAAATCATACAGGTTACAAAAAGGGTATAAAAAGAGGCCAGAGTACCTACTCATTAAAATGAACAGCTTTTCCCTAATCAATGTTCGAAATAAATAAATAATTGGTACTACCATACAAAATTGCCGAACAGCTGGTTAATTTACTATGGTAGGTTCAATTTTTTTTAATATATCACCGTCCATGGGGACAATTGTTCAGTTGCATGAGTAGCTTGACATTTTTTCAGCTTGTCATCATACCCTCCCCCGTATATTGAAGTGACAGCCCTGGCCTAACCACATTCACTCGTCATTCTGAAAACTAAACCTATGCAAATTTTATCGTATCCAGAGCCGCAATGTATGCCATTCTGTGTTCCACCCTGTATAAGTATATGGCATGTTTTATACAGAATGTTGTACTATTGCCTGCCGTGTGATGCCGGCTTAGAATAGCATCACCCCAATACAATCCGTGGGTGTCATAAAATGCGAATGAGGGATAAAGTTTTGCAGGGAATGGGCAGAAGTGTTACATGTGAAAGCAATATTTTGCACTGCTGCGCTCGCTGATTCGTTTGCCCAGCGTAGTAAGTATGTCCAGCCGTGGACTGATGTGGCTGGTAGAGTTAATGTAAAAATGTATGTTGCACTATAAGCAGCAACCCAAGTTACACATTTCAGAGGTTAAACAATATAATATCGGTTTTTCATACATTTACTAAGATTTACCAGTTAACGTTGACATTTTAAAGGGTAGCTGGTGCTGCTACTGATAGCACCGTGCGATGAAGGGTAAGATGTGGCGCAGTGGTTCCGGGTTTGATTATCAGTGAGGCACTCACAGAGTTGATATTTTTCACTTTGTGAATTTGTTCCCAGTCTGGTTAGAACATTGCAAGCTGAAAAACCTGGTTGTCCGTAAGAAAGATGGTTCCGTGCTTCGGTGGGCACGTTCTGCCGTCGGTCCTGGTTGCTGTCTATGATTAGGTACTTAGACGAAAAAGAATACCAACACTTAAAAACACTTTTCGTGTGGGGTATCAATTTGGATTGTATAATGATGTAGTCTAAACATTTGACATGTAATATTAATTATTACTCTTTTGTCCACAATTTCAAAACTTTTTGAAAAAGCCATGTGTAATCGTATATATACATTCTGTGAAAAATATGAAATATTCCATGAAAGCCAAAATGGATTCCGTAAGAATAAGTCTACCATACTAGCTGTGTATCAATACATTCAGGAGGTCCTTAACACAATAAATGATAAAAAATATGGAGTTGGCCTTCTTTTAGATATGACCAAGGCTTATGATAAGGTTCAACATGACATTTTACTTAATAAACTATATGCAATAGGAATACGCGGAAACAGTTATAAATGGATAAGCTCTTATTTAAAAAATAGACTGCAAGTAGTAGAAGTAGAATTTAATAACATAAATACTAAAGAAGTTATAAAAGTATGCTCTGAATTTGAAACAGTAAATGCGTCAATACCACAAGGTAGCGTCATTGGGTGTTTACTATTCATAATTTATATAAATGATTTACCAAAAATTATTAAAGAAAAGTGTGTCTTATTCGCGGACGATTTATCTGTATTAATGTCATGTGATAGAAATGATAACATAGAACAAAATATTAAAATAATACTTGATGATATCAACGACTGGATGAATAACCATAACCTAGATATAAATTATAACAAAACTAAAATAATTACTTTTCACCCATACCAAAAACTACCACTTAATATAGATATAACATACAACTCAGTTACATTATAAACAGTAAACAACTTCACTTTACTTGGACTAGATATAGATACATATGTGGACTGGAAAACACATGTTCAAAAAATTAGAAATAAAATAGCCAGATTTACATACGCGCTCTCAGAGATAAAAAGATCTACGGATTTACAAGCCGCACTTTCGACATATTACGCATATGCATATTCGTGGCTAACGTATGGGATAATCATGTGGGGTAATAGCACAGACATGCCTACACTTTTCACACAACAAAAGAAATTGATTCGCATTTTAGTAAACATAAAAACAACAGATAGTTGCAGACCACATTTTATAAAAATGAAAATCCTCACTCTACCTTGCTTATATATATTAGAAGTTTGTAAATTTGTCAAGACTCACCCCAATTTCTACAAGACACGTGAAGATATCCCGACAAAGTATTCACTGCGCCATAAAAAAAGATTAATGCTACCCACTTCCAACCTTGCAAGTCATTCCAATAGCCCTTTTGTTATGTCAATTAAAGTTTTTAATAAGCTACCTATTGAACTAAAAAATGAAACAAATTACAATAAATTTACAAAAAATCTCAAACAGTTCCTAATAAATAAAAGCTATTATACGACAAAAGAATATATGGAAGATAAATTAAAATAAATTTGTTTTATTAATTATGTTCGAGAGATTGTTAAATATAGTTTTGTCATTTGCAATCTAAAAGATAATATAATATTTGTTATTATGTATCACATTAGCTATAAGATTTTTAGATATAATTAATTAAGGCTCTCTCTCATATCATAATGTTGCTGTGCCCTAACAGGGTGTCATAATACGGGTATATATTGTTCGCACATTGTGTGACATTGTATTACTTACATCTATGTATTCTGATTTATGCAATAAACGTTTGAAATTGAAATTGAAATTGAAATATTATCTATGATTACTTAAACGGCGGTCGTTACACAACCATGTCAGTGGCCTTCTACTGCTAGTAGGCGGATGAAAAACTCGTACACCAGGGTTCATCGGGTCGTTGGACGACTCGTTGTCCCACGTGAAAAGAGAGAGAGAGAGATCAATAAATGAGTTATGGGATATTTATCAGCTTATGTAGGTGTTGAATTCTAAGGAAACACTGCTGCCCATTCCCTGAATCTGTATTTTAGTAGCCTTTCGGTAGAACTGGGGTGATGCTATTCTAAGCCGGCATCACGACACGGCTATTCCATTCATCGAGTGCTATTCAAATAGCACGACCGGGAATCGAAGTAGTAGCATTGTCAGTAGGAGCAGTTAGTCATTGTATTGTTCAGAGCCATTGTTAGTAGCAGTTACAGTCGGGCCACTTCAAAAGCCTATTTTGACAACTGCCAATCCTTGGGGCTTAGACTAACTTATGTAAGGGACGGTGTACCTAAAAATTTGCAGGTATGATCAGACCAGACCATGAAACTAAACAACTTTTCACTATGGAGCCTATGTAATGAAACAAAAAAAAAGGAAGTCAGTCAGCTGATCGGGAATTTTATATAAAAGGTTATGGATTAGAATAGCATCACCCCATTTCTTACCCATTGGTGTCGTAAGAGGCGACTAAGGGACTCGAGGGTTTGATGTGTATTGCAATTTTAGGCGATGGGCTGACAACCTGTCACTATAGTGATACACAGTTATCTGATTGACCCTCTAACTTTTGTCAGACGTGGTGTTAATATCCGTTTTACGGCCGTTAAAGCTCTGCCTACCCCGTAAGGGATATAGGCATGATTTATGTATGTATAAAGGTCATGGATTTAATGGTCATTTTTCTTTGTTGACTCCTCTTGTTGTATGGATATGACAGCTGTCAGAATAGGTACAGTGCATCGGCGGCAGTTTGCTTTGATGTCTGGTGATCTATAGCGTAACTGTATTAGCCATTTTTACCGCAATATAAAAGTAGGTTACCATTAATCAATTTGACCCGTATGGAAATAAATGAAAATTAATTGCATTTTAAAATATTTTGACAATTTTGATAATTATGTAGTAACTAGATTTCCGCCCAGCGATTTACTCGCTTTGCTGTGTGATGCCGGCCTAGAATAGCATCACCCCATTTCTTTCCCGTGGGAGTCGTAGGAGGCGACTAAGGGACTCGAGGTGTATTGCAATTTTAGGCGATGGGCTGACAACCTGCCACTATGGTGATACACAATTTTCCGAATGAGCCTCAAATATATGTCAGACGTGGCGTAAATTTCCGTTTTTGCGGTCGTTCACGCTCTACCTACCCAGCAACGGATAATAGGCGTGATATGTGTGTGTGTTGTTCCAAATTTCATCCAAATCGATCAAGCCGTTTGAGCGTGAAGAGGTAACAAACATACATACACACACAAACTCTCAGATTTATAATATTAGTACGGATTATGTAGTTGCCGTGTGGTGCCGGCTAAGAATAGCAACACCCGAAATAACCCCAATTCTACTCGTGGGTATCGTAAAAAGCGACTAAGGGATAATCATCCAGGGAATGGGCAGCAGCGTTCCCTGTGAATGCAACATCTTGCACTGCGCTCGCCAATCCGCCTTCCAAGCGTGGTGAGTATGGCAATAACCCCCAATAGGGGGAGGCCCATGTCCAGCAGTGGACTGTTGCGGCTGTTAACGTATGTAGTCTCGACGAAGGGTGTAGGTACTATCAGCAGTACATGAACCTACCTATTTAAGCGATCAACTTATACTAGTATTAAAACAATCTATAAGTATTACTAGTATAAGTTGATCCCTTAAATGAGTAGTTCGATAGTACAGTCGGTTGTAGCACATAAGGTACCAGGGCTACTCCAAAAGAACTGAATGATTTTTATCGCCAGTTAATACTTAATATATTTTTTACCTTTTCTCATAAGAGAAGTTATTTTCTACTTATATTCATAATTATATTCATGTTAAAGAAAAATATTGCTAGGGATTAAATTAGTTCAGTCCTTTTGGATTACCCCTGGTACCTTATGTGCTACAACCGACTGTACATCTGACGGAAAAAATGGGGTGATGCTATTTTAATTTCCATCACACGAATTGCTTTTATTCTTTCGACTTTCTGAATCTTAAAAAAATCCTTATTATTTTGATTGACTCTGTAATATCAATCGTAAAGCTTTTGTATTTCCTTTGGCAATCCAATCACAATGCAGCTTGCCACATCCGGCTCGAAGGACCATAAAATTTGAAGCGCTCCATTTTTAAATCCATCCGTTGGTGAACGACCAATCAGTTGATTGTTTTTTCTTGTCGCCTCTGCGATAAAAACGTTTCAGTATATAAAAATGCAGAAAAAACATATTTTGGAGCCAAGTTACGGTTCCCTCTTGTCGCCTGTAACGCATGCGTCTGTCAGACGAAAGGCAATTGTGAATTTCAACCCCACACAAATACGGCTACGATACGTAACGTATGCGTCTGTCAAGTCGTTTGACAGATCCGTAAACGCACCGTAGCCGTATTCGTATGGGAATAACAACGGCTATGGTGGTGCCTTTACGTATGTGTATGTAAAAATAACAAGAATCGAGAGGTGGGTTAAAGAAAGGTTATAAAGTAGGTATAAATATGTCGGTTGTAGCACATAAGGGACCAGGGGTACTCCAAAAGAACTGTTATTTTTGTCACCAGCAATTTTTTTTCTTGACAGGACTACATATTAGTAGAAAAATACTTATTTTATGAGAATAAGTTTAAATTTTTATTGTGTATTAACTGGGATTAAAAATAATTTAGTTCTTTTGGAATACCCCTGGTACCTTATGTGCTAAAACCGACTGTACATTTAAGACATAAGTGGATCCCAATATTTTCATTGTAATAAATATCGCACAGCAAAAAAGATTTCTACGTATTAGCAACCAAACAATGTGACTTAACAACGTATCCATTTCGAACAAAAAAAAACACCGTCCTTAAAAAAACAAATCCGTGCCGTTCCCATTCCCGCCAAAAACGCGAATAAGAATAAAATGAGCGGGCAAAGGAAATAACATCCTTCCGCTTTCTTTGTCGTTTATTCGGAGTTCTTTTTTTGAATTAGCCAATAAGACGCCGCTTTGATGAAACGCTATTCGATTGAGTTAAAAGTGAAAATACTTTAGGAACTTTTTTGCATGCGTAAGTGACATTCGAAGTCGGTGATGGCATTTGTTTTTAGCTGACTTTATGACGTTAGGTTGACTTAAGCCACATTTGTATGATAGAAGACCTTTGAAATACTTACTCCAAATGTGGGGTTAAATAGAAGGTGAACCAAAAACATGGCATGATCTGTCAGTGAATGAAAATTTTTTATTTGAAAACTTGCAAAATTTTCAAGTGCGGGCAGAATTTGAACCTGCGGCTTTCGCCATTACTAGTGCTTGAAAATTTTACAAGTTTAAAAAAAAATAATACCTAACACGGGAAGTGTTTTAAAATTTGGTAATAGTTATCGCGGGTTTTCATCGCATAGGCTCGATACAGGTAGAGCGACCGCGCAACCTCGACTCAGCCGCTTTTCGCCAGTTTCTATGAAACTGTATGCAACGATTCATGTGCGGCGACGCGCGCGCGCTGCCGACTGTCGACTCTGTCGCCGCGCCTCGCCGCCATTGCAAGTTTCTATGCACTCAGTAGCAACGGTTCATGTGGAGCGGACGCGTCGCTGCGCGGAATAGTGTGACAATATGTTCGATACCGAACTCTTCATTAGTTTAATCGAAGAGAGAATGAATGAAAGTATAGTACCTACATCTGTACCTACATAAGTATTAATTTACTTGTAATTTATTTGTTTCAAGTGGAATTTAATTTTAGATTAACGAAATCCTTTTATTATAATATACCTACCTAATTAACTTAGAAAATTACAACAAAATGTTTAAAATGGTATCAAAATCGGTCGTAATTTGTATAAACAATAAAAACATACAAATTATCAATAGCAAAATACATGTATTTTATTTATCTAACATCTCATATGTAGTCCCACATTTGTCCTGAACTTGTCCCGAAACTGTGGAGAACGCGCGTGCGGCGGACGGCGGCGCGGGCGCTCCACATAAATCGTTCTGCGGCCCGGTCGCGGCCGCCAAAATTTGCTGCCGGGTCGCTGCTGCGCGGCCGCTTCACCTGTATAGACCCATAGACTACATTCAATCTGTAAAGAATGAATTAGTCGCTGGGTATCGTATCAGTTGCAAAAGTAACCCGCTAGATGGAGCTGTGCAACGCGTTACTGGCATTAAGATACACTTCCAAATTCTCGGGCATGGAACGAGCCGCGGTAGCCCGGATAGAAGAGTATGTCACTCACTAGTAATGGCGGAAGTCGCAGGTTCAAATTTTGCCCACGCTTTAAAATTCTGCAAGTTGTCAAAGATTGTATACCGAACACGGGAAATGTTTAAAAAAACCTGATAAAAATTTGATATGAAGATAAAACATTGTTGCGAAACGGCATTGTTGTGCATGCTTCTGTAGTGATTGTGTAAAGACCGCTATCTCAGCAATCATAGATAGAAACAAGGGTGGCTTATGGCGGGAATATCGCGCGAGCAACATTTGAAACCGGTTTTATTTAGACACTTACAGCCATAAAATTCTGAAAATCTGAAAAAATTATGAGATTTTCAGATGTATGTTTTTTTGAGAATCTAACAATCAACTCAAATACCTATCAGTTACATAATTTTGACAAACTTTACTTGACAGAAATAAAAACAAGGTAACCTCTATTTGAAATAATTTTCGAATATTATGTGTACAGTTTTATGGTTATTACAAAAATATTATTTCTCTAATTTAAACACATACCTTTACTAGTAGTATGGGTGAATTTGACATTGTAACGGTGTTTCTCTAATTCATAATGTCGTAAAAAACTGCAGAAAAAATTTAGCGCAAAATGATTGGCTGTTTCTCTCTGGCGAAGCACGAATGTAAGGGAACAACTTTTCAGGTAAAACACGTTCTTAACATTAACAGCCACAACAGTCCACTGCTGGACATGGGCTGCTCCCTATTCGGGGGTGTTGCGTGACTCCGACACTTGGAAGGCGGATTGGCGAGTGCAGCTTAAAATATTACATTCACACGCAGCTGCCAATTTTCTGGATCCATCCATCCATCTTTCAAAATACTAGCTCTCAAATGTTGGGGACATTTCTTCTGACAGTTCCCGCCCTTTTTAATAATGTCACACCAGATGGCGTTATGTCAAATTGAAACTTAAAAATATGAATCACAACTTAGAGTATACATAGACAAGCTACACAATTATATTTTGTCTATTCACATACTTTTCTACAGAAAGAAACTTTTTCAGTTTAGTTTAGCGCCATCTATGACCGGTTTGGGGTCGGTTTGCATAAAATTTTAAGTCATATTTGTATTACGCATATGTTCTAAAGTCATAATTATTCAAAGTCATAAAAACAACACGCATAACTCTTGTAGATTAAATTACCAAGTCATAATGTCTATATGTCTATAATTAGGTATATAAGTATTATATCATAAAGGTATTTAAGTATTGTAGTATTCGTATATATACGTTATTTTTTTTTTGCTATTGTGCACGTCATATCCGCGTCTCGAATTATAGAATGTCTCTTATGTAGGTTTGCTGTAAGAAATTTCTTTTTAGAAATAAGTAAACCTGTTGTGTCTTGTCTCATTGTAAATTGTTCCTGTGTATGTTTTTGTGTACAATAAATGGTTATATAAATAAATAAATAAATAAGCAAAGAGATAACTAGGCATATTATTCATTAGCATAAAAATAACTAGTCATTTTATTCGTTGGCATTATTTTAAAAACATGTTCACGGCTTAGGGGTGGCCCAAGGGCCACCCCCGCCGCACCATAACCCACTATATGAAGAAAACATTATGAAAAATAACAAATATGCGACTCAAAACTAGTTTAAAATATAATAGGTCAAAATAATAGTATGACTTTTAATGCAGTATGACATATAAACATTATGCCAAACAAATAGTATGACAAAGAATTTTATACAAACCGAGGTATGCCAAAGTATATTAGGAACTTCAACAATATGCAAAACGACGGTATTCCTCTATGGGTTTGGGGTCGGTTTGCATAAAATGAAGATTGACCACTTGAAGATTGTCTGGAAAATTTCCCAATCAAACAAGACAAGACAAAATCATTCAATACATTATTATCACTACAGAGGGCTCTGTCGGCATTACGGGCTTAAGTCCACGGCCACCGCTGGGCGGACGATAAAACTCTTATCTCTTTTTACTGCTGAAGTTCGTCTTATTTTAGGAGAGCTTAGCTAGGGTTGGCACACATAATGATTTAAATTTGCAGTCATAGTCAAATGTTTTCATAAAAGGCCTTACCACCAAAAATGATTACACAAGTTGAACACGTGTTTATCATTTATCTTGTATGAGCTTTTTTACACGCCTTCAAACGCGTTTGACTGTTATTACAAAAAGTTAAACAGTGTCTAAGACGTTTGATGACTTCAAATCGAATGGAAATATAATTTAGACTGCGTCTTAATGCGCGTTTAAGTTTCATATAAGACAATTGTTTTTTTTTAATTTCCGTGTGATGCCGGCTTATAATAGCATCGCCCTTTTTCTGTGGGAGTCATAAGAGGCGACTAAGGGACTGGAGGCGATGGGCTAACAACTTGTCCCTATGGCGATACTCAATTTTCCGAATGACCCTCAAATGATTGTCAGAGGTGGCGTAAAGGTCTGTTTTTTGCGGCCTTTTAGGCTCTTTATTATAGGCGCGATATTTGTGTGTGTTTTTTTAAAATTGGTGATAAGCATCTCGTTGACAGCCCTAGCTGTTTTATCTCGGAATCTATCCCCAGACGCCAGTTCCGCCGGCTTACGGAGACATTATGAAAACTTTGCATAAAAAATAATAAATTCCGGACATTTAATTCCAGTTCATTGTTCTATTGTTATTTAGGGAATATTTATATATACATCTTTATAAGATATTGTACCCACTTATAGGTACGCAAATAATCGAAGGTGTTTTTTAGAAATTCGGGTAAAATCCTAGGAATTTGGCCGAATTTCTGGATTTGTTTAGTAAGATGGTAGAATGAAATCTATAATTTTGCCTAAATCCGGGTTTTGGTCAACATCCTAGGATTTCATCCGAATTTCTAATTCTGCCATATTACTGCGACATAATACTCTATTTATCGATATTGCCTCAAATTATACTTTCCTTCTTCTTCTTTTTCATCTTGTCGTGTGGGACACCGAGTCGTCCAACGACCCGATGAGCCTACTCAAAAATACCTACTACGTTTAGTCAACGTCAAGTACTACATTTTTTTCTAAAAGACGTCCCATTAACCCTCCTAGGATTATCCGGACTTAGCGGGTTTTGTGGGTTACGGTTTTATCCGGACGAGAGGTTTTATGATTCCGGTTTAAGAAGGTTGTTGCAGCACACTAGCGACATTTTGTAAAATGGAACTAAAATATTATGAATTTGGAAAATTTCCTTTTTTTTTACTGCGGGCAGGATTTGAACCTGCGAATTTTGCTATCACTGTTGGAAGAGCCGTGGTAGACCAGATGGAAGAGGCGTTGCCATTAGTGATGGCAAAAGTCGCAGGTTTAAATCCTGCCCGCGGTAGAAAATGTTGCAAGTTTTCAAAAATTGTATATCTAACAAGGAAGTGTTTTAAAAATTTGGATTTCAAAATATCGAGTTTTTACTGAGTAATGTGAACTAGTCTTAAGATTTGTATAACTAAACCTTAACTACAGTACTTTTTTGAGCTTAAATTTAGTCTAGTTTAGCTTAGTATTAATTGTTATTTGTCCCTTTATACTTATATACTTTTTTGTAAATAAAACCTAAATCTTGATGTTCCATGAAACTACAGTTACTATAAATGTAATATACACTTTTCTAAAACAGTAATTTTCATAATAATACATTAACATTACATACATAATCACCCACAACAGTTCACTGCAGGACATGGGACTACCCGAATCGGGGGTGGGTTCGCTTTTTACGACGCGACGAGTAGAATTGGGGTGATGCTATTCTAAACCAGCATCACACGGTGGAATCTTAATAACAAAATGTTTTTAATTATGCCCCAAACACACAATAAGTCAACTTTTAAGATGACATCATGATAGAACACGATTCAATTAAAAAGTTGATTTATTACTTCGCAAGGGTCGGTAGTCACATGGAAAAAGTTGTGTACCGGTATTTTACATTAGTAGTAAATGCTAAAGGCTAGCTCAGCGTTTTCACACAGCGTATACTTTCAAATTTTGAACCTCTTGACGAGTCTTGAACCGACCGACGTACAAGCGCCATCTAGTGTTAATTATTTTAACTAATATCCTCCGAACATGGTGATAACAACCGTATTTTTACGGCCGATAACGCTCTGCGTACCCTGTAAAGGATAAAGGCATGATATGTGTGTGTATGTACGTATGTACGTACAGTCACGCTGACGTGCGGTTAGACACTCAAACTGCCAATGTAAGTCTTATGCGCGCAGAATAAGAACGGTCCAAAGTCCAAACTGTCTAACCCAGTATAATTTATATACTAGCAGCCCGCCCAGCGGTTTCACCCGCTGCCAACCGATTTCCTTCTCCCGACATAAATCATACATAAAAACCTTCCTCTTGAATCACATCATCAATTAAACAAAGCCCCATCCAGATTCGTTGTATGGTTTTAAAGATTTAAGCATGAATGAATACAAACAGACATAGGAACAGACGTGGGAAGTGACTTTACTTTATACTATGTAGTGATAGTGATAATGATAATAAAGTCTAACACCTTAAGCATCCGTGACCACGGGCTCTATAAAGAGCTCGAAACGTAGGAATTTTAAAATCCAAAATAAACACAACTTAAATCCGTTTAAAATTGTTTTATTGTGATGTCTAACCCAGACTGATCTTGACTGTACATTATATCTCTCTCAAAAGCTTGTACGGAAATTCCGCTGACATTTTCATATGCCATAAATAAACTTCCAGAAAAAGGGACACACTACATTTAATGGCGCCGTTAACTTAATGGCCCATTTTCGCGCATTCACTTCGGCTTTGTGAACATAACTTGAGTTTTTGTCATTATTACATCCTGTGGGATAGGCGAGACTTACATAAGGGAATCACATCATGAATAGTAACGTTTGGGAACTAAATTTCAAAACATTTCAACGTTTTGGGTATGAAATTTTTGAGATTCTGCAAAATTGCACCGCATGCAGGATTCAAACCTGCGACTTTCGATATCAGTACCTGATACCGAAAAGTCGCGGTAGCTTTATGCATCACACTGAGCCTCTCGATTCAGACCCATCCAGAGCAAGAATAAAGCTGTGGTCCAGAAAATACCTTCCCAATAAAAATCACTGTCCCATCGACGAAAAGTTGTCGCCAGGTCACAACCTTCCCTGGTCTACCTGGAAGGCACTAAATAGACTCCGGTCGGGTGTTGGCAGGTGTAAGGAGCTCAGAAGGTGGTGGGGCTTCTCTCAAGATGACATATACGAGTGTAAAGCCTTTCAATCTACTGTCACACACATCTAATGTCATGCCCTACCTGTCCCGCTGCTTGCACACAGGAGAACTTATATAAAGCTAACCAAAATGCCATTGACGTCGCTACTTGTTGGGCACAACAGCTGTAATCACGGGTTGACTGCCATTGACCCGAAAAGAAGAAGAAGACCACAATACCAAGGAGTAGTAGTTTAACTCAAGCAACTTTCCGCCTGAATCTACCTACATTAGCAGGGATATCAACAAATTGATTTAGCGAACCCGAATTTATGTGATGTACAGTAATAAATCAATGAATTACATTACTATTTAATTAATAGTTTGGTTTCTAGGTTTAAATTTTATCAGTTTCCCGATACTCAAATAAAAACGCGCGGCGGTAGTACGGTTCGCTGTGACACGAGCGGCACGAGATTCTATGTAGTGGTCGTGTACGTATATGTCGATCGGTCGTGTGTATGTGTGAGTGCGCAAACTGGACGTGAGTATGAAGTTGATAGATAGATTCATCATTTATTAAAGAAACATTACTACATTTAAACTACTGCTTCTTAAAATATAGTGGTACTACCGACTGGGTTACGCTCCCGGTTACTATGCTAAACATTGTTGGCATTCTTCTTCTTCGTCGAGTCGAAATGGTAACTAAATGAGATTGGACCAGTGTTTGGCCACAGCGACAGCTGTTGGGTTCGCCTCTCTTAGGTCCTGGTAAGAGTAAGGCTGGGGACAGGGCATTAAGATACACTTGCATAATTTCACCATCGGCAGGTAAGCCGCGGTAGCCCAGTCGGTAGAGGCGTCGTTAGCACTAATACCGAAAGTAGCAGGTACAAATCCTGCCTGCGGTGCAATTTTGTAATTTTAGACTTTTCTCTGATTGGACCTAAATGACCAATTAGGGAAAAGTATAAAAATATTCGTCCGTGATGCCGGCTTAGAATAGCATCACCCCATTTCTTTCCCGTGGGAGTCGCAAGAGGCGACTAAGGGACTCGAGGGTGTGTATTGCAATTTTAGGCGATGTGCTGACAACGTGTCACTATGACGATACGATTTTTTTCGAATGGTCTTCAAATATTTGTCAGACGTGGCGTAAGCGTAAATTACCGTTTTGCGACCGTTTACGCTCTGCCTACCTCGCAAGGGATCAAGGGCGTGAAAAAAACAATCATTCTTACCTTCATTAGGTCATTCGTTTACTTGATAACCCGATAAAGGCAGATTCATCCCCTCAAGTTGACCGGACCGTTTTGTGACACACTGTGTAAATAAGGGTTAGTGCATACATGGGTGAAACGTGGTGACGCGCGATTCATAACGTAGCCGGCCGTGTGAATAGGCCTTATCACTTGGTGTAAGTATTAAGTTCCAAGCGGACTATACAGAGATACATACATAAATCACCTTTACGGGGTAGGCAGAGCGTTAACGGTCGTGAAACGGATATTAACACCACGTCTGACAAAAGTTTGAGGGTCAATCAGATAACTGTGTATCACTATAGTGACAGGTTGTCAGCCCATCACCTAAAATTGCAATACACATCTAACCTTCGAGTCCCTTAGTCGCCTCCTACGTCACCCATGGGTAAGAAAAGGGGTGATGCTATTCTAAGCCGGCATCACCCGGCACCACTATACAGAGATTATTACGAAAATTGTATACCAGAAAGTGTTAAAAAATTTGGTATTCAATTTATCACGGGTTTTCATTCTGTAAAGAATGAATTAGTCGCTGGGTATTAATTGCAAAAACTAACCCGGTAGATGGAGCCGTGCCACGCATTATTGGAATTAAGACACACTTGCAAGATTGGCGGGCATTGGACGAGCCGCGGTAGCCAAGATGAAGAGGCGTCGCCACTAGTAATGGCAAAACTCGCAGGTATATCCTGCCTGCACTTGAAAGTTTTGCAAGTTTGAAGAAGAGACTATTACATTTTATTAGTGACCGATGGCAAAAACTTAATGGTGATAAGGAACATTGTTTTCGTTCAAAATTGTTTTGGTTCAAACCCTGTTCGTGTGATTTTTTTTAGATTTTGTATACAGGGAGTAACAAAAAGGGTATAACAAGCGAAAAGGAGGTTGAGGTACTCATGAAATTGACCAACTTTCCCCAAAAAATATGTATTGAAATATAAAACACAAAATTGGACCTCCACAAAATTGCTAATCAACTGGTTAATTTACAATGGGAGATCCAATTTTATTTTGAATATTCTGTCCTCTGTTTGTTAGGTAAAGTTGTCCAGCTTAATTGGCATCTTAACGTCTTATCGGCTTGTTACCTTTTTTTGTTTTTCCTTGTAGATGTAAGCTTATGACTTACACCACCCCCTATAACTGTAAAAGGATCGCCTAACGAACCGAAAAACGCTTGATGCTGTAATTTACATACATACAGGCTGATTCTATACGTGCGTTCGTACAAAAAATCCTTTCTTAATATTATCTTTGCACTCATTCACTTTAAAAGGACGACCTTTGGAAGGTCAGGTTTATGGTCTGAAACTAAAATTTACATACCTATATATACTATGGTTTATTTTGTACTCACAGTGCTTTAATAGAATCATAAACAACAAAATTGTGCTGTACAAATTTCTTTATTTTTTAGAATGACGGATCATTCTAAAAAATGAATATCACATTTATCACTTATTGACGATAAGTGATAAATGTGATAATATAATACTATCCTACATTCAATAAATTAAATTTCAATTTCAATTCAACTAAATGACACATTGCTAACTGAACCACACTACTACTACAAGAAAGAATGGTTCCGTGCTACAGAGGGCACGTTAGTATTCAGGCCTGTTTATTGTTCACCATTACATAGATAGTAATCGTCAAAAGGCCTAATAAAATGACAAAGCGATAAGTGACAACACCACATTTGTGTTGTGTGTCGTTCAAGTAAGCCGTGGCCCACACCACTACGCCATATAGGCGCACTGTTCGTATTTAATATCACGACAGTTAGACCTACTACTAATATAGTATAGCGGGTGTTTTCTATGTACCTATAGTATTATATCTATACTTAATATAAAAAAAGTATTTAAGTATTGAAATCAGGACCCCGAATCTCTTATTTTTATTCACTGTAATGACATCGAAACTCAATTGTCATTCAAAAACCATTGTGATTTTTTATTCTTCAAACTGTTAGCGGAATACGAAACGGCATAAACCACCGAACTGACACCGCATTGAAACACAATTGACACCCATTTCGAATAGCGGGATAAGGCTCCACCTCTCTAGTTTCCATAGTACAAGCTTTGATTAGTTTCGGTCTAGTCTAGATGGTACTGTGTGAATCGCTAAGGATAAATATTTATTTATAGCAGCACTAGATTTCCGCCCAGCGATTTCACCCGCTGCCACTCGTTTTCCCGCGGTAATAGTTGTTTTCCCGCGGTAAAAAGTAGCCTATGTGTTCTTCCAAGTTATACTTTACCTGTGTTTCAAATTTCATCTGAATCGATCAAGTTTTTTGAGCGTGAAGAGGTAACAACATAAACTCTCAGATTTATAATAATAGTACGGATTTGCAACAAATTTCATCAGTAAATTTTCGTCCTCCGTAGGAACTGAACTCAATACCTCTAGATTGGAAGTGATGGATCACACCACTACGCCACAGAGGCACAGTGTTTGCGTTTGTAGTCGTCCCGACAGTTGCCTGAAAGCCGGCATTAGAAATTCTCTTTGGTGTTAGCTTCGGAGGGATTACCGTATTAAATAATTCATCTTGAATAACAATATGGAGGATGTACAGTCGGTTGTAGCACATAAGGTACCAGGGGCACTCCAAAAGAACAGAATTATTTCTATCACCAGTTAATACATAAAAATAATTTAATCTTAGTAACTTATTCTGTGTCTGTGTTTCCAAACGCATACAACCCTAATATCTTCAAAGTAAGAGTGAACAGGCTTCTTCTGGGTGAGCTCGCTCCATCTTAGACTCTGTCTCTGTCCTATGACCTAGACTAGAGTCAAGAGCAAACCCATCATTAATAAAAAAAACAAAAAAATCTCATAAAATAAAAATAATTCAGTTCTTTTGGAGTACCCCTGGTACCTTGTGTGATACAACCTACTGTAATTCGGACTGATGATTCTTTGCGATGCTGGCATAGAATAGCATCACCCCATTTCATTCCACCAGCGTAATTAACGTAAGAATTTCAATTTTAAAATAACTTAACAGGGTCAATATGATTGGCACAGATGACTATAGTTGTTGCATTTGATAGAATGTAAACAAACCGTGTCATGCCAGCTTAGAATAGCATCACTCCATTTCCTTCCCTTGGGTGTCGACGAGTCGTAATATGCATGTGTATTGCAAATTTAGGCGATGGTCTGACAACCTATTTACTATGGTGATACTCAATTTTATGAATGACTGCCAACTGTTTGTCAGATGTGGCGTAAATGACCGTTTTTTCACGACCGTTTTCGCTCTGCCACGAATATCACGCGTATATCTCTTGCTGGGTAGGCCTGCAAGAGATATACGCGTGATATTTGTGTGTATGTATGTTATAAGACTATAAATAAAATAAATAAAAATAAATAAGACCTGTGAAGATCTAGTATGATTTGGCGCTATACTCTGTTCAAGTAGGTATATCAAAAAATGTAAACAAACTTAACAAAGAGCTCAGAGACACCATTAAATCCTGCAACAGATACGGAGAGAGCATAACAGCTGTCACTCAGCCATAGCAAGATTGTGAAAATTCTCAATGATTCTTCTTACCATAATTATGCTACCTTTGTACAGTGAAAATACTGCAGCCTTTTCATTTTCATCATTTTTGATTACATTTTAAATCATTTTCAAAAAGACATAGTTTTTTAAACCTAGTTAGAACAATAATAGTGACCTAGTGTCAATTAAATTTTTGAAAACTTTCTCAAATATTGCTAAAAATTTTCAAGGGTTAAAATCGGCAAATGAAACGTAATATTTTTCCTCAAGAAACATTATTCGATAAAACGTGAAAAAATGAAAAAAGTATGAGCTACGGAGACAGTTTCCACAGTTTCCAGGTTATACAGGGCGTAAGGAACAGCCCTCCCAAAGCTGAAAGGGTGCATGCAGCACATGATACTGAACAACTTTCCCCTAGGAACATATGTCTCCCATACAAAATCACGATCATCTGACTACCTTCAATACGGAAAGTATTTTTTTTACCTTTCCTGAAATATATTTCTAACGGAAAGTTGTTTCATGGTCTGACTGCTCCCGCAGTGTTCAGAGGGCTGTCCCTTACACCCTGTATTTAAAATGACAGCACACAAACTTCTCCCACGATTAAAATTAATACAAACATAAATCACGCCTCTCTCCCGGAGATGTAGGTAGAGACTACTTTCTTCCACTTACTACGATCCTGGCATACTTCTTTCCTTTACATTCATCAATCTCTTCATGCATGCTCGTCGGTTTAGGGTACTCTTGACCTGACCTTTCTTTAGCACGTCCCCGATTTGTACGAGGTACGTTCGTCGAGATCTTCCCCTTCTGACGTTCCCATCCACACTTGCCATATACACCTGTTTCGTTCATATTCTTTCATTCATCCTCTCTACACGACCAAACCATCTAAGCGAACCCTTTTCGACACCAGTCACTACGTCTTATTTTATACCATAACGTTCGTTAAAAAGTATGTTAAAATTAATTTACATACATACATATATACATAAATCACGATATCCCTTACGGGGTAGGCAGAGCATTAACGACCGCAAAACGGATATTAACACCACGTCTGACAAAAGTTTAAAGGTCAATCAGCGAACTGTGTATCACAATAGAAACAGCGTGTCAGCCCATCGTCTAAAATTGCAGTACACATCTAACCCTTGAGTCCCTTAGTCGCCTCTTACGATACCCATGGATAAGAAATGGGGTGATGCTATTCTAAGCCATCACACGGTAGTTAAATTAATATCTACGGGTTTATTGTCCTTGTTGCAATCTGTGTACAAAAATAAGTATCTTTTTCGTTAATAAAAAAGCATCCTTTCACTTTTCGCAAACAAAAAAGGCACAACAAAATGAAAAATTCAAATCAGCCTGTAGACAACGAAAACACCAGGGATACCCAAATGCGGTGCACAATGCATTTTCAACTTTATCCTTAACTTTATAGAGGTCAGTTTCGCTTAAAACTTACACTTTCAGAGGAAAACCGACCTTAGGTGCCCGAAACTCAGCCGAAAGTGGAACGAAATATTCAAGCTAAAAGTATTCAAACGATTTTCAAGTGTTCCTCAAAGGAATACGGCTTAAATTCGGTTGGTTAGTAATTGAAGTGAAGCTTTGTGAATTTCGTAAAATAAATTTGTTAAGGACGGTCAGTGACCTTAAGCCGGGTGTGCACAAAAGGGGGGGTTAGGGATCCAAACACACAAATAGTTGATTGATTGTAGGATAATCACCGGTTTAGGATCGATTACATACATACATACGTGAATCACGCCTCTTTCCCGGAGGGGTAGGCAGAGACTACTTCCTTCCACTTACTACGATCCTGGCATACTTCTTTCGCCTCCTCCACATTCAGTATCGATTCTCGGGTGATAAGTACTATTAGCAACATCTGAACTATTCGAGGGATCAATGTGTACTGGTTATTTATAATAACAGTATAGCGAACTAATATAAAGTTGGACGGACGTATGCGATAAACTGCAGTTTTCTACCTTGCAAAATAGATTCGGATTTTATTATTTAAATTCTAAGACTTAGAATCTTGGAATTCTAAGAAATAAGTCCCTACAAGAATGTAGGGACCGTGGTGGACCGTGGTGGGTAGCGAAAATTCAGGACGGACTGATGATAAGGAACAACTTTCCCCAAGGAAAATAAGTCGAAAAAAAATAGTACTTCCCATACAAAATGTACCAGCTGACCAGGTATGTACCACTAGAACCACTAGTGGTTCTACTCGGTAGTTGTAGTGGTACTAAAGAGAAATCTGTACGGCAGGTCTAAAAAGCTTTTTCATATTTTGAAATATGTACGTGGGGAAAGTTAATCCTTATCACCAGCCCGTCGTAAGTATTCGGAATCGGTCTCTAGTAAAATTTCACTCTACATATCTCTCACTCAACACTCTCAATCTATTCTCATTTAAGAATAGCTATTTCAAAAATATCTTTTAAAAAGGCACCTTTCCTTGTTGGGGATAAAAAGCTACGCATTAAGTTGCTACGTACGTAGTAAAAGTCTACGAAAGTGCTACATCCCGGTATACATCAGATAAACCGTAGTATAAAACATTACTTTTACTTATATTTGGTAGTATATAACTTCGAAATATACAGGGAGTAACAAAAATGGTATAACAAGCCGGAAAAATGTCAAGGTACCCACGAAACTAAACAACCTTCCCCTTGGAATATTAAATAGACATTTTAAAAAAATTGTTTACTATGGGAGGTCCAATATTTTTTCATACTTCGACCAAAGTTCCAAAGGGGAAAGTTGTTCAGTTTTATGAGTACCTTCACCTCCTTACGGCTTGTCATACCCTTTTTGTTACTCCTTGTATTTATAAACATTTTAAAAAGGCAAAAGTGACAACTCAAGTAACTCATATGAGACATCAATTAATATAGGTTTTCGATACTGTTATAAGAATAACCAGTAATTTGAAGTGCTGGTGATGCCGTGTGATGCCGGCTTAGAATAGCATCACACCATTTCTTTCCCGTGGGAGTCGTAAGAGGCGACTAAAGGAGTCGAGGGTGTGTATTGCAATTTTAGGCAATGGGCTGACAACCTGTCACTATGGCCATGCACAGTTTTCCGAATGACCCTCAAATATTGTCAGACGTGGCGTAAATGTCCGTTTTATGCGGCCGTTTGCGCTATGCCTGCCCCGCAAGGGATTATGGGCGTGATATGTGTGTGTGTATGTAAAGTGCTGGTAAAAAAGCCAAAAACAAGATAAATTACTGTTAACTAAGTAACATCACGCTAATAAATAGGATTAGCTCTTGATTACACGGCCTGTTTAATTATTAGAAATTTCTGTTAAGTACATTTATAATAAAAGAGACAATCGCCTCGAATTGGGGTATAAATTATCTTAATTTACCTTAAATTAACGCTGTCACTTTCCGACAAATAGGTTTAGAAAGGGTAAGGAGATATCTAAGTCATGCCACGTCGTATAATTTGACGCAAAATAAGCGTTATCTGTCAAAATAAGGCGAAAATGGAAACAATGGCGACTAAATTGACTAGTAATAGTAATAAACTAATTGTCATTTAAAAAAATGACCGGAGTTTGATATATCCTATCCTTTTTCCAAACCTATTTGACGTAAAGTGACAGCGCTTGTTTAAAATAAGTTATGAGAATTTGTTTTCTGAATTAAAGCCAATGCCTACAGTTGTAATTCGATTTCTTCAATTCGGTCCTTGAATGGGATATTAATAAAATACTTTCTTGCCTGCGGGCCTCAAATGTTTGTCAGACGTGGCGTCAATGTTTGTTTTTTACGGCTGAAAACGCTTTGCCTACCCCGCATTTAGTATTTTAAGAATGACCCAGGCAAGTACCGAATATTGGGATTTTTATCACTGTCAAGAAATTACTGACTACTGTATGTACACAGTTGCCTCAATTCGGGATAATAATTCTCTTAACTTACCTTAAACAAGCGTAGCAGGCAGTCATGTCATGTCACCTTTTTTAATTTGGCGCAAAATACGCGTTATATGTCAAATTAAGGCGACGATGAATACAATGACAACTAATTTGACTAGAAATGGCGAAGAACCCATTGTCATTTTTAAACATGACACGACTTAGATATATCCTATCCTTTTCTTTACGTATTTGATGTAAAGTGACAGTGCTTATTTAAGGTAAGTTACGATAATTTGTTTCACGAATTGAGGCCAGTTATTGCCATTTTTATGACTTTCACTTGCCTTGAATACGCAACAAAAAAAGAGGATGTAGCAAAAGAAGTGTACTATCAAAATGGCGGGCAGTGAACACTAAATAATTGGGTAGACCATAAATAATAAATATAAATATTTCGCACAGCGCCATCTAGCCCAAAACTAAGCAAATCTTGTATAATGGGAACTAGATAACTAATATAATACATAAAAACTTTCTTTTGTTAATACATACTATGCATAGAAAACATAGATCTTAGTATTTTATGGTATCACACAGCATTTGAATGCTTTGATTAAAAGGCTCTTTCATAAACAGTCGAAACCCAGCAAGCTGTTTGACGTATTCAGACACAGAAATTCAGTAAGATCACTGGGTTTAGCCAGCGATGTCAGATATCAAACTCGGCTTAGCCAGCGATGACAGATGTCAAGGTTCTTGATAACGGTCCCGCAATGCTTAGCTTTTGATCATTAAAGTACAAAGCGAATCTTGTTGTTAGACATTTGGTAACATTTCTACAGTTTCAGCACGATGTACCTATCTTACTAACTTTTGCCGTGTGGTGCCGGCTTAGAATAGCATCACCCCAATTCGTGGTTGTCGTAAAAGCGACTAAGGGATAATCATCCATGGAATAAGCAGTTGCGTTTACGCATCCATTACGTATATTTTTTTTCTTTTTAGTTCTGGACTCTAAAATTTTTAGCCCCGGGGCTATAAAATTTACATCTGACTGTATGGTGGGGAGCAGGAGCTCACCCGGATAAGTTTAGGCCCTAGGGGCGCGACTGGGCTTACGAGTTGTTCTGGGAAGAACGGATTGGACTGAATCTACCCGGCACGTGCCGGTAGTTCCCAAAATGGGGAACAAATGAGGGACATCCGCGTCCCTTCCTTTTGTCTGACAGACGCATACGCAATGACGGACGACAAGTGCAATAATAGAACTGACTTGACAGTGAATAAAAATTCGTTTTGGCTACGCCGGATTTGCCAGGCCAATCAAGCATACATACATACAGGAAGTAACAAAAAGGGTACAACAAGCAAAAAGGAGGTCAAAGTTCTCATGAAACTGAACAACTTTCCCCATGAGACATGGGGTGAAATATAAAAAAAAAATTGGACCTCCAATACAAAGTTGCCGATCAGCTGGTTAATTTACTATCGGAGATCCAATATTTCGTAATATTTCGACATGGGGAAAATTTATCAGTTTCATAAGTACCTCGGCTTACTATACTCTTCTTGTCACTTCTTGTATCCAACAATCTAAAAAACATGCAGCTCAATTTCGACAACCTGTTTATTTGAAGTTGGTCAAAAACTTACTTCTGCAGGTAAATACGTGCATAATGTTCTAATTAGTCGAGTAAACTTTAAAATATTTTTCCCGTGTCACACACACGCCACTGAATATGCCGCGGTATACGCCATCTAGGTCGTTGGGTTATAATTAGTGAAAATTTATGCGCACCTCCGTCGGTCCCCGGGGGTTAATATGTTCCCTGCCCTCCATCTACACGGGCACGTTCAACGTGCCTCGGATAAGATAAACTTAGCTCAAAATATCTGCTAACACACCTCTGAACCCCGTTCAGCGAAGTAAATGAATTGCGGTTAATTATACGCATAAAAATAATATCGTTTTCAGATGGTGGTGGCGTAAAGTTACATGCCGTGTGATTAAACTGGCCAACCCCGTGGCAGTGCCTTTATTTTTATTTTTTTATCCCGTCGAGCTGGTTATATATCAGGACATTACAAAATAGTTATAAAAGAAAAAATTACAATGACGGATCATGACGTCAATAAGTGATAATACTATCCTACATTGAATAAAGAATTTCAATATTAATTACAGTAAAAGAAAGAAAGAAAGAAAAATCATTTATTCGATATACTTAAAACGTCACATTGAAAATTTATAAAGAGTTTTCGATTTGTTTGTACTTAGTATTTTTGTAAATATAGATTTACATGACGATAAACAACGGTAATATATCACCACTAGACCACAACACTAGATGCGACTGTCAAACTGACGTTTGGTGAAATTTGCTCTCATTTCAGAGATTGAGAAAGTTTATCTGACGTGTGCGTAAGTACAAGCAGGCCTGTGTCACTCCGCGTGTAGGTATTGAAAACATACCTCCAGGCGCCGGCCACTGCGAAAGGGCTAATCTAGCGGGCTGCCGCAAGCGAAAGAAGTCACACGCGTGCGCTATTTGTTCAACTTTCTCGACAATTTTTTGCAAGATGGACAGACGAAAACATACTTACATACATATATCACGCCTATAATCCCTTACGGGGTAGGCAGAGCGTAAACGACCGCTAAAAACGGACATTTACGCCACGTCTGACAAACATTTTAGGGTCATTCAGAAAATTGTGAATCGCCATAGTGACAGGTTGTCAGCCCATCGCCTAAAATTGTTCGTCGTCGCCTTTTACGACACCCACGGGAAAAAAATTTGTATACATTATAATATTATTATTATTAGTATACATTTTATTATTATTATGTTGGTAGGTATTCTTTTCGGATCTCGGGCCCACAGGGACCCGGTCCTTTGAGGCATGAGTGGGGCCGAAGCCAACAGCACAGAGGCCTTTTTTATACCAAATAATGTGTTGTGATGTGTACATCAAGCGGATACTTGCTCTGTCTGCACTATAGAAGTACTCGTACACCCAGAGCCAGCACCCGCCTGATGCAAGGACTATTGCAGGTTTATTACTTCATTGAATTAAATCTTCGGCAATAATCGTATAGCATATACAATTATGCTGCTAGGTCTTAGACTACATGAACGTACTCGTCGCTGCCTGCTGCGTGCCCGCCAAAAGTAGGAGTAAACGCTTGTGTTGTGCGCTAGATGGCGTAAGTAGTTTCTCGAAGTAAGCAACCCTAGACCGCGGCTCATATTCCCTCAAAAAATATTTGGCAGGTATGCAAATGAACACGTGGTTGACTGGAACGCGAGCTAAATTAAATCATATTGTCTATCAGATTGAGTACATATTTCTTTGAAAACCATTGCGAAGTAAAGCTTCTGTAACGCTAGTTACTAGTTATTATTCTGTGGTACAGGGTAGGATAAATTTGACAAGTATAAATTTTCTCCTGACATTCGGTCTAAAACGCGTCATCGCATATAAATTCTCTTATCCGACTAGCGTGAACCACCCCCGGTGTATGTAACCCGTGTGATGTAATTTAACTGTACCTCCATGGCGCAGTGGTAAAGCAGAAGATCCCGGGTTCGGTGTCTTGTCGGCTTTGAATGATTGCCTGTGTCGTCTTACTGCAGGGTCTTCCTCCCTTTCTTCCATACTTCCCTAGTTTAAAGCCTAATCCATCCAATATCGGTCATGCGCATGTAAGTCTAGAATTATAAATTTAGATTCTCTCTGTTTATTTAGGATGCGTGTAGTAGAAACTAGTAGAAAGCATTCTTTAGAGTCTTGCGTTAGTGAAATAGGATTTTAAAAGATTCAAAATTAAATCACCAGATGTCTATTTTTCTTTGTGTTGTAGTGATTGTGTTAAATAGGTAGGGGGAGAATGTGGACTACGATTTTTTATAATAGTTTTTTTTTTCATACTACGTAAGTCTAATGATATTAACAAAGTAAAAGTTGTTATCACGCGTTAAAAAGTGACCTATGTGTTATTCCGTTGCATCTTTTCATTTCATCCAAATCGGTCAAACCATTTGAGCGTGAAGAGGTAACAAACATACATACACACACACAAACTCTCAGATTTATAATAATAATAAAGTACGGATAGTATGATATCTTCCTTCAGTGCCATGTACACGAAATGCACTGCAAATTCTAATCACTTCTGCTTCTTAGCGAATCGACTCTGGCGCTATATATATTTGGACAAGTACTCAGCCACACGCACAGCATTGCCCGTTGGTTTGTACATGTCCTCGCGTTTATAATATTCGTACGGATAGTAGTATATCTTGCCATGTACAGTCGGTTGTAACACATAAGGTACCAGGGCAACTCCAAAAGAACTGAATTATTTTTATCCCCAGATAATACATAATTAAAATTAAAACTTATTCTCATTAAAGAAGTCACTTTCTACTTATACATATGCATGTCAAAGAAAAGAATATTGCTGGGGACAAAAAATAATTCAGTTCTTTTGGAGTACCCCTGGTACCTTATGTGCTAAAACCGACTGTACTGTCGCTCAGTTACTCCAAAAGAACTGAATTATTTTTATCCCCAGTTAATACCTAATTAAAATTTAAACATATTCTCATTAAATAAGTCATTTTCTATATAATACATATCATTATAATCATCATGTCAAGAAAACAATATTGCTGGGAACAAAAATAATTTAGTTCTTAGTACCTTATGTGCTACAACCGACTGTACAAATTGAAATTTGAAATTGAAATTCTTTATTCAATGTAGGATTGTATTAACATATCACTTATTGACGTCATGAACCGTTATTGTAAAAAAAAGAAATTTGTATCACACATTTTTTTTTTTTAACAATTTTGTAATGTCCTGATGGAAAACCGGCTCGGGCGGGATAAAAAATAAACACGAAATGCGCTGTAAATTCTAATGACTAAACTCACCAAGTTTGTTATTATGATGCTGCGGGTGCGGGGGCGGGTGGTGCTGCGGGGGCGGCTGTTGCTGCAGCTGCGGCATGATCGCCCCGTGTGGCAACTGCAGCAGCTTCGCCGGCTCCAGCTTCGTCGCCGCAGCCACCGGGATCGGCCCCGCGTTCGTCATCGTCGTCATCGTCGCCGCCGGCATCATCAGCGTCGACATCGTGAGCATTGTCTTACACTTCACTATTCTAATTAATATCACCGCAACACAAACTCACAGAAGCCTCATTTTGTCGAGAAATTATTACACCAAAATTGTTATGAGTCACTTTTGGAAAACTAGTTTCTTAGTATGTATATTTATATATTAAACTACAAGATTTGGTGTTTTCATATTTCAAAATCACATAGTTTATTTTATGTTCAGTTTTTCGCTACTCTTTTAAGTTTATAAATTAGTTTTTAAAATTATTATTTCGTATATATATTAATTAACTACTCTATACAGGCGTCTGGAAGAAATATTATTTTATTATTTAAAGATACTTTATTGATCATGAATTTTCATATACTATTCAATGGTTAGTTGAATAAATAATCTTAAGTACTAAGGCAGTTCTCATACTTGTCGTCCGTCGATGCGTACTTTTTAACAAACCCTAACGCATGCGTCTGTCAGACGAAAGGAAATTGCGAATGCTGATCTTCTTCCCATACAAATACAGCTACGGTGTGATACGGTGCGTAACGTAAATGCGTCTGTCAAGTCGTATGCCAGACGCATCCGTAAACGCACTGTAGCCGTATTTGTATGACGATAAGATCGGAATTTGCAATTTCCTTTTGACTGACAGACGCATGCGTTACGATGCACTAAAAATACGCAGCAACAGACGACAAGTGTGAGAACAACCTATGACAGTACATTAAGATTATGTTTAAAGAATTGTGGCCTTTTAACTTTGCGTTTGGTTTTTTTATTATTTCTCCTCTCTCTTTTTTGTGTTGGACACCAAGTCGTCCAACGACCCGATGAACCCAGGTGTCAGAGTTTTTCAACCGCCTACTACCACTAGTAGGCCTCTGAAATGGTTGTGTTACGACCGCCGTCTAAGTAATCATATACAGCAACCGGGACCAACGGCTTAACGTGCCCTCCGAAGCACGGAACCAATTATTTATTTATTACTATTATATTATTAATGTGGTTTTTAATTTTCCTTAATCAGTTTGCAGCCAATGATGTAAATATTTTTCGATGGAAATCACTTTTAGCATTGTTATACGCTATCTGACATCTCGTCGGCGTGGAATTAGAGCATTAACGAGTTTGACAACTCAATATAAAACAGGAATTTTCGATAGCACAGCGAAATAGGTGCTGTCAATCCTCGTAGGAACTTACTTTATTTTGCACATATAAATATGACAGACAGAGACGCAGAGCTTTTTTTTTTCATGTAGAAATAATAAGATAACATATAACCTTTTTGTAGTGTCAGATAAAAAGTGCCGCAGTGAAATTAAATACTAAGGCGCTTAGCGAGTTAGCGTGCCAAGATGTAGAGTAGTACCGACGTAAGTAAGTGTGCGAGTGTGTCACAAGTCACAGTGGGAGGCGAGGAGCGGAGAGGAGGGGAGACTAAGACCAAAAAATTGTGAAGACGGAACTATTGGGTTACGACTTGAGCAGAGTTTTCATACATACATACATCAGCCTATAGCAGTCCACAGCTGGACCTAGGCCTCCCCTAGGGTACGCCATAGGGCACGATCTCTCGTTTTCGCCATCCAGTCGCTACCAGCCGCCTTCTTTAAGTCATCGGTCCACCTGGCCGGAGGTTGTCCAACGCTACGCTTGCAGAGGCGTGGCTTCCACTCGAGAACCTCCACCAACTTTACTCCACCGTCCGTCGGTTCTACGACAAATGTGGCCAGCCTACTTTGGTCTTTTTGTTACTTACAGTTTTTTGAGTTTTTGTACTACTTACTTACCACAAATAGGTCACTGATATGGTGATAGTATAGTGATGTAACGACCGCCTTCAAAGTAATCAATAAACATACTCGTAAATATAAAATAAACAAATAAATATCTTGGGCATTTCACACATCGCCATCTAGACCCAAACTTAGCAAAGCTTGTACTATGGGAACTAGACGGCTGATATAATACATAGCTAATTTATTTTTGTAAATAAATACATAGAAAACACCCAGACTCAACACAAATATTTGAAAAGTAACTCACAAATACTTGTGCTGTGTGGGGATCAAAGCCACGACCATCGGCGTAGCAGGCAGGGGTACTATCCAGTACGCAATCGGGTCAGTCCGATGGCTTAACGTCCCTCCGAAGCAAGTAACCATATTTTTTTTCCCGACAATCAGTTAGTTCAGCCAGCAATGTCCTAACCAAACCGGGATTAATTCCGAAAAGTAATAAATCAAAACAAGTCGATATTTATTATTTGTTTTATTAGCACTACCATTGCGCAAATACGGTCGTCCTTAAATAACTGAAGAACGAGAAAAAATTTTAGTTATAAACTGCCAGATTGTATTTCTAAACGTGTTTTTTACACGACTGCCCGACCAAAAAAGGAGTGCATTTTGTATGTAATGTGCGACTCTTTAAAAGACTAAACTAACCACTGAATAGATTCGAATGGGAATTGTATCGGAAATATCCTTACATTATCCCGAATGTCATAGGCTAGGCTTTATCTCAGAAAGCAGTCGTATTTTAATTTTTTTAATTTATACAGCGCCCCGTTTACTTTATTTATTGGTCTGGGGGGGAGGGGGGGGGTAAAAGTGTTCCAGTGTCCACTCGACGGGGTAATTTCGTTAAGATTGAGGGGCAAGTGCGAATGGAGACGCGTCGGCATGTCTGGCTGTGTTTTCTTAAAATAAAATTAAAAATTAGCATTCTTTATAACTTTTGCCATGGGAATTAGAGCCCTTTTTATCTTAAATCTGGATACTTTTTAATGCGGAAAAACGTCTGAGTAAAATAGGTTGCAGCTGGGCGGTGGTCTAGTTTTATATAAGCTATTAAATACAGTGCAAATATTTTTAGGGTGAGTTTAACTTAACAACTTTTTCCCAAGGAACATAGTTCGAATTTTTATGTGGAATATAAAAAAATATTTTTTTGTATGAGAGTCCGAAATTTGGTTTCGTCTTGCAGACGGATGCGTTAATAATACGTCCTTCAATCCGTCATAGTAGGAGAACCGTCTGAACACTTCATAATGCAGTCAAGTCTTTTCTTCTTTTCGTGTGGGACAACGAGTCGATAAACGACCTGATGGCCTCGATGTCAGAGTTTTTTAACTGCCTACTACCACCAGACTTCTGACATGGTTGTGTAACAACCGCGGTCTAAGTAATCATAGACAGCAACCCGACAGCTTAACGTGCCCTCCCAAGCACGGAAACATATTTCTTACGGAAAATCAGGCGGTTCAGCCTGCAATGTCCAGACTGGGAACAAATTCACAAAGTGTTAAATTGTCATTAAAAAATCACGATTGTGAGTACCCCACCGGGTATCGAACCCAAAAGCTTTGCGCCGCAGGCAGTCGCACTACCACTGCGCCACATCAGCCGTCAAGAAAATGCAGTCAATTTAATTTTAACATTGAAAAGAAGATATGTAGCTTTATTGCTAAGTAGCAGTTTTTGCTAGAAAACTTTCCTTCGTTAACATAACCCAAGTTTTCGATGAGGAGCGGTTTATTTATGCTCGGTTGAACTTTGAACCTTATCCGTTACGAGAGCCGACGAGTTGTTCAAGTACTTGTAATGAAATTCCGAACAACCTAAGATGGACGTGTGAGATTGAGTTTAGCTAACTACCACGTCAGAGAGACGGTCCACATAAATACAGGGTGTAAGGGATAGCCAGAAGAATACCTTTCTTACGTATTGTTTTTGTCAGCTTGTTGCGTATTATTAGGTATATTGTAAGTACTTGAATGTAATAGCTTTTGAATGTAAAAGTTTGGTATAAGGCATTTGACGGAATTCTATGTCTATGTATACTATGTTTATTTATTATTTACCGTTTACACACACACATACACATATAAATCACGCCTATATCCCTTACGGGGTAGGCAGAGCATTAACGGCCGTAAAACGGATATTAACACCACTTCTGACAAAAGTTTGAGGGTCAATCATATAACTGTGTATCACTATAGTGACAGGTTGTCAGCCCATCGCCCAAAATTGCAATACACATCTAACCCTCGAGTCCCTTAGTCGCCTCTTACGACACCCATGGGTGAGAAATGGGGTGATGCTATTCTAAGCCGGCATCACACGGTATCGTATTTACCGTTTATTGTACACAAAAACATTACAAGGTATACACATACAAAGAACGATACAAAGAAAATAAAATTATGTAAAAAAAAACTTTTAAAACAAGCTTTTATTTAAGTGCTCTGAAAAGATGAAAATAAAATTTTGAATGACATTAACCACATTCATTTATGACTTTACAGAAATGAAAATATAATAAAAGTTTGTCGCGATGCCTAGAAGAAACTACCTAATTACAGTTAGGTGCGAACCTTATTACAAAATTTCAATCACAAATTGAACGTTTCGCGACAAGCTTTTATTATATTTTCATTTCTGTAAAGTCATAAATGAATGTGGTTAATGTCATTCAAAATTTTATTTTCATCTTTTCAGAGCACTTAAATAAAAGCTTGTTTTAAAAGTTTTTTTTTACATAATTTTATTTTATATTTTTTAGTTTCAATCGATAGTTTTTGATCAAAACGAAAGTCTTTCTATAATACGGCGAGACCTTCAATAGAAAAACTTAAGGCACGGGGAAAACTAACATTAGGATAAAGTATAATTATCTCTTTTATATTCTATAGAAGTAGGTTGGTACCTACTCCTCCGGCATCCCTAATAGAAGATTTAGCTTGAAATATGTCTTAGTCTTTTCATTTCATTGATGGCGTCATTATTACATGGCCGAGTCCCAGTTAATTTCGAACAGTCTAATTCTTCTATCAAGAGGCCTTCTATTGACGTGACCCTAATTCATGGTGGGCCTACCAACTGCCTATCATGAACGAATTCGTATACAAAATTGCAAGTCCCAGCAGTTGAATATTGAGGAGTTCCATAGTTCGATGACAACCCTGGATGTAGCGTCTAATTCATGGTGGGCCTACCAACTGCCTATAATAAACGAATTCGTATACAAAATTGCAAGTCCCAGCTATTGAATATTGAGGAGTTCCATAGTTCGAAGACAACCCTGGATGTAGCGTCTAATTCATGGTGGGCCTACCAAATGCCTATAATAAACGAATTCGTATACAAAATTGCAAGTCCCAGCAGTTGAATATTGAGGAGTTTCATAGTTCGAAGACAACCCTGGATGTAGCATCTAATTCATGGTGGGCCTACCAACTGCCTATAATAAAAGAATTCGTATACAAAATTGCAAGTCCCAGCAGTTGAATATTGAGGAGTTCCATAGTTCGAAGACAACCCTGGATGTAGCGTCTAATTCATGGTAGGCCTACCAACTGCCTATAATTAACGAATTCGTATACAAAATTGCAAGTCCCAGCAGTTGAATATTGAGGAGTTCCATAGTTCGAAGACAACCCTGGATGTAGCGTCTAATTCATGGTGGGCCTACCAACTGCCTATAATAAACGAATTCGTATTCAAAATTTTGTGTCCCAGCTATAAACCGCTGAGGAGATCTCTCGTACGGAGCCGATCCTGGCAGCAGCATCAGGTCAAATTTATGATTTACATGCATTGTCATCGGTTCTGGACCAACATGCAAAATTTCAACTCAATCGGATACCGAGAAGTGGTTCAAATTAAACTTGCAAGATTTGCACCGAACAAACATTGTTACTTACTTACATACACTGCAAGTTAAATAAAAAAAATTATGTAAAAAAAACTTTTAAAACAAGCTTTTATTTAAGTGCTCTGAAAAGATGAAAATAAAATTTTGAATGACATTAACCACATTCATTTATGACTTTACAGAAATGAAAATATAATAAAAGCTTGTCTTCCTAATTACAGTTAGGTGCGTACCTTATTACAAAATTTCAATCACAAATTGAAAGTTTCGCGACAAGCTTTTATTATATTTTCATTTCTGTAAAGTCATAAATGAATGTGGTTAATGTCATTCAAAATTTTATTTTCATCTTTTCAGAGCACTTAAATAAAAGCTTGTTTTAAAAGTTTTTTTTACATAATTTTATTTTATATTTTTTAGTTTATGTTACGATAGTTATTGATCAATACGAAACGTTTTCTAAAAAACGGAGAGACCTTCAATAGAAAAACTTAAGGCACGGGGAAAACTAACATTAGGAGTAGGTAGGTACCAACCTACTTCTATAGAATATTTATATTCTACCTACTCCTCCGGCATCCCTAATAGAAGAATTAGCTTGTAATATGTCTTAGTCTTTTCATTTCATTGATGGCGTCATTATTACATGGCCGAGTCCCAGTTAATTTCGAACAGTCTAATTCTTCTATCAGGAGGCCTTCTATTGACGTGACCCTAATTCATGGTGGGCCTACCAACTGCCTATCATGAACGAATTCGTATACAAAATTGCAAGTCCCAGCAGTTGAATATTGAGGAGTTCCATAGTTCGAAGACAACCCTGGATGTAGCGTCTAATTCATGGTAGGCCTACCAACTGCCTATAATAAACGAATTCGTATACAAAATTGCAAGTCCCAGCAGTTGAATATTGAGGAGTTCCATAGTTCGAAGACAACCCTGGATGTAGCGTCTAATTCATGGTAGGCCTACCAACTGCCTATAATAAACGAATTCGTATACAAAATTGCAAGTCCCAGCAGTTGAATATTGAAGAGTTCCATAGTTCGAAGACAACCCTGGATGTAGCGTCTAATTCATGGTGGGCCTACCAACTGCCTATAATAAATGAATTCGTATACAAAATTGCAAGTCCCAGCAGTTGAATATTGAGGAGTTCCATAGTTCGAAGACAACCCTCGATGTAGCGTCTAATTCATGGTAGGCCTACCAACTGCCTATAATAAACGAATTCGTATACAAAATTGCAAGTCCCAGCAGTTGAATATTGAGGAGTTCCATAGTTCGAAGACAACCCTGGATGTAGCGTCTAATTCATGGTGGGCCTACCAACTGCCTATATATAATAAACGAATTCGTTTACAAAATTTTGTGTCCCACCTATAAACCGCTGAGGAGATCTCTCGTACGGAGCCGATCCTGGCAGCAGCATCAGGTCAAATTTATGATTAACATGCATTGTCATCGGTTCTGGACCAACATGCAAAATTTCAACTCAATCGAATACCGAGAAGTGGTTCAAATTAAACTTGCAAGATTTGCACCGAACAAACATTGTTACTTACTTACATACACTGCAAGTTAAATAAAAGCTTTTAAAATAAAAAAAAAAGCTTTTAAAAACGACACAACAGGACACCTTATTTCTACTAAGAAAGTGAGACTTTATAAGACAGGCGGATTAGGCGTGCACAATAAATAAAATAAACCTACTCACGTGAAATAAATAAATAAAAATAAATACTTAGGGTGCATTAATACCGTGAAACTGAACAACTTCCCAAGAAAAGATTTTTCAGGAATCGCCAAAATAGTTGACTTCCCATAGTAATTGTAGTCAGCTGATCTTGATTTTGAATGGGAGGTCAAATATTTTTTGTCGTTTCCTGACATATGTTCCTAGGGAAAAGTTGTTCAGTTTCATGGTCTTAATGCAGCCTAAGTATTCGTCGGGCTGTCCCTTACATTGCGTACATTCAGAACGTAAATGGCTGACAAATATTTGAGCGTCATTCAGAAAATTGTGCATCACCATTGTGACAGATGTCAGTTTTGTATTTATACGATATCTGTTAAGAAATATACTTACGTAGGTAGGTACCTGTACTACAATCTGACAGAAGTGTATTTTCGGTTAGTTTCGTTTTCATAGAGTCATGAATTTTAAAGTGATGAGGGCGCTAGTTACGCCCCTCTCCCCCTAAGGGCGGCTAATATTAGTGCCATTTGCCGCGAATAAAATAGAACTAGTAGCAAATATAGAAAAACAAAAAAACGTAAAATTTTACTAGAGACCGAAAGCGAAACTCAAGACGGGCTGGTGATAAGGAAAATCTTTCCCCAAGTAACATAGGCTGAAATACGAAAAATAGATTTTAACATACATACATACATAAATACATATATCACGCCTATAGTCCCTTGCGGGGTAGGCAGAGCATAAATGGCCGTGAAAAACAGCAATTTACGCCACGTCTGACAAAAGTTCGAGGGTCAATCAGATAACTGTGTATCACTATAGTGACAGGTTGTCAGCCCATCGCCTAGAATTGCAATACACACCCTCGAGTCCCTTAGTCGCTTCTTACGACACCCACGGGCAAGAAATGGGGTGATGCTATTCTAAGCCGGCATCACACTTTTAACCTCCCATAATAAATAGATTTTAACCTCCCATAATAAATAGATTTGAACCTCCCATAATAAATAGATTTGAACCTCCCATAATAAATAGGTTTTAATCTCCCATAATAAATAGATTTTAACCTCCCACAATAAATAGATTTTAACCTCCCATAAGAAATTGCGGATACGTTGATTTGAGTTACTGAAAACTTAAAATATTGTTGTCATATTTTAAACTATATCCCCATAAGAAAGAAGTTGTTTTTTATCACCTGTCTGTCTCCACCCATTGGCAGGTATTTATCACCACGCTTGGCAGGCGGATTGGCAAGCGCAGGTGCTATATTCACAAGGAACACTGCTACCCATTCCCTGGGTTCATCACTTAGTCGCTTTCACGACACCCACGGTTAGAAATGCGGTGATGCTATTCTAAGCTGGCACCATATGCCAGATTGAGATGTGATTAATATTATTCTACATGGGATAAAAATATTTTTTGGTACTGTTAAGGTATTCTACTACAAACATCTTAAGAATATAAAATAGAAGATTTTGGTTTCTATATTCTCATATAGATACTTTGTTTACTCTTCCAGAAACTCATAAATTACCATAAGGCGGTTCTCTCAGTTGTCTTCCGTCGCTGCGTATTTTTAACGCATGCGTCAGTCAGACGAAGGGAAAATTCGAATTTCGATCTTATTCTCATACAAATACGGCTACGGTATACGTTTTTGGTGCGTTACGGTGCGTTTGACACACGCAGCCGTAAACGCACCGCAGTCTTATATATATGAGAATAACATCGGTATTAGCAATTTTCTTTCCTCTGACTGACGCATGCGTTAAAAATACGCAGCGTCAGACGGCAAGTGGGAGAACTGCCTAACCTTCCAGAAACTCCCAAATTACCATTATTATAGCAAATATTTGTTTTGAACCGACATGGGAAATTGAGATACATCCCCAGATGTCCTCATAAATACATCTTCATTTTTTTATACAAACATAAACACACTTTGATTTACATTCCTAGAAATAAAATCAAAGACAAGCCAAAATACATCTTTATACTGAAAAAATACGACACATTTTTGTTTGTGGGAATATGAGCGGTACAGGGTAGGTTTATGTGGATACGGATTTTGTTTTTTAACAGCTAGCGGCCCGCCTAGCGGTTTTACCCGCTGCTAACCGTTTTCCCGCCATGAATTATACATAAAAACCTTCTTCTTGAATCAATCTATCTACTCAAGAAAATCACATCAAAGTTCGTTGCGTACTTTAAAAGATCTAAGCATACATACGCTCAATTTACACAATTTAGCGATAAATAAGTAATAAATATCTTGACATTACACACGCACAGCGCCATCTAGACCCAAACTGAGCAAGGCTTGTACTATGGAAACAAGATAGCTGATATAATATGTAAATACTTTTTTTTGTAAATAAATACATACACACAGAAAACACCACGACTCAAAATAAATATTTGAAAAGTAACATACAAAGTCTTGTGCTGTGTGGGGTTCGAACCCCTTGGCGTAGCAGGCAACGGTAGCTTCACCATCGGGCTAGCCAACTTTTACTTGCTTGGTTTTTAGATCTCAAAAAATATCACAATATTACATCATAATATTTGAAACGAAGTAGACCCCGAAAACGAAGACGTGACGATCTCCATGCCTATGATAAAGAGTAGACCAAGTTGACTTTGGACCGAAAGAAGTGGAAGACCACGGGGGAGGCCTTTGCCCAGCAGTGTGATGAAGAAGGCTATTTATTATAATAATAATTTGAAATGAAGAATAACTTTTTTTTTTTAAAAACTTGCAAAATTTTCGAGTGCGGGCAGGATTTGAACTTGCGACTTTCGCATTACTAGTGGCGACGCCTCTTCGATGCGAAAGTCGCAAGTTCAAATCCTGCCCGCACTCGAAAATTTTGCAAGTTTTCAAAAATTGTATACCTAACACGGGAAGTGTTTTAAAATTTGGTACTCAATGAAGAATAACTTCTGTGAACTTTTCTAGTACTTACTTTTTTCTTTACCTAGTACTTATCAATAATTCAAACGAACAAATCAATAGAGAAAAAATGCCACCTGTTACCGCTCGGCCACGCTGACTACAGTCAGGCTACTTTTTATAGCCAATTTTGACAGCTGTCAAATCCATGTTAATGCTATGGCGTAAGTTTAATTTTGCTTTGCTGACATCTCCTCTTGTTTGTATAAGTCAGCTGTCAATATGGGATTTTGAAAGTGGCTCGACTGTAAATAAGGAAGACATTATGAACAAAACTTAAGTACAAACATACTGCTAGAACAAAAAATTGCTGGTGACAAGGACCAGGAAGGAAAGCGCGTTACACTTTTTTGAGGTAAGGCCTATAAAAAGGTTAACACTTTATCAATCATGAAAACTTTCACACATTGTGATTATTGCGAAACGTCTAGTTCAATGATGAAAAAATAATTACAATTTGATAACTAACTACTAAGCCTCCAATGCCGTGTGATGTCGACTTAGAATAGCATCACCCCATTTATTACTCCTGAGTATCGTTAAGGGGACTAAGGGACTCGATTTATATGTGTTTTTCAATTTTAGGCACTGGGATGACCACTTGTAACTCAATTATCTGAATGACCCTCAAAATGATTGTCAGACGTAGTGATACGGCCGTTAACGCGCTGCCTACCCCGCCAGAGATTATAGGCGTGGTATAGGTAATATGTAAGCCGTCCAAACCTGAGACGAAACTCATACCACTTTAGAGGAATGGATAAAAGCTCTCTCCACACTAGCACAGCCTATTCACCTATTCGGCACAAGTCCGCCCCGATGTTTTTTTTACAGGCAGAAAGACTTTATGCGCCTGAATGTACGCTTTTTGTGCACACCGTACAGTTCCTATATAGGAAAAGCTTTCTAAATGTGTCAATTCGATGTTTTCGATGTTTTTTGTGCGAATAATCCGTGAACTATTTGTTTATTTCGAACAACAGCCAGTGCTTGGGTTTAATTCATGACGAAAGATACTCGGTTTGTTTTCTCAAATTATCTTTTCAACATGCAAAAAAATTTTTCATGGTTTGTTTTGGACATAGAGAGGTCATTTCGAGAAACTAATTTCCGTATAACGAAATATTATTTTTATTTCTTTTTTTTAATATTGTACAAAGTTTTGAGGACGTGACGTCGCAATTTATGGTAAAGTGATAAAATTCCTTTGCCTAAGGAAGAAAAAGTTAATCATAGACAAGACAACTTTTTTTCTATGGCATAAACAATATTGCATTGATATTTAGGTTTTGACGCGTCATACAAAGGATATTTTATTAAATATCTTAGTACCTATTAATACACTTTCTGGTTATTCTAATGAGTAGATTTTGTGTATAAAATATTATTCTCGAAATGTTTTTGAGATTTTTCTTGAAATCGACAATCTCAGCATACCAAATTGTTGATCGATACTATACTGTTTATCTTTTCCATTATCTATATTCAGTGGCAAGAGTTAAGGTTCCTCCAAAGGGAAGCCGCAATGGAAAATCAAAGAACAAAAAGACAAAAATAAAAGAAACCCTTTAAATTTCACTTTAATTTGACAATACACCGATAACAACCAAGACTCGCACTTTCCAACTTTAACGAATATTATTCGACACTAATGACACCATGAAATTATGCGTTATCATCCCACAACTCGTCATAATCCGGCTTTTAGCCGCGTTTACTTCGCGCTCAGTACCTACGGGTGAATTCGCGACCGTCTGCCATCAACCTTTTTTTTTTTAGTTGTGGACCCTATGATTTTAGCCCCGGGGCTTTTAATTTACACCTGACTGTATAGTGGGGAGCAGGAGCTCACCCGGAAAAGTTTGTGGTTGTCCAAACAACCAGCTCAATCACGCCCTTGGGGCGCGATTGGGCTTACGAGTTGTTCTGGGAAGAACGTATTGGACTGCCATCAACCGGATGACCAAGACAGAGATGCTGGGCGTAAGAAAGAGATAGACAAAATATAACACGCCGGGAAGCAAGTTTTCGAGTACTTTACCTCGTACACGCTTTATGAAATGATTTTACGAGGTATTGTACACTTGTATTGTATATTCTTATTCGTATGTTTTTGCGCTCGTATATTTCATTTCGAAATAGTCTTGGAAGTATAAGTGTAATGCAAATTAAAATAAGTCACTATGTCGCTGTGTTTCAAAAGGGAAGCCGATGCGAATCGAGTTGTTCCCTTCGCCACTGTTCTATACAGTTATTATTGACAATCAGTGCAAGTTAATCCCTTAAACATAAGTCGCTTTTCCTCATTCCCTATAACTCGAATAACATAGTACGGGATCAACTTCTTATTCCGTTTTATATAGTTATTATTAACGTCCAGTGTGAGTTTATCCAATAAGTAGTTTAACTAAATAAAGTAAATGAAAAATTTCATAGACAATTGTTGGCAACTGGCTGGCTGGTATCTATGTTTTTTATAAAAGCTCATGTTGTCAGTTTACATAAGTCATTATATCATCGTCAAGCAGAGCCGTGGTTTTTCTTAGATTTTCTTGCAGTCCATTTTATTTATCTTAGGCATTCATAATAACAATCTTGAAGTGAACTTAAATTGCGCTGAGCTAAACTGAAAAAAGTTTATTACCATACAAACGTATGTTAACATGAAATGTATTTATGACTCAAATATCACATTTTAAAAATGCTCGAAAAACTGTCAGAGAGAAAAGTCCCCAAAGTGCGTGCAAAATGTTTGTAAAACCTGAATTCAATTAAAAAGGGTCCAAAGGCTGTTGACAGGTTTATTTACTCCTAGAACTTTATGCAAAAGCTGCCATTTTGTAAAACAAATACCTCATGGCGGAAACACAAATATGAACCCCTCACAATGACGTGTTATTTTTGACTAACTTTGGTCGGTTCACCCTTGGTTCAACAGAGATTTTAGGGTAGTTTTCACATGGTCTGCGACTAATATTTGTGTTATATAGGCTTTTAGTTGTCGTAGGTCAACAATGGCCTCAATTCGGGATATAAGTTCTCTTAATTTGACATAAATTTGCGCTATGACTCTCAAAATGGTTTAGAAAATTTATTATAGGTGTTTTTTTTGTAAAGAATAGAATAGAGTAAACGTTTATTTTGTTATACAGAATACATACATAATTATTGTTAAGCAATATAAAACTTACTACTATAACTTAAACATTGGGGACGCAGCACCGACACAAAAATATGTTTGTATGCTGAAGCAGCGCAAAAAGACTATACCTCAGAGTCTTATTCTCTTATAACCTAGGAGAAGACGCGGGTTCGGTGACTGGCCAACAGTGCGATATTCAAGATTCAAGATTCTTTATTTGCATAGAATAGGTATTACAAGATGGTATTTACATTAAAGTAGCATCTATTCTGAGCTAACTTACATCAGCTTGCAAAAATATTAATTTTAATAATAAAAAGCAACATTTGCAAATATAATCGAAATTCAAAAATTTTACGGATTTTATATTTCAGCCTCGGCGAATCCAACACGGCTGGGCAGCATTCGGGAAGTTGCGCAGCGTCTTCACGTCCAGAATCCCTCAGTGTCTCAAGACGAAAGTATTTGAACAGTGTGTGATGCCAGTGATGACCTACGGTGCCGAGACGTGGTCTCTAACTGTCGGCCTCCTAAATAGACTCGGAGTCACTCAGCGAGCTATGGAGAGAGCTATGCTCGGTGTATTTCTACGTGATCGAATCAGAAACGAAGAGATCCGTAGACGAACCAAGATCACCGACATAGCTAAGAGAGTCAGTAAGCTGAAGTGGCAATGGGCAGGTCACATAGCTCGAAGGACTGATAACCGGTGGAGCAGAAGAGTTCTTGAGTGGAGACCACGTACCGGCAGACGCAGCGTAGGACGACCCCCCGCGAGATGGACAGACGATCTGGTCAAGTCCGCGGGGAAATGCTGGATGCAGGCCGCTTCTAATCGGACGAGGTGGAAATATTTAGGAGAGGCCTATGTTCAGCAGTGGACGTCCTATGGCTGATATGATGATGATGATGATGATATTTCAGCCTATGTTTTTGAGTTTCAATTTCATAAGTACCTTAACATCCTTCCAGCTTGTTATACCCTTTTTCCAGTATCACTCGTAATAAGTTCACTACTATAAAGTAACTGTTGATTTACACTGTGTATAAATGTGACCATATTTTCTCAATGGAACTAAGAAATGCTTTTACCCCCAGCAGTGACAGATACTTAGTTGTGGCCCTTGGCGCAGGCTCTTGGCAAGCTTATGCGGTTTTTCTTTCAAGATTTCTTTACTCTGGATTACTACTGAATTCGTATGATTTGTTTCGAATTTGACAACTTCGTATAAATCAAGATTTACGACAGCGACGCAAAGGTTCCGGGTTTGATTCTCGGTGGGACACTAACAATGTTGATATTTATCACATTGTGAATTTGTTCTCAGTCTGGTTGGGACATTGCAGGCTGAACCACATGATTGTCCGAAAAGAAACATTGTTCCGTGCTTCGGAGGGCACGTTAAGCTGTCGGTCCCAGTTGCTGTCTATGATTACTTAGACGGTGGTCGTTACGTTTGAAAAACTCTGACACCAGGGTTCATCGGGTCGTTGGACGAGTCAGTATACCAGACGAAAAAAAAACGACAGTGACACAAAAAACTAAAAAAAAATTTTTTGACCTACATAATAAGAAGACATGAAAAGTGTCGATATCAGAAAAAATATCAATTTCAAATAAATGTAAGCAAATCGCTCTTTGTAACTGAATATACTGACGGGATGAATGACGAGTTATTTTTTTCTATCACCCAAACTAAACTAGTGTTGTCGATATTCATTACTTGATATCGATATTCAATCGGTGAGTTGTGTTTTTTTAAATGTTAGTATTGGGATAAACTAATTAAGCTGAAATAGTACCCATTAACAGTTCGAAACCTTTAGCTACCGTCGTCAACAGTGACATTAGAAAAAAAATTGCCTAGCCAGACGGTACTGAGTTACCACCTGTGCCCCGATTATCATGGCATTGTAATGGCCGTGTGATGCCGGCTTAGAATAGCATCACCCCATTTATTTACCGTGGGAGTCGTAAGAGGCGACTAAGGGACTCGAGGGTGTGTATTGCAAATTTAGGCGATGGGCTGACCACCTGTCACTATAGCAATACACAATTTTCCGAATAACCTTCAAATATTAGTCAGACGTGGCGTAAAACAACAGTTTAACAGGTAGAAAACAGTGTACGGAAATATCAAAAATCGGCGTGAGTGGGAAATCTCTTGTAAAAACTAAATATAAATCCAGCTACATAGCTACAAAAAACGGAGTTCCTCAAGGAAGTATTCTTGGACCCTTTTTGTTTCTACTTTATGTAAATGATCTGCCATTAGCTACAAAACAAAATTCAATTTTATTTGCAGACGATACAACACTTATCATAAAGTGTAATGATAGATTCTTACGAAACAAGTATTAATGAGACTCTCGCGGAAGTCGTAAGGTGGCTAAATAAAAATTGCTTGAAAATTAATATAGAGAAAAGTAAAATTATGCAATATTTATCATATAATTCAAATCCAATACAATTATAAATAGAATATAATAATACAATAATAAGTGAAGTTAGGACATTCAAATTTTTAGGTATAATAATTGATCAGAATCTTAACTGGAAGGGACACATAGATGCCGTCTGTAAAAAATTAAACAGATTTGTCTTTGCACTAAAGCGCATTCGTCAAACGGTTTCCGCGGAAGCAGCCTTAACAGCATATCATGGCTGCGTGGCGTCGATTCTGAATTATGGTTTGATACTATGGGGAAATTCGGTAGACGTAGAGAGGGCTTTCATTCTTCAAAAGAGGTGTGTGCGTGCTGTTTGTAACGCCTGGTATTTGGATAGCTGCAAACCCCTTTTTCAAAAACTAAAAGTACTCCCTCTGGCTTGTCTCTACATACGAAATTTATGTTACTTTGTAAAACTGTACCCGATGTACTTTCGAAAGCTCTCGGAAACTCAGAGTAGACAATTGAGATCAAAATACTTAAACGATCTTTATCAGCCCCGCGGACGTACTTATATATATAAAAACAATGTATTTCACATGTGTATAGTAATATTTAATAAAAAACCTGACGATTTAAAGAAACTAGATAACATTGTAGTATTTAAGAAAAAATTGACAAATTGGTTATTAGAAAAATGTTTTTATACTGTAAAAGAATTTTTAGATTATAAATTGACATTGTAAAATTTGCATACCTGTATAAACAGGTTGGATACAAGAACATTCACAACTATTGTAACATCTTAATTATTACTGTATTCGTGCAAATAAATTATTATTATTATTATTATTATTAAATGTCAGTTTTTTGCGGCTGTTTACGCTCTGCCTACCCCGAAAGGGATAAAAGTATGTATGTATGTATATATGTATGTATGTAATGGCATCGAATGTCAATATTCATTATAATTCCACTGTGATCTATACTTCAAACTGTTAGCAGAATACGAAATTATTAACTGACTTTAGGCCCCGGCTGATGGCCAAGCCTATACTGTAGCAACCCACTGCCTCAAGCAGGCTTCCCTCAAGTTACGCCATCTAATCACTTTTTTTCTTTTCGTGTAGGACACCGATTCGTCCAACGATTCGATGAACCGTAGTGTCAGAGTTTTCAACCGCCTACTACTAGTAGGTCTCTGACATGGTTGTGTAACGACTGCTGTCTACGTAATCATAGAAAGCAACCGGGACTGGCTTAACGTTCCCTCCGAAGCACGAATCTATCTTTCTTTTGGACGATCGGGTGGTTCAGCCTGCAATGTCCTAGCTAAACTGGAAATTAATTCACAAAGTGAAAATATCAACATTGTGAGTCCGGGAATCAAACGCGGAACATTTGCGCCGCATCGGCCGTCTCCTATTTAGTCATTACCAGCCACCTTCTTTATCCTTTTTCCCATTATCGATAGTTGGCAACACAACACTAAAGCGTGATCAGGTGTGAGGGAATGCGAGAAGATTCCAAAATAGGACGCGGAATCAAATTGGACTATTTCGAAGGACAGTACAGTATGATTTATTTTATTTATTTATTCAAAAAATACATTTTACAGCATGACAGCCGAAGCCTGCACTATAAAACTAACTAGTTACATACACATTACAAACAAAATAACACAAAAACTAAATAACATTAATTTACACATTTTCCGCATAATAAAGACATATTCTATTGAGTTTTACAATGCGGTCTGCAAACAAGTCTGTTTGTGGCGATACATCCAAGAGCGAGTTAAGTAGACTAAGCGCAAGCACCAGTGGAGAATGGTAATGCTGATTTGTGCGCATTGATGGTACAGCGAGGAGACGGTGACTGCGGCCACGCAAGTAGTTATTAGGCACAAAGAAGCGGCACACTCGTGTAACTAGAGTTGGACACACGAGGTCACCTCGTAGTAGTTTGCATGCTGTTGTGAGCAAAACATACGTGCGTCTAGTTTGTAGGGAGTTTAGCCCCAAAACACCAAGAAGGAAAAGAGATGGATATAAGAACGGATAGAAGCCATACATTTTCTTATAAATGAATCGCAGAAACGCTTTTTGTATTTTTTCTAACAATAAACAATAATTATCTTCATGTGGACTCCAGATAATAGCTGCCGTCTCCAACTTACTACGCACTAAGGCCGTATAAAGTAAGGTAATTGCTTTAGGGTCTTTGAAGTCTCGGCAGTTTCTCAGCACGAATCCAAGTCTACTGTAACTTTCTACAGCTAGCGACCGTATATGATCGTTGAAAGTGAGTTTGCAATCAAATAAAACTCCTAAATCCTTCATTCTATCAACGCGGGTAATTATTTCGGAAGCTAGAGTATATGAAATATGTAAAGGTTTTAGAGAACGAGTGAAAGTTAGTACGTTACATTTACTAGAGTTGAAAAATAATTTGTTTTGAATGCTCCACAGGTACACTCTATCAATGTCATTCTGTAAAAGTCCTGTGTCTTCCTCTCGAGTGACGACGCGAATTAATTTGAGGTCGTCAGCATACAAAAGACATTCAGAATGTTGTACGGTATCTTCTAGGTCGTTTATCATCAAGATAAATAATAAAGGACCCAAGATTGAACCTTGACTAACCCCCGACCTGGTATGGTATGTCTGGGAGATGAATGAACCATACTTAACAAATTGCTGACGATCTTTTAAGTAATGTGCGAAAAAATTTAGTAAAGCGGGACTAAATCCGATTTCGCACAATTTGTTAAGTAGGATATCATTATCCACTCGGTCGAAGGCTTTCTTAAAATCAAAATAGATGACGTCTACCTGTGAACCTTTATCTAAGTGACCAGAGACAGTATCAGTAAGCGTAAGGAGATTAGTGTTAACAGAACGCCCATGTCGGAATCCGTGCTGAGAATCTGAAAGAAAGGGTGCTACCTGTTTGGAAATTTTAGAATGAATAATAGTTTCGAACAGTTTGGGGAGAGCAGATAGGACCGCTATTGGTCTGTAATTTTCTACGCATGAATGGTCCTTTGTTTTAGGTATTGGGCTGACTCTAGACGTTTTCCAGATGGCAGGGTATTGACATGTTTTTAGAGCAAGATTAAATATGTGTTTAATAGGACCTACTAACTGATTTTTACAGGCTTTGAGGAGGTACGCAGGGACACAGTCGGGACCAACAGCACTTCGAGGTTTTAATTTATCTATAGCAATGTTTACATCTGAATCTGTAATTGAATCTATGTGGATGAAATTTGATGATAAGTTTGTACAATTTTTTGTTGTTTTATTAGTGTCCAAAGTCGGAGAATTTGGCAGAAAAACACTTGAAAAGAAATCAGCAAATGCATTAGCTAATTCAGTTCCTTCAAAGAAGGTACCTTTGTATGTGATACGCGGTTCAAAACCACCAGAAGATTTTAGGCTATTAATATGTTGCCAAAAAGCAAGAGGATTCTCACGGACTCTTAAAATAACGTTATCAACATACGAGTCATAAGCTAAGGCCAGTTTTTCCTTGAGGACAGATCTGAGATTACTAAATAACTTATATATAGACTTATCGTTACTGCGCTTCCATAAACGGTGAAGATTGGCTTTCCGGTCTATATCTTTAATAATGTCTGAAGTGTACCAAACTGGGTAACGCTTGAGCCGCTTCTTAGGCCTGACTTTCTTCGGAATACATACATCAAAGATGTTGTATAAAATCATATAAAATTCTTTAACAGCATCGTCGGGATTAGGACTGTTGTTAACCGAGTCCCAAGTAACATAACAAAGTAATTGGTACAAAAGATAAAAATCGGCTTTTGCGAAATTCCAGTCTTTGCTATTGTTTATATTACTGGGGGGCAACTGTGGTCTATTTAGAAAGTTTGAATCTTTGACTATTGCAATTTCAACATCGAGAGGAGGATGGTAAGAATCCGCATGCGGAACCAGTCCGTCTCCCGACACTTTACGCACAGTGACAGGTTTAACTCGCTCTGGCAACAAAACGACATCTAGCCTACCTTCAAACGCATTAAATATGTTATTATGATCAACCATACCACACACATTTAAAAAGTAACAGAAATAGCCACGAACGTCATCAGACGCACTATTTAAATTAAAATCACCTAAAATAATAACAGTTCCATTTAAGGTAGGTAATTTGGACTCCACTTTTAGAAACCAGTTCATATATGTACTATCTAGAGATTTTGGAGGGAAATATACAACACAAATATGAAAGTTAGTATTTAGAAATGAAAAGGAAGCCCACAAATCTTCTCCTTGGTCAGTTTCTAAATCCGCGCGTCGGCGCAAGGAGAGCGGTGAACGAAATGATGTGGGTTTACGCGACTTACTTGTTTTAATTTTGTAAAGAGTTTATCCCTCTACGTTTCGGCTGCTTACGGAAGCCTTCTTCACGGAGATCGACAGATCATATACGCCCGCCAGTCAGCTGTGATTGTCGAACGCTGACGTCAGTAACGCGATAATAAAAAAGTGAAACTATATGTTGGCCACATTTCATCTGTCGCGCGTTATTATGATGCACCGTAACGCACGCGTCTGTCAGACGACAGGAAAATGCAAATCCGATCTAATTACCATACAAATACGGCTACGGTGCGTAACAGATGCGTCTGTCAAGTCGTGTAGCCGTATTTGTATGTGTAATTTTAATCCCGTCTGACAGATGCATTTGTCTGATGGATGACAAGTAGGAGACCTGCCTTAATCACTTAAACGTTAATTATTTTAATTCAGAAAAAACATGTATTAATATTGTGTTGGCCACCAAGTTGACATAAGAAACCTTTAACCCTAGTTACAAGAAGCATGTTTTTTTACGGACGGACGGAGGATGGTTCAGCCTGCAAAGTTCTAACCGTTTTTTTAGTTCTGGACTCTATGATTTTAGACCTGGGGCTATGAAAATCTATGCCTGTATGGTGAGGAGCAGGAGCTCATCCGGAGAAGTTGTTCTAACCGGAAAGATCACACAAAATAAAGAAGTTACACATGTTTATTAGAGTATTTAATAAAAAAATATTTGGTCTCAGATTTGATCTTCTGTCACTAATAGTTTGCTTGGGTGAAATGGTTCCCGCCTAGTGGAGCTGATCACCCGTCAGAGAGCTCCGCAGACGTCCCAACCCGAGGAAGATCACTAATAGTTTTCGATAAAATAATGATAAAACCGCAAATCGGGCCACATTTTGACTGAAATGGGGGGAAAGGATGGGTCGTAAGGGCCGCCGCAGAGCAAGAGCAGTTTTTGAGAGTGACAGCTCCTTTGACTATTAATTCTATAAAATCTCTATCGTAATAGGAAATTTTCTAGAGATACTCGAGTGTCATGTAGAGGGCGCTCAGCTTAATTGAAATAACGTTCCTTTACATGAAAATCTGTACCACTTAACAAAATATTCTTTATTTTGTATTTATGTAATCGTTCTAAATTTCTTATAAATTTTTTGTTTGCTTACATGAATAACACGCAAGACGACAAGTTTATTTTGCAGTAAATCAAACTAAAAGAAATAAATTTGTAACCAACACAACGTGAAACGGAACCTGAGACAAAACTGTGGCTGCTGCCAGCCATATTGCAACGTCAAATTTTCAGTTTAGCACAGTGACCTTTGGTTTGACATTCAGAACTACCAACAGAACTGTCAACAGAAATACGTTCGTTAAGAAAGGCCATGGTAGAGCGAACAGATCTGACCTTAAGTCTTGTCTCCCAATGGGGCGACGACAATCTGGTCTCATTCAATGCCACCAAAACACAGGCGTGTCTTTTCACTGCAAAAAGGAGTCCTTTCGACTGGACACCTACTTTTCGGGGTACATCTGTCCCAGTCACTGACAGGCTTGAGCTTCTAGGCATGGAGTTGACATCAAATCTAAACTTCGGCGCGACCATCGAGTACAAGGCTCAGACGGTGGCTAAAAAGCTGGGCGTCCTGAATAGAGTGAAGCGATACTTTACGCCTGGACAGCTTTTAACTCTTTACAAAGCACAAGTCCGATCCTGCATGGAGTATTGCAGTTACCTTTGGGATGGCTCAGCCAAATACCAACTTGCCGCTCTTGACTCGGTGGAACGCAGGGCCAAGAGGCTCATAGCGACATAAAACTGGTGGACACCAAGCTACATAGCCTGGCACATCGCCGCAAGGTTGCCTGCTTGTCGGTATTTTATAGATTGTACTTCGGAGAGTGTGCTCAAGAGCTTCACGACCTTGTTCCACCAGCTCCCTTCTACCATCGGACATCCAGACGCACCGCCGGATACCATCCGTACCTGGTAGACATTCCACCAATTCGGACTAAGCGCTTCCAGTCATCATTTATAATGCGCACTGCTAAAGAGTGGAATTTACTACCTGCGTCTGTGTTTCCAAAAGCATACAACCCTAATCTCTTCAAAGTAAGAGTGAACAGGCTTCTTCTGGGTGAGCTCGCTCCATCTTAGACTCTGTCTCTGTCCTATGACCTAGACTAGAGTCAAGAGCAAACCCATCATTAATAAAAAAAAAAGAACTCCCATTAAAATAAAAGTTACATTACTAATATTTTAGTTTAACAAACGTCTCTCACGGTCGCCCGGAATTTCTACGAAAAAAAATCGAACTGTCGGTCGCAAAAACGAACTCTTGAACTGCGGAAGCCCTTATATGTAAAAAATAACTTGGTGTCATAAAATCGCACCGAATTTCGTAAGATAACGAAGCAGATAAAGAAATCTTTCGAGAAATAAACGCCAGTAAAGTGATAAAGTAACAAATATCAAGTTTAGGTAAAAATCTGAATCACAGAAGTGCGAGACTGCCTGACACAGGTAGTTCTGTCTACTTACTAGGCAGGCCCCAGCCACGATTTGTAATTTTTTTAATTGATGTTTTTTTTTTCATTTTCACCCTTCGCCTCCCTTGAGAATCAAACCGGGACCCTCCGGTTATTGAGATGAAACTCACACCACTAGTTCACGAAATACTCTATTGTGTAAAAGCAAAGGGATCTCAATATAAGGAAAGGTCGACCATTTGCAACATTCGAGCCAAACATTTTGACCCTTTGAGATCTGATATTATTGGGAAAAAGCATATTGGACTCCGGGTTAGCATTATTCTATACAGGGTGTAACACCCACGTAGCGTCCAATCTAAAAAAATTACATTAATTGAAATGAGAACCTCATGTTTTCAGTTAATCCTCTTTTTGTGAAGGACACAGAGTCGTCCAACGATCCAACCGTGGTGTCAGACTTTTTCAACCGTCTACTTCTACTAGTAGGTCTCTGACATGGTTGTGTAACGATCGCCGTCTAAGTAATCATAGACAGCAACCGGGACCGACGGTTTAGCGTGCCCTCCGAACCACGGAACCATTTCTTTTCGGACAATCAGTTGGTTCACCCTGCAATGTCCTACCCAGACTGGGAACAAATTCAGAAAGTGATAAATATCAACTTTGAGAGTGCCCCACCGAGAATCGAACCCCGGAACCTTTGCTTCGCAGGCAGTCGCACTACCACTGCGCCACATCAGTTGTCTTCGGTTAATAAACGTCATAAATTCATAATATAGGTAACAGAAGGATTCAACAGAAACATTTTTAAAATAACCTTTGTAGAGAAGTAATTTTTTTCCGAGATGAGACGTTCTCCAATCTAGTTAATATTGCGATACCATGATTAGTTTAGATTAGTTTTTTTTATGGTTAGAGTTAGTTAGAAGTAGGTATTTCTATAACTCGACGATGGCAAAAAATGTACTAAGGTCTTTCTACAGATTAAATTTGTTACGTTATTTACGCCAATAGATGGCGTCAATCACCTGGCGGTTTTTTCAACTACTTTATAAAATAACCCTTCTAGTAGTAGTGAAATATTTTCTTAGTCGTATCCTTGTTGGCGTGTTTTTTTTCAGACCCGCAGTCCTTGTTTATTGTCAGCGATACTAAAATACGCTTAAATAAGAGCAACTAGTATCGCAAATAATATTTTCAAACTTTCATCAAGCCCAATTAAAACTTCTTAATGAATTTTCAAGGACATTCGTTAGGTCAATGAACGAGTCAGTGTCACACACGAAAATAATAAGAAACAAACTCCCTGCAAATATCCCCCAGATATTCAACGCCATCTATCGATGTTTTTTTGTACTTTTTTCGTTTTTAACCTTTTAAAGGCTATTCTCTTTTTAAGACCTAATTTGGATTGCCGACTGCCTTGGAGTTGAGATGAAAAAAATAAACTGTTAAGGGCTTATGAGTAGAATAGACTTAGAAGAGTATATGTAAGACCTGAATCTTTGGTCCCTTTGGCGGTGGCTGCGATGCAATCTGAAACAAAATAAATTAAATATTAATACTTCAGAAATTATTGGTACTGACTTTAAAAATGTAAAGGATGGGCCCGAGGCAAAGCTTTTTTTTTTCTTTTGCCCGCCCGAGCCGGTCAGGACAATACAAAATTGTTCAAAAAACAAGAGAATTGTGTTCTACAAAACAAAATCTTTTTTACAATGACGGTATATGATGTTAGACTGTGATAGTATTAGCCTACATTAAATAGATAGATAGATAGATGAACACTTTATTGCTTACAACATACACAACAGAAACAAAACAATACAGAAAACTTAAGACTAAAAGTAAGCAAAGCCGGCCTTATTGCTTGCAGCGATCTCTTCCAGGCAACCTAAAATAGTTAATTTAATTCATTCATTTTTCCATAAAAAGTACATTTGTATTAATATCAGCTATCTAGTTCCCATAGTACAAGCTTTGCTTAGTTTGGGACTAGATGGCGCTGTGTGTAATGTCCAGGATATATATATTTTTAATTTCATTTCTTCACAACTTACGCTGGTTCTTCATACATAGTACAACGAGTCGAACGACCTAAATTAACTCTGTAGTCAGAGTTTTTCAACTTACTAGTGCCGTTTGATGCCGGCTTAGAATAGAACCTCCCCATTTCTTTCTCGTGGGAGTCGAAGAGGCGGCTAAGGGACTTGAGGGAGTGAATTCAATTTCAGGCGATGGGCTGACAACCTGTCACGATGGCGATACACAACTTTCCGAATAACCCTCAAGTATGTCAGTCGTGGCGTAAATGTCCGTTTTGCGAACGTTTACGCTCTGCCTACCCCGAAAGGGATAATAGGAGTGATATGTGTATGTATGTAGTACCTAGGGTTTGTGACATGGTTGCTAAATCTAATACGAGTAGATAGCTTTGGTTAGGATTATTTAATAGTACCCACTATTAAGGGATTATGTAGTTGTATGATATTGAGGGGCATTTTATGTAGTTGATATTAAAGAAAATTACAATTATTATTTAATTTTTTAATGATAGTGCACGCCTTATCTGCCTCACTTTATGAGATCTCCATGCCCAAGGTCTGCTGGAAGAGATTTCTTTTTAGAAAAAGTAGACTTGTTGTGAATTGTTTCATATAATATGTATGTGTCCTATGTTTTTATTGTGTGCAATAAATGGTTTAATAATAAGGGATCAACATCTAAATGTAACGCCTATATACCTTGCAGGGTAGACAGAGCGTGAACGGTTGTAAAGATGAACATTAACGCCAAGTCTGACAAATAATTGAGGGTCACCTAAAATATTGTGTATTGCCCTTGTGACAGGTTGTCAGCGCATCGTCTAAACTTGCAATTACACATGTAAATTTCGAATTCCTTAGTCGTATCTTTCGACACCCACGAGAAAGAAATTGGGTGATGCTATTCTAAGCCGCTATCACAAGGCAAACATTATTATATTTATAGACGTAATTTGAGATACTTTATGTTTAATCGTTCAAAACAACCGTCTCATTAACTCAACATGAACATAACTCTCTTACAGTTTCAAAGTCATCACAGAAACATACCCTTAAAAGTTAGCAAAAGATCACAGAATTTTCATATTAACCAACATTTATAACTACATACACATATATATGATACACATATACAGCTTGTGAACAAAGAGATTTGTACTGCGCATGCGTGGCTAGAGAGAGATGGAACGACGGTCGAATCCTATACTAAACAGCGTGTTAAAGTAGGATAGATATAGCCATAAATTTGAACGAGCAGAGCGTATTTTGTGTGTGGTAGTGTTTAATAATGATAAGACTGTTTAGTGATACGCTTAAAAATTTATACTTACGCGTTTGTTCGTTCATATATCATGTGGGTCGCTGAGTTGACGAACGACCTGATAAACCCTGGTGTCAGAGTTTATAAACCACCAACCACATTATGGAATTTTCAGCAATATATTGTTATTGTATCTATCTTTGTTAAAGATATTAACAATTTATTTATATTTAATTATTACTTAATTCACAGATCTCTGACTTATAATGTGATAATGATCACCATTCAAGTCAACATATTCAAAAACCAGGACTAGCTTAACGTGCCCTCTGAAGCACGGAATCACTTTTTTTACCGGCAACATGGTGGTTTATTGTTCCATATTCAAAGAGTTAACAAGTTTACAAATTCAGTAAATGTCAACATTGAAAATTGCATTTTTAATTAAACCTTTGTCGTTCCGTGAGAATTGAACCTGGGACCTTCAGTTCATTCAATAGGTGAGAGAAGATATAGAAGGAAAGTCGAGTAAAGGTTATTCACCTCGTTTGAGATGCTTCATTCATCCTTTCTCGAGTTTGAGTTGAATTTAGCGGTTCTCACACACACCGCAAACTTTCCGGTGTTTTACGAAAGAAGTTTACGAAATCCCACATCTTATTCTCTCGTGTGGGACAGAGTTTTTCAACCGCCTACTACTAGTTGTAGGCCTCTGATATGGTTGTTTAACGACCGCCATCTAAGTAATCATAGTTCATAGACAGCAACCGGGATCGACGGCTCAACCTGCCCTCCGAAACACGCAACCATCTTTCTTTTCGGACAATCAGGTGGTTCAGCCTGCAATATCCTAAATAATATAAATAGATAAATATCAACTATTGTGAGTGATCCACCGAGAATCGAACCCGGAACCTTTGCTTCGTAGGCTCGCACTAGCACTGCGCTACATCGGCCGATATCCCACATAAAAACCACATATTTTAGCAAACAATGCCGCACCAGGTTGCGACTGTCACAGCCAATCAAAATCCGCTAAATAGAGTGTTACAAATTGAACGATAAAATATTCGTGTGGGACACCGAGTCGACGAACGACTCAATAAACCCTGGTGTCAGAGTTTTATAACCTTCTACCTGCGAATTGAATTTAGTCAATCCGGCCATGTACGATTATGCTTTGTTGCTTCAGAGATTTTACGTAGCAAATTGCTACGATACACCGTAGCTCAATATCGTAGCAACCGCTACGAATAATACAAATTGTTATTAATAAATTAGCAACGTTTAAACCGATGACTTTACTGTAGAGCACACTTGATACTGAAATTTTGCGAACACACACACACACATATATATCACGGATTATATCCATTGCGGGGTAGGAAGAGCGTGAACGGCCGCATTATGATTTATGCCACGTCTGGCAAATATTTGAGGGTCATTCCGAAAATACCTAGTGTATCACCATAGTGACAGGTTAAACAGTCAGGCAATACACACCATCGAGCCCCTTAGCCGTCTCTTACGACTACCACGGAAAAGAAATGGGGTGATGCTATTCTAAGCCGGCATCACACGGCATTCACTAGAATTTCGAGAATACTGTGTACCTAAATGAAAGAAAAATATTATTTTGCACCGACACACCCAAATATTTTTCTTCTTAAACATAGTGAAAAGTAAATTCCAAGTCCATTATCAAACTAGTTTCTAAATAAAACGGGGGACACTTAACACTTCCAAATTGTTTCTAACTTTCTACTCAAGCCAATTCTTTTTTGCAATGTTTTTCCCTGAGGGCAGGAACTTTACTGATTTTCAGTTACTTTGTTTTAGTTTTCTTTTATACTGTCAGCAACACGTCAAATCAATCAATCTCTAGATTTGTGTCCCTAGGTGTTGCCAAATCACAAAAATCAAAACTTGATGAAAATGAAAATTATCAAAAATCAAGAGCTTCACGACCTTGTTCCACCAGCTCCCTTCTACCATCGGACATCCAGACGCACCGCCGGATACCATCCGTACCTGGTTGCCTGGTTACCAATTTATAACGCGCACTGCTAAAGAGTGGAACTCACTACCTGCGTCTGTGTTTCCAAACGCATACAACCCTAATCTCTTCAATGTAAGAGTGAACAGGCTTCTTCTGGGTTAGCTCGCTCCATCTTAGACTCTGTCTCTGTCCTATGACCTAGACTAAAGCAAACCCATCCTTAATTAAAAAAAAACCGCCAGCCATGATTGAAGTACAAATTCTGAAGCTCCTTTACAGAATAGTGTATCCCCCTGTTCCACTTTTACCTACTATACATCTTCCACATAGATCCACTATGATAAGGTATAGTCCGAAAGAAAAGTATTTAGTTAAAAGAATCATGGAACTCGTTTATTGGAAATTTAAATCAACATAAAAACAGTACTTCCCTGACATTATCGAGGGTGTAAGTGACAGGTTGACAAAAGCTTTTAAGCACCATTTAACAGTCCGAACCAAAGACTGCTAAATAAAAATAGTTTCAATTGTGTGTCATTTCGTATTCTGCTAACAGTTTGAAGTATAAAAAATCACAGTGGCATTATATAATGACAGTGAAGTGCCGTTGGCATTACAAGGGTAAAAAAAAGTAAATCCGGGCCATAACTTTCTTCAAGGAACATAGGTCAAAATAAAATAAAAATGCGGCTTCCATAGTAACCTAAATCAGCTGATCGTCTTTTGATTGATGAATTTTGTATGAGGTGCAAATTTTATTTCATATATCTCTTTATTCCATACCTATGTTGGGGAAGGTTGTTCCTCATCACCGTCTTGAGTTTCGCTGTCAGTTAATACACATGAAACCCTAGAGTCCCTAAGTCACCTCTTACAACACTCGCGAGAAAGAAATGGGGTGATGCTATTCTAAGCCGGCATCACACGGCAAACTGGCATTACATGGCATATATAATAAACACTTCAAAAGGTATATTCTTGTAAGATCGATACGACAGAGCACGGTGGTTGCGGTTGCTATATGGATGGGTGGTCGCTAGTTACGGGAACTGGAGCGTCCTCCATGCTTCAGAGGGCACGTTAAGGCGGCCTGGCGTTACTCTACTGCCACACACCGTTATGTGAACCGAAAGCTTTGTTAGAATGATTTACAGAACATAAAACCGAACAACTTACACTAAGATGCGTATATTGAGAAATGAAAAAATATTTTGACGTTCCATAGAATATTATGGTCAATGAATGATTGTAATCTGGTAAAGACGACATGTAATGAACAATTTCAGAAATGGGTTCAGGGTTGCTAGGAGACAATCAATCTAAAAATTAAATTATCACTCCTGAAAGGCTTGGAACTCACGGTGATAATAAAAAAGTTTCACAGTGTCAAGTCGTTTGACAACGTCAAATAGTATGAAAAAAATTTGAACAGCGCCTAAATGCACGGCAAAATTTTGTAATAACAAAAGGTAATTGTTTTTAAAAGTTATATATGCTTATAATTAGATATAAAATCATTATATCGCTTCTGTATTTGAAACGGGCTTTGTATCAAAAACAAAACGTATAACTAAAGTGCACACTGATTATTTAACACGTGTTTTCGACACCCGATTACCATGTCAAAGCTCGTAGCGAGAGTGAGCTTGCAAAGTTTGAAGCAATGCCACAATATGGAGATTTTGTACTGTAACATCAGCAGCATTAAACATTTTTTTTAATTTTATTTTTTACTAATGATGGGTTTGCTCTTGACTCTAGTCTAGGTCAATGGACAGAGACAGAGTCTAAGATGGAGCGAGCTCACCTAGAAGAAGCCTGTTCACTCTTACTTTGAAGATATTAGGGTTGTATGCGTTTGGAAACACAGACGCATATCCATTTAAGGCGAGTGTAGTCGTGAACAAGTGATTCAAATAATATATCAAATTGTCCGTTGCTCAAGTTTTTAGTATTTTTATTAGTACCTACGAACTTAATGAAATACTCGTATTCGCTGTAATTAAAGTAACGGCAATTAAAACCAAAAGTGGCCGTTTTTGAGCACTTTTTGTCATATATGTAGAACCTAAAACTTAATTAAATATGAGCTGTACGGTTTTAGTAATTAATACTAAAAGTGGCCGTTTTTAGATATTTCTTGAAAATCCCGCTATTTGAAAAACATCTCAGTTGTGTGTCGATAGAGTGTCAGTTGGATGATTTTGGCCGTTTCGTACTCCGCTAACAGTTTGAAGTATATACTATCACAAAGGCAATAGTAATGACAGTTGAGTACCGATGGTATTGCAATAACTAACATATGAGAATTAGCGCCTGACCTTATTACTTGAATCTGGTCTGGTCTTACTACCTACCAAACAATAATAATTGTCCAGGCACTTCTTTTTTTTTCGTGTGTGACAGGTGATTTTGAATTATTGGTAAAAGTAAATTAAAAGAGATGCTCCTTTTGAAGTTCAACATTTACAATCCGATCTTTTTACGATTTAGTGTACAGTTTTCATGACGTGCCATAATGACTATGTAGTATGATTACGATTTTACAAATACTACTGTGACGTATTGTTTCAATGGATAACAATCATACATATATATATTATATATGGATATGTATAACAATCAATATCATACATACACACAGATATCACACCAATATCGATTGCGGGGTAGGCAGAGCGTAACAATCGTAAAAAACTGTCATTGAACACCACGTCTGACAAACATTCGGACAAATTGTTAATCACCAAAGTCAAAGGTTTTAGCCCACGAGTCTTTAGTCGCCTCTTGGAAAAAAATGGGATGATGCTATTCGCATACGCCTTTTATTATATCAACCTCAAATATTTGTTTACCTGAATAAATACATTTTAATTTGGAAACCTTTAATATTTTTGACGGTTTCTTACCACTATTTCTTATCAATATTGGTCAATCTTTTGTGATCAAGTTATAAAATACTCTGACCCTAGAGGTCAACAGTTAGATTGCCGTTCTAAAAAAAAAGAGGGTGTTCATGCCGCGATGTTTTCAAAAAGTAAAACACATTTATTTTATGCAAAACGGATGGCGTTGCAAGCGGTAGTTAAAACCTCCTATTCGTTATTTTGAGTTTTTTTTCTGTTTGAATTAATCTTTGACCGTTACATTAGGCAGAACCAGAAGACCCTGTATACGTAATTAGGAGTCACATTTCCCTTTTGATTGACAAAGTTTACTCAGATCTAACATTTAGTGATGTGAAGGTAGCTGTTATTTGTAACAACTGTTAATATCTGTTATAAATGAAACACTTGTTACTCTCATCGTATTTACTATCACGCTAAGCTAAGTAGACCAACCAAAGTGTGTAAAATTTCAAAATTGGGCAGTAAGGTCAAATTTTTGTTTCGTTTAATTAAATTGTACTACTGAACAATAATGAAAACTAAAGATTAGATAGGAAATAACTTTCTCCAAGGTAAGTTATTTTAGGTGATTCTTCCACTTGTCAACCGTCAAATGACTTGACAGACGCGTCCGTAACACACCGTATTTGCATGGGAATAAGATCGGGATTTGCAATTTTCTTTTGTCTGACAGCTGCATCCGTTACGGTGCTTTTAAAATACGTGACGGGATAAGTGGTAGAAGAAAAACACTTACAAAAACTGTTTTTCAGAATACGATATAACCAAAACTGTGCCACTGACAGACCATTGACACACAACTGAAACGATTTTCATTGAGCAGACTGCAGGCCCAGCTCTTTACATCTCTACCAAGTTTTATGTTATAGGGTAGTCGGAACGAGCGACTATTTACTTTATCACTTTAGGTTTAATTTGGCTTGCAGTGTTTGTTGGTAAATACGGGTGGCAACCCTAGCGCGGCCAAGACCCGATGTGCTCAATTTTGGACCCTAAAGTCGTTAAATGTCGCAATAAAACCCGGTTTTTGGACCCAAACCGAGGCGGAATGTAATTAAATGTAGAATACATTTTGGCATCGGCTGCAAGGCCAGGGTTTAGTTGAAAAAAATACAGTTGAATTGTTGGGGTTTAAGTAATTTAAGTACTTTTTTTTAATTTAATGTTGTCCTAGTACCCGTTAATAAATTAACATGCTTGACCGCGCCGACTAAACAACTACGAATCTTAATGATATTTTGGCGGAATATATGTATGTAAAGCACAAAACTTGGCGCATTTGCGATACAAACAATAATAGCCCAACGTTTTAAAAAAAAACAAAAAAAGAATCTAAAAGTAGAAAAGTACAACATTATATTAAACGAGGTGTAAGAGACAGTGTACCGAAAACTTTACAGGCATGTTTAGATCATGAAACTGAAATGTTTTTTCTATGGAGGAGATGATGGTAAACGATAAAAAATTCAACCTCCCATACAAAAATCCCGATCAGCTGACTAACTTTCTGTGGAAACTCGAAAAAAAAAAGTTTCCCAACATAGGCTCCATAGCAAAAGTGGTTCAGTGTCATAGTCTGATCATGCCTGCAAAGTTTTCGGTACACCATCCCTTACACCCTGTACAAGGCCATAGATACAATTTACCTTCTTATAAATACAGTATGATGCATAACTTTAGATACTTTGCCGTGTGATACCGACCCATTTCTTACCCGTGGGTGTCGTAAGAGGCGACTAAAGGCCTCGAGGTCTACACGTGTATTGCAATCTTAGGCCATCTGACAACTGTCACTATGGCGATACACAATTTTCCGCATGACCCTCAAATATTTGAAGTTTACGCTCTGCCTACCCCGCAAGAGATTATTCGCGTGATGTAAGTAACAGAAGAGATATCTAAAATTTTATTTTAAATTAGTTAATATAATTTTATTAGTTAATATACTAATTTAATTCAATGTTCGGAACTTTTGATTGCGGTCATTGAACTGAGTCGGGTACTTTCGGCAGCATCTTTCATTTAGACGGCAAACACCGCACCGCATGATTTTGCGGTTTGCTAGCAAGTAAATTACAGCCTGTTACATCTGCAAGTTCATGCAAGCGTAATTTATCAATCAGCGGTTTCACCCGTATTTTACCGTTTTCCCACGGGAGAAAGACCCTTTACCGGCATAAATTATACATAAAAACCTTTCTCTTGAATTACTTTATCTACTGAAGAAAACTGCATCAATATCTGATGCGCACTTTTAAAGATCCGAGCATACATAGGGACATAGGGCCACGGGAATCGACTTCATTTTATACTATTAAGTGATTATTAGTAATTCGTTTTGAACATACAAAATCATTATTAAGAACTGTAAACCGTAATACACTTAAAAATCAATCTTGCTCATTGAAGTATTTACCAGAAATTCAATCGAATGAATCATAATAGGCCTTTTAAGTGGCATAGCCTGTGCCCGATTTTATCAAACTACAGGCTACAATTTTACAGGTGAAATTCGATGTTCATTGCGTAGTCGGTAAGCCATTATGATGCCAGGATTATAAACCGGCTACGCAATGTACTAAGAATTTCACCTGTAGACTTGTAGCCTGTAGTTTCATAAAATAGGGCACAGGGCAAATTCCACAATATTGCGTAGTATGTACATTTGCGATAACCTTTTTTTAAGTTTCTTATTAAAACTTCTTATCAAATATGGCTTACTATACTAATATGACTAACTTTAGGTATTGTATTTATTTTGTTTGCTGAATGTATGTGTGTGTTGTTAATTATGCAATAAACGTATAATCTATGTATCTATTTGACCGAGCATCGAAACATCAATTCAACGCGCGAGTTCTTTGATCTGTGACGTATTTATTTTCTCAAGAATAAAAACTTTATTGTATAAATTGATCCCTTGAAAAGGGTTACTCGAGGTTATACTGATAGTACAGCGCAATATAATACGGACAAATTATTTAACATGAGAAGAAGCTATTAACTAATTGCTTTATTTAGATACAAATACCTACAGACCCATTGATCTAAAGGTAAATAAGTATTCATTAATGACAATGTTGTTAAGTGTGTTTCAACAATATTGATTGTTTATTTTTGTTCCGATATTAAAAATACACACACACACACACAACACGCCTATAATCCCTTGCGGGGTAAGCAGAGCCCAAACAGCTGCAAACGGACATTTACGCCACGTCTGACAAATATTTGAGGGTCATTCGGAAAATTGATAATTCACACAGCGTTATCTTTGCCCAAACCATACAAAGCCTGTACTATGGAAACCAGATAGCTCATATTAATACTTTTTTATTATACACATATTATACATAAAAAACATGCAGACTAAAAAAAACAAATATCTGAAAATAATTAAATAAATATTTGTGTCATATGGGGATCGAACCTACGACCCTCGGCGTAGCAGGCAGGGGTACTTTGCGCTACGCTATCGGGTCAGTCAAATGTCCCGCCTCTTTCCTTTCATTATTATTATATTTATGTGTACAGGGTGCCGTGTGATGCCGGCTTAGAATAGCATCACCTCATTTCTTGCCCGTGGGAGTCGTAAGAAGCGTCTAAAGGACTCGAGGGTGTGTATTACAATTTTAGGCGATGGCCTACCTGACAACCTGTCACTATGGTGATACACAATTTTCCGTATGACCCTCAAATGATTGTCAGACGTGGTGTAAATGTCCGTTCTATGCGGCCATTTACGCTCTGCCTACCCCGCAAGTGATTTTAGGCGTGTTATGTGTATGTGTATGTATGTATGTACAGGGTGTAAGGGACATCCGTTGAAAATAAAACTGAACAACTTCACATAAATAAATATCTCAAGAAACGTCAATTTTTTTTTGACTTGCCATTGTAAATGCAGTCAGTTGATTGTGATTTTGTATGGGAGGTCGTTTTTTTTTGTTATTTCCTGAAATATTTTTTGTTGTTCAGTTTCATGTTCTAAATGCACCCTATCAGTATTCGGAGGCCTGCCTCTTACACCCTGTATATTATTATACTGAGAACAAAATTAGGTGATATATATTTTTATGGCTAAATGGCAGTTTTAATCATGTATTCCGTTACCTGTCTATACAGAGTGTAACGCGCACGTGTGTATACAGAGTGTTACGTGTGATCACGTACATTTTCACGTAAACTCTCCCGTGGCACGTGACGCATTAAAACCCGCGTCTTTCAATCATAGCACAACGTCTTGAATCACAATTACTATACAGGGTGTCAGAATAGCGATAGGGATGTCAGTATGATAAGTTTTTACTTACTTAAGGCCGTCAAGTTGACAACAAACAAAAATTTTTAAATGTGGGAACATTTAAAAGCGGTAAGGCATATTTTCACAAAACAAAACTTTAACTCAATTACGTTTGTTTTTGGATTTTGTCTCAATTTTCTAATTCTTTTCGTGTGAGACACCGAGTCCACGGACGACCCGATGAACCCTGGTGACAGTTTTTCAACCGCCTACTAATATTAGGCCTCTGACATGGTTGTCTTATGATCGCCGTCTCAGTAATCATAGACAGAAACCGGGATCGATTGCTTATCGTGCCCTCTGAAGTACGGAACCATTCTTCTTACGGACAATCAGGTGGTTCAGCCTGAAATGTCCTAACCAGACCGGTAACAAACTCACAAAGTGATAATATCACCTTTGTGAGTGCCACCACCGGGAATCGAACCCGGAACCTTTGCGCCAGAGACAGTCTCACAATAATTCCAAGAAAAATGGATGGATAAAAATTAAATTGAAAAAATAATGTTTTTTAATTTTGCTACACTCCATAAGGTGAAATGTCGCAGAAATATGCATATCATGAATAATTAATAATATGGCGCCTAGCTGAGATGATCTTTGTCATAAAGTCCTTAAAAGAAACAGTCTTCAATTATTTTTTTTATAATTTAAGACTTATCTTGGACATTTCACACAGCGCCATAAAGCCCAAAACTAAGCAAAGATTGTACTTTGGGAACTAGATAGCTGATATAATACAAAGATACTGTTTTTGTATATACATACATACACATATCACGCCTATAATCCCTTGCGGGGTAGTCAGAGCATAAATAGCCGCATAAAACGGACATTTACGCCACGTCTGACAAACATTTGAGGGTCATCCGGAAAATTGTGTATCGCCATAGTGACAGGTTGTGAGCCCATCGCCTAAAACTACAATACACACCCTCAAGTCCCTTAGTCGCCTCTTACTACTCCCACGGGCAAGAAATGGGGTGATGCTATTCTAAGCCGGCATCACACGGCTTATTTAAAACAAGACTGAAAGTATTTTCAATTAATGAAGGATACTATGATTTAAGTGATAACATTAATAAATCAATAACATTTGACTGTTAATGTTTTTAAATAAATATTTAAAAAAAAAAAATTGTTCGGATAAGGCACCGCCGTTTTTGTTAGCGTCAGCTCGAGCAATTTTCCTTGGTAATCCGAAAAGGAACTCTATCGTAATGTAAATATACGTGACATTGGCTAGAATGTCAATGGCTCTCACACTTGATTTTCGGTCACGACAACCGGCGACGTTTGTCATTCCTAGGCAATGTCACCTTTACTTCAACACCGTTCGGTTCATTTTCGGAAATTTTGAAGTGTCAGTCGAGGCACCGGTAGCTCAGTTGGCAGAGCAGTGGGACGGTGCCCCACGGTCCCGGGTTCACCGGGTTTACGTAAATAAAATAGAACTGTGAGTGCATTACGAACCATGGTTATTTCTCTTATTCTACTAGGTATCAGTACAAATGCAGTGTGATGCCGGCTTAGAATAGCACGTTAAGCCGTCGGTCCCGGTTGCTGTCTATGATTACTTAGACGGCGGTCGTAACACAACCATGTCAGAGGCCTACTAGTGGTAGTAGGCGGTTGAAAAAATTCTGACACCAGGGTTCATCGGGTCCTTGGATGACTCGGTATCCCACACGAAAAGAGAGAGAGAGAATAGCATCACCCTATTTCTTTGCCGTGGGAGTCATAAGACGCGACTAAGGGACTTGAGGGTGTGTATTACAATTTCAGGTGATGGGCTGACAACCTGTCACTATGGCGATTCACAATTTTCCGAAAGACCCTCAAATGTTTGTCAGAAGTGGCGTAAATGACCGTTTTTTACGGCCGTTTACGCTCTGCCTACCCCGCAATGGATTAAAGGCGTGATATGTGTATGTGTGTGTTTATATCAGTACAAAAGTTCCCATTCCACCTGATTAGAGGCAGACTTATAGTTAAGTAGCGATTTGCACCAGAAACGATACCGGGTGAGGCCTATGTAAGCACATCCGGGGGGGTAACTAGTTTAGTTATTGTGTTTGTGTGTCAAATGGTTACAATACAACACGCGATTGTTAGGCTGGTGGCGTATTGAGGCGATATAATATATTATGACTTTCAAGGGGATTGCATAGGCTAGGTGCTGCCCCCATCACTTAAAAATTTATTACTCGATATGAAAAACATGATGCCAATAACGCGTGGCACGGCTCCATCTACCGGGGTAGTTTTGCAACTAATACCCAGCGACTAATTCATTCTATACAGATTGATTGTATCTGTTTTGAAAATTTGGTTTATGTAATAGTTTTGCGTACAATTCAATCAAGAACCATTAACAGTTTAAATAGATTCTATGTTGATTAAAAAACCTACAAAAAATCATCATTAAATTTATTTTTGTCAATGTTTGCCGTGTGATGCCGGCTTAGAATAGCATCACCCCATTACTTACCCGAGGTTATCGTAAAAGACGACTAAAGCACTAGAGGGTTTCATGTGAATTGCAATTTCAGGCGACAGGCTGACACCCTCACACTAAGGCAATAAAACACAATTTTCTAAATGATCCTCAATTTTTTTTAGACGTTGCGTAAATGACAGCTTTTTACACTCTGCCTACCCCGCAAGTTATATAGGCGTGATATATATGTATTTTCATAATGACTCTAGTGGCGCTGTAGTGACTAACTGGAGGTTTTTTCGCGACACGTGATAATTTTTTATGTACCAGTGTGTGACCGCCCTAAGGGCTCTAAGCACGCAACTTCGTCACGAAGGGCCGACGTCGGTTAAATCGTATTTTTATATCATAATTATGTGTTTTCCCTACAATTTAGAAATATTTGCTTTTATTAGTAACCGTATATATTTATTTTTATTGTTTTTTTTTTTTTGGATTTTTAATTATGTGCAAATAAAAACATTTGAAACGGTACGGTAATTCAGTTTACTGCAACAACAAGAAAATCTGAAACGTTACGTATAACATTAAATTGTGAAAAAATAGAGCCAGTTAAATCGGTAAAATTTTTGTGTTTGTGTAAAATTATATTGTATTCAAGTTATTTAAGTTTGTAATTATATTTCCAACACAGTTGTAAAATATTGTTAAACGAATAAATAAATAATAATTCAAATAACATGTTTGATTCTTAGGTATAAGTACTAATGGGAATGGGTTTTACTAGGTAGGCGGTTATCCCACTTGTCATCCGTCGCTTGTCAAACGACTTGACAGACGCATCCGTTGCGCACTGTAGCCGTATTTGTATAGGAATATGATCGGAATTTCGCAATTTACTTTCGTCTATCAGACGCGTTCCGGTGCGTTAAAAAAAAGCAGCGATGGACGACAAGTAGAAAAACTGCCTAAATCGGCAAATTATTCTATCGACCAATTTTGTTGTGGCGTCTGCGGCTTGACCAATACAACATAACATGATAAAGCATAAACGTTACGTAATGTAATGTTATGTACACAATAGAAAAATGAGTACATAAAGATACAGTACAAAGGGGCCTTAAGCCTAGGTAGGATTCTGGTAAAAAAAGTGCTTACAATTAGAACACAATGAAAAATTCGAGAAACATCAGATACATTACATGTTTTTATATATTTATACCTGGTTTTCTAAAATTCAATTTAAAAGTAAATTTTAAACGTTCTTGTGGTTTATTTTGATAGAAGCCTCCACCACGCTCACATAGTAACATGTAGTTTTTCTCTACTCGACTAAAGGCGACTCAGGGACTCGAGGGTTTCATGTGAATTTCAATTTTAGGCAACAGGCTGACAACAAGTCACTGTAGCGATTATAATTTTTTCTAAAACGGCCCTCAAATTTATGTCAGACGAGGCGATAGCGACCGTATTTAACGGCCATCAACGCTCTGCCTACCCCGCAAGGGAAAAAGGCGTGATATGTGTATCTTTTCAACCGGATCACCGCACACCGTAGCGATGTCCGGTGCAATGTGAGATTCAAAGTTGGACGACTCGGTGTCCCACACGAAAAGAGAGAGAGAGAACTAAGAGTAAGTTACAATAAAACAATTTGAAACGGATTTCAGTTGTGTTTATTTTTGATTTTACAATTCCTACGTAAATATGTTCCATATTGCTGATGTAAAAAACCGTCGTGACAAACAGTCTGCAGTGTATGAACATATCATGGATAACCCCACCCATTATGTCAGGTTCGATAAGGCAGCAATCCTAGCGAGAGAGAAGAGATTTATTCCTAGGAAAGTACGGGAAGCCATAGAAATACAAAAACATCCGAATTTCAACAGAGATACTGAATGGGGAATCTCATCAACTTGGACTCCGCTGATTACACAGCAGAAGAACCAGATCCAACATACTGTTAGACCTACTACACAAGATACAGTTTCAGCATTCTGCGTGGAACCCGGACGTTACGCTAGGCAATTAAGAAATAGATGGTGGTAGAACGAAAATAATTTATATTCTAAATAATGACGTCTAACACCTTAGTCAACCGTGACCACGGGCTCTGTAAAGAGCTCGTAACGTAGGAATTGTAAAATCCAAAATAAACACAACTTAAATCTGTTTAAAAGGAGGGGGTAACTCTGAATAGATAAGACGTACTTTTAAGCTCTCCCGTATTTAAACTGAATTAATAAGTTTTAAACCACTAGTTTTCAGAAAGATATTGTACTAAAAGCTTACCGTATCATATGTAGCAATCCTTCATAAAAATCACCTTTAAAACTATTCATACAGTGCCACATTACGATAATTTACATCAAGAAATTTCGTCGTTTGAAGTAAGTCCAGTGAGCCGTCTTTGTTTGTGCGAAAACCAGTATTGCGCGCCTACCGTCACTCACCAAGCTGCGACGACTACACTGTAGTAAACAGTACCGCTATTTCGACAACCTACGTAATAAACGTCTGGCGCAGCGGATACATGAGCGGACACCAACGCACGGAGACCGAGTTCGAGTCCACAAGACGCCGTCTTATTTTTTATTTTTGGTTGATTGGATATTTTATTTTTGTGCACAATTTTATTTTATCAAACAATATTTACATTTTGCAAAGATTTTACTTCATTCATCACCAGCTATGTCTCAAGTGCAAAATTTAGATAATATCACCTGCGGAGTATGCTCGCAAGCAATATCAGATCAGGCTTATATAAGGTGCTGCGAGGAAAACTGCGAAATTGTTTATCATTTAGACTACTGTTGTGGGCCAAGTCCTCCCAGCAATCAGGACCGGTGGACATGTGACAAATGCCGATGCAGTCGAAGAAGGACGGGCGATAACTCATCCACGCCCGTACACTCAGCGCGTGATTGTGCTGACGACAGTATGAGATATGTCAACAAAAACCGCACGAAGTTCCAAAAACAGCTGTCATCTCAAGATGATGTTGACGTACCCAGCACTGCTACTTCTAAAGATTTACTGACACTCACTGCTGAGATACGTCTTCTACGAGACGATGTTTCATCCATGAACACTCGGTTGACTCAAATGTCTAGCTCTTTAAATAAATGTGAAACAGGCCTCTTCAATGTACTTACCCAGCTTGGTGAATCGGAAAGTCGGATTAAGGAACTAGAAGACCGCGACGAAAAAAAAACTGCCGAAATAACAATTCTTACCAAACAAGTACTGGAATTAAAAGAGCAGTTGCACAGTCAATCTCAATTTTCTTTACGTAACGAGATCGAGATCGCTGGCATCCCTGAGAAGCAGAACGAGAGTCTCTATCATTTGGTGTCTTTGACGGCTACAAAAGCTGGAATGGAACTACAGGAAGAGGACATTGATTGGATAATTAGAGCGGGTCCCAAACGAACACCTTCAGAGGGTCAAAATAATTTCTCTCGTCCTATCGTAGTGCGCTTCGTAAGAAGACTAAAACGCGACGAACTCCTTAAAGCTGGCAAAGCTAGGAAGAACATCACTACCAAGGGTTTCAGTGAGGCGATGGATGAGAAAAAAATCTACATAAACGAACGACTGACCCGTGATACTCGCTTGTTATTTCGAGACGCCCGTAGTCGCAATGCCGCCGCTGGATACAAGTTTTGCTGGGTTCAAAATGGAAATGTTTACCTCAGGAGAAGGGAAGGAAGTCCAGCGATTCGCATCCAATCAAAAGCGGAGCTTATGGAGCACCTTGAACGCATTGCTGGCTGATCCCAGTTTGTTTATATTGTTTATATTTGTAATCAGTTTACTTTTAACACGCCTAATGCATGAGAATTTATTTTTATGGCATATAATATTTATTATTTATATGTATATTATTTACTTGAAATTATCTACAAATATAATTTTAATCACGTGTACAAACTGTTGTAAATGTCTCCTAAAAACGGAAAAACCACATAAAATCATGACAGAATCGTTATCAGCTCTACATGAAGCCCTTATACCATTTCACAAATGGCCAACCTAGACCTGCTGGATGATCTCGACAATACCCTAAATGTTCCCTGTCATGTTTGTAATTTCCCTGAAAATTGTATAAAATTTTTGGATAACACCTACAATTTCAGAATTCTAAGTTTTAATATCAGAAGCCTTCAACGGAATTTTGATTCCTTTCTTGTACTGCTAGGGCGTCTTAACGTGAATTTAGATGTTATTATACTGACGGAGTGTCACTTGGGGACATCGTCTATTATTCGAAGTATTGATGGATACAATCACTATCGTACAGCCAATATTTCAAATCAAGCAGGTGGAGTGGTAGTGTACGTTAAGAATGTATGGGCTGCCATCGTTAGTGAACCTAATATTAATGATTGTGACAGCCTGTGCATTTCCATTCAACAAAGCTTGAACATACTCGCGATATATCGCTCGCCATCCTTTAAAAAACCAGAATGTTTCTTAAAATCAATCGAAGGATTTCTTAGCGATATCAATTCAGCGAATGCTAATACTGTTTCGGTGATAGCAGGTGATATAAACATTAATATCCTTGAAGATAACGCGACGGTTGACAATTTGCTTTGCGTCACAGCTGAATCAGGTTTTGTGCCAGCAATTACTTTACCTACACGAAATGGGTCCTGCCTGGATCACATATACGTTCAATCAAAAATACGCCCAGTTGTCGGGATAGTCTGCAAGAGTGATATTACTGATCATAATGTGACAATTGCGGGAATTGCTTCTGTCCATAAAAGACCAAAAAAAAATAGAATTGTAACTAAGATTGACTTTGATGCTCTTGAATCGCAACTAAAAAACGTTGACTGGTCAGATGTATTAAACCAAACTGATGCTTCCGATGCAGCTTTGTTATTCGTAGAAGCACTGGTCAACTTTATTAAAAACAACACAAAGCAAAGTAGGATTAGTCGATCTAAATATACTCTGAAAGACTGGATGACTCCAGGTCTTCTGAGATGCGCCCGTCATCGTGACAGTCTGCACCTGAAAGTAAGAAAGGACCCCAATAATAAAATATTAGAAACCTCCTATAAAAGGTACCGTAACTTTTATGACGATCTCCTCACTAAACTTAAAGCTCAAAATGATAATGCAAGCCTAATGGAAAATAGGAACTCGTCCAAGGGTATGTGGAATACTATTAAGGATATTTGTGAACTAAATACCAAACGCTTTCCGAACTCAGAGCTGCTCACCTTCAAGAGTACACCCCAGGAGTCACTGTCGGAGTGTAATAACTATTTTGCGACGGTGGGAGAAAATCTTTCACGTCGAATTCTAACCAATCTAGGAACGACGGAACTCAACCTCGCCGGCGAGTCTCATGTTAAATTTAATTCACCTCACTCCTTTTTCATGACTCCAACGGACACATCCGAAGTGAGATCCATTATTAAGTCATTGAAAACTGATAGTGCACCAGGTATTGACGGAATTACTAACAACTTAGTAAAACACATTTGCGAGTTAATACTTGAACCTCTGACTTATATTTTCAATCTTAGTCTCTCTTCAGGGACTTTCCCGAATTGCTGGAAATCTGCTGCCGTAGTACCTATACACAAAGGTGGCTCCACTACGGTTCCCTCCAACTATCGTCCAATCTCACTTCTTTGCACGTTCTCAAAAATCCTTGAAAAAATAGTGAACAAGCGTTTAACTGCTTATCTTGAGTCACACAGCATCTTGTCTGAACAACAGTTCGGATTCCGAAAGAATAAATCGACCGAGGACGCAGTCAGACAACTCATAGATAAAATTGTCTTGGCATTGGACTCCGGGCAAGCGTGTGTAGGTGTTTTTTTGGATTTGGCAAAGGCCTTTGACACGGTTTCGCATCCGATACTTCTGAAGAAGCTAGAAGGCATTGGCATTCGGGGTGTTCCTCTCGAATGGTTTGCCAGTTACCTGTCAGATAGAGAGCAACAGGTCAAATTGGACCATTACATTAGCAGTCCATCTCCTGTGCGCTTTGGCGTACCACAGGGCAGCATTCTAGGCCCGACGCTATTCACAATCTACATTAACGACATTTTGAATCTCTGCAGGCACAATGATAAGACCGATATTCAATGCTACGCTGATGACACAGCAATTATTTTTCGAGGAAGATCATGGTCAGAAGTTGTTAATGCAGCTGAAAATGGTTTGACAGAAATTATGAAGTGGCTAAATCGAAACTTATTAACCGTGAACACAGAAAAAACCCAATTCCTCTGTTTCCATAAAACTGCTGCATCTAAACCACCGGAACAAGCAAATGAGATTCAGATACACACTTGCGACCGTAACCAGACCAGAATTTGCAACTGCAAAACTTTGAAAAGAACCAATTCTTTAAAATATCTAGGTGTAATACTGGACGAAAGGCTTACGTTTTCTTCTCACGTCTCTGCTCTCTCTGGCAGGGTACGTAAACTAGTAAATGTTATGAAGCTTCTACGCCAAGGAGCAAATAAGTCAATACTTTTATTGGTCTACACTACCCTGTGCCAATCTTTGCTCATGTATTGCATCACGGTGTGGGGTGGAGCTGCTAAGACCCTGATGATATCTCTGGAGAGAGCACAGAGATCGGTACTGAAGGTGGCCTTTCGAAAACCTTTCAGATTTCCCACAGCTTCTCTGTTTGAAGAAACTCGGGTCCTCTCTGTGCGCCGTCTGTACGCTCTGAGGATATGCCTTACTTATCATAAAGCGCTGCTTGGAGCGCCGGAGGTTTCTCAACAGGATGCCACCCGTCGTCTTCAAATAAGGGTGCCACCTTGCAAGACTTCCTTCGCTCAACGATTTAGCAGCTTCCTAATTCCTTTTATATATAGATCAGTGCAAAAGCAATGCTGCCTTAAAGAACAAACTACCCGTGAGGCAAAGATAAAACTCCACAAGTGGCTTCTTTCACTAGACTATCAAAATACTGAGGCATTACTCACAGTTGTAAAATAAAACTGAGTTAGAATTATTATATTTTGATACTCTAGCTTAATAAATCGTTATTGACTTATGCATGTATTTACATTATTTATTTGTAATTTATTAATATTATATATTGCTATTATTGAATTAAAATACCTATTATTATTTATTTATTTTATTTATATAACTCGGTAATCCTTTTTTATCCTTTTTTACTTTTCATGTTTTTTTTTTTTTTTTGTATTTGAATGTTTAATTTTAACTTGAAAGTTGATAAATGTATCCCTTCTACTGCACTACTAATGATCTTGTATTTGTTAAACTGTTTCTGGTCGCCCACGATACAGGTTTTCCTAGTGTGGGGACCGTTGGTAAACCCTAAGTTTGTTGTTTAATATTTAGCGTTGTTATGCTGGGGTGAGTTAGGTATTAATGACGGTCTATGAATGCGGCGCGGTGCTCGATCGCACGCGTCGCTCTGGGCGTGTGTTGTCCCTTTCTCACTCGCAGGGCGAGACTGGCGACGTGCGCGCAGACCGCCTGACGGCGCCACGCGGTGATTTCTGCACCGCACTGGCAGTCACTCGAAAACCGTTCGGACGTCGAGTATCGTGTTTGTGCGGATTTCCCGCCACGAGTTTTGTGATGCCGCGTGTAATGGACGATTCAATTTGAGATCGCGCGTGTTGATGCATCGTATTATTGCGGTTCTCCTGGGTTATACTAGACTACCAGGCTTAGTGATTGTTGGATGTCTCGACGTCTTCCACGTGAGCGTCGCGTTGAATAGGCATCAAGTGGCCATATCGGCTCGCGTTTTGTACGGCCCTAATTCGTGTTGGGTCACGCGTAATGACTAATATCAAAGTGGAATACGAACAGAAGCTGTGAGTGGTTTGACGTGAATAACGCGCCAAGGCTGTAGTGGAATGCTGGGTGTCGATATCTTTTCCACCCAGCCCTGTAAGTACCAACGGAATTCCTATTTGATCCATTCCCTGAACTTCCTTTCTCCGTTGGGTATTTATGCATTTGCGCCGGCACGTGACTGTAAGTGATAAAACTGTTTATTCGTGTTAATGGTGTGTTCCCTTTAGTCATATTTGTTGTACCATATCATTGTGACTCCTTAGTACGAATTGCGGAATTCGTGGGTTGATATAATTTGGAGGTACTTACTTATAATCTAGTGCTAATACGTGTGACGTAACGCCAGATCGGCAGACGGTATTTACTACCGACTTGAGTTATGTAAAGGTTGGAACACATCATTTGCCAATTTCACTCAACTTAGTTAATTAGGTTAAATAGATTTAGGTTCACGTTTAATTCATAGTATGCGCTGCTATATTGTGCAGCGTATGTTATTTAGCGCTGCGTAACGCGGCCATTGTCTGCCTCCAGTTGAACTCCTGGTATTTTGTTCGAAATTTACCTGTGTAAATCGCTTCCACTGCGGGAGTTTAGCTTGGAATTAGACAAAAAAGTCATTATATTTTTTGGTAAATAAATAAATGCTTATTATTATTATTGTTGTGATGAGTAATAGTTGTGCAAACTCAAGAAAATATTAGAGTAAATTTATGGTAAGGTTGCCTTCAACGATGCGAAATTCATGCTATTTGAGTTTGCATGACAGGCAACCGCTGGGCGCTTTCTGTCCCTTTGATGTGGCCGGCGTGTGTAGCTGGCCTTATGAATTATACAGGGTGTAAGGGACAGCTCTCCGAATACTTATAAGGTGCATTCAGACCATGAACTGAACAAGTTCTCATGAAAAAAATATTCAGGAAACGCCAAAAAATTTTTGACTTCCCATAGTAATTGCAGTCAGCTGATCTTGATTTTGTATGAGAAGTCAAATATATTTTGTTGTTTCCTGATAAAGTTGTTCAGTTTCATGGTATGCATGCACCCTATCAGTATTCGGAGAGCTGTCCCATACACCCTGTATATTCAGTATGAAACGGTTGAGGTGCAAATATCTTGAAACACGCTTCGTACTCATTATTACGAACAGTTTTCTCCAAGGAACAGGCTTTAAAATATTTAAAAAATGCAGCATGTCCAAAATATAAAAAAATCTTTTACTGCATTACCATAATAGATAGTAGTTATAAAAAGTCTTATAAAATGTTTACTATGATTGGCCGTGTGATTCCGACTTAGAATAGTATAACCCCATTTCTTTCCCGCGAGTGTTGTAAGAGTCGAATAAGGGACTCGAGGGTTCCATATGTTTTAAAATTTTAGGCGACAGGCTATTATAAGATATAAGATAAGATAAGAATATAATTAATAAGGTATAGCATTATAATAAATAAGACAGTAAAAAATAAAACTAATTCATAATATTTCGACAAAGAATAGATTATTTTAATTAGTTTAGAAAACAATCTACCAAAAAAAATTTACTCGTGTCTAAACAAGTACTAAACGTGTAGTAATTTTCGAGTTATCGCACAAAATCTGAAGGAATATATGACCGCCATTTTAATATCATAATTCGAGCTTTAGTGAAATAAGTTTCGTTAGTTTCATAACGATACGTACATAATTAAATAATTGTAGCTTTAAAAAATATTTTATGCCTTGTGATATTGGCTTCGAATAGCATCACCCCATTTTTTTCCCGTGGGTGTTGTAGGAGGTGACTATGGGAATTGAAGGTAACATGTGTATTGCTATTTCAGGAGATGGGCTAACAACCTGTCACAATGTTTCGAATAACCCTCGAATGTTTGTCAGATGTGGCGTGAATGTTCGTCTTTTGGATGATAGCACATCTACAATCAGTGTATTTATACTAAATCCCTTGAAGGGTAGGCAGAGCGTAAATGACCTTAAAATAGATTTTTACACACGTCTGACAAACATTTGAGTTCATTCGGAAAATTGTATCGCCATAGTGACAGGTTGTTAGCCCATCGCCTAAAATTGCAATACACACACACCTCCTCACACACCCTCGACTCCTTTAGTTGCCTCTTACGACTCCCACGGGAAAAAAATGGTGCGATGCTATTCTAAGCCGGCATCCCACGGCGAAACGGCGATTATAATGGTTATGTATAATCAAGAAAATATAAAATCTCTGACACTATTTAATGGAACAGTAACAATGTTAATGTTAACACGCCGACAAATATGTGACGTCCTTAATCTGTTAACACATATAATTTTAATACGTGTCACGATTTCAGTACGCCTACTGTTACATAAATAACAGTATCCAAACCTGCGCCCAACCATTATTCTATCAAAAAACTCGGCACCATTAAAAACCGATCAGCCTGTTGCTTCCAACTTCCAAGATGGCCGCTGACAAATGTCGAGTCCTCACTAACGATCTGTTACAGTTAAGGACAGTATTACGAGGCAAATGTCTTACAGGTAGTTAGTCTGTTCTTTTTCTGCTGACTCTATTTTTTTTATCTTTGTAGTTGACAGCTGTGTTTAGTCAGAATAAATTGCGTCGCGACTTCGAATTAGGACTAACTTATTTTATACATAACGTACATAATAGAGTCATTTAAAGAATACGGCGCGCGGGGCGCCTTTACCATAGGCTTTTCTTTAAGGAGTACAATCTAAACAGTATACTGATTGTTTAAAGAATGATTCTTATTGACTGGCTCGATGGCGTAGAGGTATACCCCTGCCTGCTACGCCGAGGATCGTGTGTTCGATTCCCAAAAAGCACAAGTATTTGTAAGTTCATTTTCAAATATTTGTGTTGAGTCTGAATGTGTTCTACATATTGTATGTATTTAACTAGTTTCCATAGTACAAGCTTAGCTATGTTTGGGGCTAGATGGCGCTGTATGACATGTCCAAGATATTTATATTTTATTTGATATTTTCTAATGTTTTCCTAATAAAAAAAATAATTGCGAATCCTTATCCTAAGTTAGAAGGTTATCACATATACCAAACGGTTTTGCGGTATCTGTTGGCTAGTCAAGAGAAAATAAGTAGTTTAACAGACACTGACAAATCGTAATATTCGTTTATAATTTAGATTAAAATATACTCAATTATCAAATTCAAAATTCAATTCAAATTCAGAATTCAATTCAAATTTAAAAATACTTTATTGTACACAGGAAATACAGTAAAAACAAGATATCAATTAAAACGAGACAGCCTTATCGCTTAAATAACAATTTCTTCCAGGCAACCTTAGGGTACAGGATAGGAATGCATCACAGAACATGCATAAATATCATCACAGAACCCGACACCAAAAACAGAACCCGACATACTTTACTCTAAAAATAGCCCTACTTTTGTCTTTGCGCATTCAGTTTAATTATGTCACACCGGCATCACATTAAAATAATTATGAGCGCGCCTCCCCTGGGCCGGTGCCACGAACTCGGCTAAATGCAGATTAACCTCGATTTACTTAACATATATATGACGGAGGCTAACTATACCTGTAATAATTATCTTATAATTAAAAGTTTTAAGGGATAGCGCGCGAGTTTTTTTTAAACCGATTTTCGTTAGACAATTACGTCCATATAAATAAAAATAAAACAAATATGTGTAGTCGAAGATCTAACAGATAACAGATAAAAACTTTGTTTGTTGTATTTTTTTTTAATTGGTTAATTATGTCTACAGTTTTAAAACTATTTTTTTACGCTATAATTTAGATACATACCTTTTCTTGTAAGAACAGCTAAATTCGGGATATAAATTGTCTTAATTTGCCTTGGGTTAGTGCTGTCACTTTCCGTTAAATAGGTTATGAAAAGGATAGGAGATATCTTGTTAGTTCTGTCATGTTTAAAAATGTCAATACGTTCTTATCAATTTCTAGTCAATTTTGTCGCCATTGTTTTCATTTAGTTATGATTTATCCTTATTTTGATAGAATAGCGTTATTGGCGTCAAATTACAGGAAATGACATGGCTTTGATATCTCCTATCCTTTTCTAAACCTATTTGACGGAAAGTGCCAGCGAAAATTTTAGGTAAGTTAATAAATAATTGTTATCCTGAATTGAGGCCAGTGTCTTAGTCCATTAACAATGTCAAATTCTAGTTTCAATTATTTTTCATACGATTTAACGTTCTAAAACGATAAGAAACTGCTAATTTTTTTTTCATGATAAAGCAGTCTACGATTTTTTTATCATTTGCGGGATCCGCAGATCTGCACAGTGCGGGATCCCGCGGTATTGCTGGAGCCTATTTTGTAGGATTGCCACACCTGTTTGCGACCGAAACCTCTACCCTACACCGGCAAGAAAGCTCCACATTGATTTAACGTACAAAACGAAAAAAAAAAAAAAAAAACAACTTTATTCAATGTAGGATAGCATTATCATTTATATCGTTCTACTTGCATACATATATCTCGTCTAAATCCCTTGCGGCGCAGGCAGAGCGTAGACAATCGTTGAAAAAGGACATTTACGCCACGCCTGACAAACATTTGTGGGTCATTTATAAAACTGTGAATCGCCATAGCCAGCCCATCGCCTAAAATTGCAATACACATGTAACCTTCGAGTCTCTTAGTCGCTTCTTACGACACCTATGTAGTAAAGGTATTGGGTGATGTAATTCTAAGCCAACATCACACGGCATTGTTTCTCTATGTTTTATCTCTAATTTGCGGGATCCGCACAGTGCGGGATTGCTGGAGCCCGTTTTGCGGGATTACAAGCCCAGTTCACGACCGCTACCTCCACCCTACACCGACAAAAAACCTCAACATTGCTTTAACGTTCTTCTTGCATAAATATATTATGCATATATCCCTTGCGGCAGATCGTAGACAACCGTTGAAAAAGGACATTTACGCCACGCCTGACAAACATTTGAGGGTCATTTATAAAACTGTAAATCGCCATAGCCAGCCTATCGTCTAAAATTGCAATACACATGTAACCTTCGAGTCTCTTAGTCGCTTCTTACGACACCTGTGGTAAAGATATTGGGTGATGCTATTCTAAGCCAACATCACATGGCACTGTTTCTTCATGTTTTTTTTCTAATTTGCGGGATCCGCACAGTGCGGGATCCCGCGAGATTGCTGGAGCCCGTTTTGCGGGATTGCAAGCCCGGTTCGCGACCGCTACCTCCACCCTACATCGGCAAGAAAGCTCCACATTGCATTTACGTTCTCCTTTCACAATATAATTGGCTACTTACCCTGAAATTTTCATGTCCTGATATCTTGCTGGCATCAAAGGCGCTGCCGCACAAAGGGCGGCGACTTCAAAGGGCTTGTATATTTATACTCGATGTACATTTTAAAGTAAGGTTCTTCGTATTTGAACAACGGATTACGGTGGTATTGAAAATTAAAATCCATCGAGGATTACACGCGTCACTTGGTGCTTTTCAATTTAAATTCGATTATTTTATTTACATGGTTTTATTATGCACTCACAGGGCCATAAATGAAAATAAGAAATTTGTGCTTATTAAAACCATTGTACATTAAATTAAACAAAATTTCATCGCATGAATCGTCATGCATCGATGGGCTGACAACCTGTCACTGTGGCGATTCACAATTTTCCGAATGACCCTCAAATATATGTCAGACGTGGCGTACATGACCGTTTTGCGGCCGTTTACGCTTATAAGTATTTTAACGTAAAGGTGTTTAAGTATTGTAGTATTCGTATATATACAGTACTTTTTGCTATTGTGCACGTCATGTCCGCGTCTCGAATTATGGAATCTCACTTGTGTAGGTTTGCTGTAAGAAATTTCTTTTTAGAAATAAGTAAACCTGTTGTGTCTTATTGTAAATTGTTCCTGTGTATGTTTTTGTGTACAATAGATTCAGATTCAGATTCAGATATTTATTGATATAATTATAAATTTTACATGTCAAATGTATATATGTAACTTAAGTTATTTATCATTATAATAAAATTATATTGTAAATATTAGGCTTGGTGTAGCGAGGGCGAAATAAAGAATTCATTGATTGAATAAACGGCATCGTTTACTAACTTCGTCTTTAATTTACGCACAAATGACCCGTACGTTTTACTTTGTTTAATTTCGCATGGAATTTTATTGTATAGTCTAGGTCCTATTATATTCAGAGATTTTTTATATTTAGCAAGACGTACCTTGGGGTGCCAAAGGTTATGGCGTTGTCTTGTGTTGCGGCTATGAGTGTCCCCGTGCGTCTGGAACTGTTCGATGTTTTGCCGCACGTATTTAGCTACTTCAAGAATGTATAAGCTGGGCAAGGTAAGGATTTTCATTTTAATGAACAGTTCCTTCGCAGGGTGATCCCACTCCGCACCACACATTATTCTAATAGCTCGTTTTTGTAACCTGAAGACCCGATCTCGTTCGGCAGCATTAGCCCAAAGATCTATTGCATACATAGATATGGAATTAAAATAGCCATAGTACGCTTTCATTAAATTATCGATGCTAAGTGTAGCTTTTAAGCGACTTAAAGCAAAGCATGCTGACGATAGGCGATTACACAAGGCGTCGATGTGAGGGCCCCATGTCAAACCAGAGTCTATTATTATACCTAAGTACTTTACTTCTTTGACCTGAGGCACGCGTAAGCCGTTGCAATATATGTTGAGGTCGAGAGATATCTTCTTTCTCAGTTCAAAATGGACAATATTAGTTTTATCAACATTAAGGATCATGCCGTTTGCTGAAAACCATAACGCTATTTCATTCATCACTTTTGACAATTTGTTTTTTAAGAGGTCATAAGAGTCAGCTGATACAATAACACAACCATCGTCAGCAAACATCACGAACTTGGCATCGTCAGACGACGTTGTGAAGTCATTCATAATTAGTAAAAATAGGTTATTACCCATTATCGAACCTTGTGGTACCGCACAGCCTCCCAATTGCAGTGGATCAGAGCGTGTACCGTGTACATATGTCGGCTGAGACCAATTACGTAAGAACGATGCAGTGTGATGAAAGTTACCTAGAACACCATAGTGATCAAGCTTAGCGAGCAGTAGCGGATGGCTGACCAGTTCGAAGGCACGCGACAGGTCGCAGAATATAGCTGCGACCTGTCGCCCGCCTTCCAGGTGAGTCATGACCCGCGCGATGACGTCACGCGCCGCATCCACCGTCGACCGGCCAGGTTGGTATGCAAACTGTTGTTTGTTAAGCAACCTGTTAGTATTGAAGTAGGACATTAATCTATCACTATTTTGTATTTACTTAGTTTAGGTATAGTTAAGAAATGTATGCACAACTTTAATTTTATATCTGTAAATTTACTTTTTGTATGCTCACTTTTATTTTGAAATAAATTATCTTATCTTATCTTACTAATTAAGCGTTCGAATGCTTTCGAGAAAATTGGTATGAGAGATATAGGCCTAAATTTTTTTAGCTCATTCATTTCACCTTTTCCTTTGTAAATCGTTAAATAAATGGTTAAATAAGGTGTTTATCGTATTCACCAACGAAATTGCGTGTATTCAAAAACACCCATTTTTCTCACGGCACGTCCTTAAGTACATTGGTCAAGGATTATCGACTACGAAAGATATTAATATTTAAACCCGCATTTGATCAAAAGCATCAATTAAGTTTTGCAATAATCGGCTTTAACGGAAAGCAATAAATTTCAATTTGCGACGCCAGCAGCGTGATACTAATGAATTTCTTATTCAAGTAGCTATAGGTACCTATTATCAGCGCTTTGAGTCAGTTCACGCTGGTTTTTCATACAGTTATTGAGAAGAACCTGTATAAGTTGATCCCTTCAGTGGCAAGTGGTTTAACCGTCCATTCTACTTTTAATTTAAAAGATTATTTATACGCATATATATATAGCCGTGTGATGCCGGCTTAGAATAGCATCACCCCATTTCTTTCCCGTGGGAGTCGTAAGAGGCGACGATGGGACTCGAGGGAGTGTATTGCATTTTTAGGCGATAGGCTGACAACCGGTCACTATGGCGATACACAATTTTCCGAATGACCCTCAAATGTTTGTCAGACGTGGCGTAAATGTCCGTTTTTTGCGGTCGTTAACGCTCTGCCTACCCCGCAAGGGATTATAGGCGTGATATGTGTATGTGTATGTATTAATTATACGCATGTAAGTAACGATGAAAAAGAAATGGGGTGATGCTATTCTAAGCCGTCACCACACGGCCAGACTTTTAGACTCGGATTTTAAACATTCAACTCTCGTATTTGATTTATTACCCGGGATACAATCTTATTTATTTCATTTTAATTAAGGTAGAGTTTGTCTTAATACATTCTCTTGTTACTTATAAAATTATTATACTTAATTTACATATTATTCAATGTTATAAATGTTGATAGTTATAATATATGTATCTGCATACACACACATATCACGCCTTAAATCCTTTGCGGGGTAGGCAGAGCGTATACGGCCGCAAAAAAAGGACATTTATTTATCTGCATGGTGGTACATTAATCCGCCTGTCTAATAAAGTCTCACTTTACGTAGGTCAGCTGGAAGAAATTTCTTGGTAGAAATAAGTTGTCCTGTTGTGTCGTCATTCTTTGTATATGTCTCTTGTTATATTTATTGTGTGCTTAAATGGTCAATAATAATTAATAATAATGTTTGATAAAAAAGTGTATGTCTGTTGGTCCGATATGATAAGTTACTTTACTTCTTCACTCCCTTTAATTTTCACCTAAATCATTTCGACACGCCCAATGAACAACAACGTAACTTGAGCTACGACAAAAATGAGTTAGTTACATACCCTTGTTCGTTATAATTTTCTCTACACGTGTGTCCAACAAACGTATCTCTAAGTACAATAGAACCGAAGTTAGCGAGAATCAAAACAACGTAACCTGTGATTGCCTTCTGAAAAAAGAAAATGTTCACCGGGTAAAACATGTTATATCGATTTACAATTTTGTTATACGGATCAAATATTCTCCCTTTAAAAGATATAACAACTCATGTTTATTTACAATGATTGGTCGTATTTATCTTTTACCTAATTTACATGCAAATAGATTGCAAATTGAGTTACGTTGATTTTCTCCGTATACAATTCATAGTTCTCCAATTGGACTAGGTACTGATGAGGAAGATACTGTTTCGATACACGAAATCCAACCTTCCAGACTATGTTGTAAGTAACAACTTCATTTTAGTCATTGTTTGTTATTAATCTACACTTATAATATAATAAAGAGGAAAGATTTGTTTGTTTGTATGTAATCGATAAACTCCGAAACTAGTCAACCGATTTCCAAAATTCTTTCACCATTAGAAATCTACAACATTCCTGAGTAACATAGGATACTTTTTACCACGGGAAAATTCCTCATGCCTACGGGAAAACGGTTAGAAACAGGAAAAGCGGGAAATATAGCGGATATAACCCAAATTAGCCAAACCGATTTGCGATCTTTGTGAAATTTGGCACTGATATTGGTAGTATATTGGAAACAGACTTGGACTACTTTTTGTCAGCACTTGAGGATCTGGTGTACCTGATGGAGGGCACCAGGAGCACAGCTAAACTATAAGAGATACGAAAATGGCTTCATAGCAAACGTTGTTCAGCATGACGGGGCGCTTCTGCTCACACATGGTTATCGAGGATCTGGAGTACCTGATGCAGACCACTAGCATCCCATCTAAACTATAGGAGATACGGTAATGGTTTCAAAGTAAAAGTTGTTTATCATGGCGGGCCGCTTTTGTTGGCACTTGGTCATTGAGGGTTTGGAGTACCTAAAGCAGACGACCAGCATCCTATCTAAACTACAGAAGATAAGGTATCGGCATCAAATTAAAAGTTGTTTCGGGCCGCTTTTGTTGGCACTTGGTCATTGAGGGTCTGGAGTACCTGATGGTGGGCACCAGGAGCACTGCTAAACTATATAAGATACGATAATGGCTTGATAGCAATAGTTGTTCAGCATGACGGGCCGCTTCTGCTGAAACATAGTCATCAAGGATCTGGAGTACCTGATGCTGACCACCAGCATCCCATCTAAACTAGAAAAGCTACGGTAATGGCTTCAAAGTAAAAGTTGTTTAGCATGACGGGCTGCTTTTGCTGGTACATGGTAATCGAGGGTCTAGAGTAAATAAAGCAGACCACCAGCATCCCATCTAAACTACAGGAGATAGGGTATCGGAATCAAAGTAAAAGTTGTTTAACATGACGGGCCGCTTTTGCTGGCACATGGTCCTGTTGATACACTTCTGCTGGAACGGAGTTAAGAAGTGAACTACTTTTTACTGCGGGCAAAGATTCAATTTATACGGGAAAACTGGTAAGTAGCAGCGGGTGAAACCGCTGGGCGGGCCGCTAGTAGGTTATATTAATAAAAAAGAGTGAAAGTATCATGTATACATACATACATCAGCATATTGCATTCCACTGAAAGTAGCCCTCCTCCATGGTACGCCATAGGGCACATCTCCAGTTTTTGCCATCCAGTCGCTACCAGCCGCCTTTTATAAGTCATCGGTCCATCTGGCCGGAGGTCGTCCAACACGACGCTTGCCGAGACGTGGCCTCCACTCGAGAACTCTTGCGAATATCTCACACATCTCCGCTTTGCCGCCGATATAGTCATAATGGCTGAATCACTGCAGGATCTGCAAAAAATACTGACCAGTCTCAACGTCGCCTCGAGATGTGTTGGACTCGGGATGAACTTGGACAAGACGAAAGTCATGTTCAATCAACACATCATCCCAGAGCCGGTGTCCGTCGAAGGTATAGCCCTTGAAGTTGTCCATAAGTATGTGTAGCTTGGGCAAACTTTGCAAATGGGTAGAAACAACTTTGAGACTGATATCACCAGAAGAGTGCAGCTGGGTTGGGTACCATTTGGGAAGTTGTGTCATATTTTGGAATCACCCTTGCCACAATGCCTCAAGACCAAGGTGTTCGATCAGTGCGTCCTGCCCGTCATGACCTATGGAGCCAAGACGTAGAACCTGGCAGTAAAACTGGCCTACCGGTTACATGTCACTCAGAGAGCTATGGAAAGGTCTATGCTCGGTATCTCTATGGATACATTCCGGAATGAGACTTTAACCGCTGTCTGTCACGTACCGGGAGCCGGACAACAATTTTGAACCTTAACTACCCACAATAAAATTCAAAACCAATGAAATTGTTATAGTATGAAGCGACAGACGAGTTGATATGCAAAACTACCAGGACCGGACATAGTCTGGTGGATTAAACGGGTTCTTGAGTGGAGGCCACACCTCGGCAAGCATAGTGTTGGACGACCTCCGGCCAGATGGACCGATGACGTAAAAAAGGCGGCTGGTACCGACTGGATGGTGAAAACGGGAGATCGTGCCCTATGGCGTACCCTAGGGGAGGCCTACGTCCAGCAGTGGACTGCAATTGGCTGATGTATGTATGTATGACAACGCTTACGTATACGGAAGTCTGTTACCGCAATTACAGCAGCTAAATATAAAGACTTATGGAGTTTGTGCTCGTCAAAAGCAATTTCAACTACAAATTATCACAAATTTTATAAGAGTTTGCCTGTTGCATAAAACGATAATCGGAAAGATTTGAATGAATCTGATGATAATGATGATTGCTTATTTTTGCTTTCATTTCTTTTAATAATGACTACATTTATCTATGGTAAGAAAAGAAGTTTTGTTTTGTATGACACATATTTCTTTTTGTATAACATTAAGTAGAAAAACATTAAAATATAAGATTTTATGAAAGTGTTTTATTTCATTGCATTAAAGTCAGTAAATTTCATACAAGACTTACGCTTCTTGGATTATTTTGATGTCAAAAGGTAATAAGTGCACAAGACAACTCAAACGTAACTCAGACATACACTGGATTTAATCGTAAAAAGGTAATAAGTACATAAGACACCTCAAACGTAACTCAGACATACACTGAAATTTACCGTAATATCTCTATCTTTGAAGTATCACTATCTCAACTGACATTGTTATTGCAAGTAATATGCATCGTTGCTCTTCATTGTAAGTCATAAAACTCAATGAAAGCAAATTATTATGTTTAAAACATATATAACAACATATAGAACCCGATACATGTATTCTTTAAAACAAACAATCACTTAAATTAATAAAAAAACAAAAGCGTGAGATTCTTTTTTAACCTTAAAATCGCTGTACTGTAAAGTTTACAAAAATGAGATACGTTGTTGTTCATTGGGCGTGTCGATTTACTAATGAAAATACCATTAATTAACTATAAAATCATTAATTAACGAGAAACCATATCTGTTGTGGTCACAGCGTACTATTTTAATTCTTTCTATCAAACACCGTACCCGTGTTTGTACGGAAATAAGATCGGAATTCGCAATTTTCTTTCGTCTGACCGACGCATGCGTTTAAGTACGTTAAGAATGATGATTAATAAAAAGCAACGGATATCAAGTGGGAGAACCATAAAAGCATTCGATTTGACCAATATATTTGACAGACTTTTTTGTGCCCTTGGGGCGCGATTGGGCTTACGAGTTGTTCTGGGAAGAACGTATTGGACTGAATCTGCCCGGCACGTGCCGGTAGTTCCCAAAGTGGGGAGCAAATGAGGGACCTCCGCGCCCCCGCCGGCGGGGGCGTCGGTTGCTTGAGGAGCTTGTGGAGTGTGATCTACTAGCAATGGCTGCAGCAGTGGCTACTGTGATTTCATCATCTTCTTCCGTAAGGATGTGTCTCGGACGGTGTTTAAAACGCGAGGTTGGATGAGGGAAGTAGTTGGACGCGGCAACTATCAAGGGGTTTTTATGATGGGGAGCATTGTCGAAGAAGCGACGAGACGCTTCTTTCATATACGCTTTAATGGTAGGGAGGCCTAAGTCGATGTGGAGGTTAGCGTTACGCATGTACCAGGGCGCCCCGGTAGCTCTGCGCATGAAACGGTTTGAACAGACGCATTCGTCAATCGGTCGTAGTGAGTGATTCGCCTTACAGAAACATTTTCATGTAACAAGAGCTAGTCAAGCTTGTCGGACAAAATACACGAAAAGTCAACAAAATGTTTACAAATTATCCAAACAACTTGGCAAAATATGTTATTAAATACGTCGCGACCCTTTCTTGGGGCATTCTATCAAAGTTTACTATCAAAGGGCTGGAGGGGTTTGTTGCCACTGGTGCGTTTCTCATGTATCAAAGCATCACACCGACGATTGACGATTGACGGCAGATGTAGTGCAACTGTTTGCGACGCAAAGGTTCTAGGTTCGATTCCCGGTGGGCACTCACAAAGTTGATATTTATCACTTTGTGAATTTATTCCCAGCAGGACATTGCAGGTTGAACTACCCGATAGTCCGAAAAGAAATATGGTTCCGTGCTTCGGAGGGCATGTTAAGCCGTCGGTCCTGGTGGCTGTCTATGATTACTTAGACGGCGGTCATTACACAACCATATCAGAGACCTACTAGTCGTAGACGGTAATAAACTCTGACACTAGGGTTCATCAGGTCTTTGGACGACTCGGTGTCCCACACGTGAAACAAAAGGTTTTTTTGGGCGGGTCTTGTAAGTGTGACTAAAAAACTAGAAAATTTCATGCGCATTCAAATTTTATGCGTCAGTCAACCTGTCACTATAGTGATACACCATATGAAAATTTGTCAGACGTGACGAGTGTATTTGTGTTTTCTTTTCTACTATTTTTTTAAATTAAACACATTATGCGACAATTGGCCTATCCGATAAAATAAAGTCTTAGGTACCTTTTAAAACGCTTCCACATGTTGGTTACACATTTTTGGGAAACTTGTTTTATTGACACCCCCTGACTTTATCCCTGCAAGGGATAAAGGCGTGATATATGTATGTATGTTTTATTGCAAGAATATCATAAGTTGCATAAATTCACCAACGGCACATTAACCGCTGTTGAGGCGTCGCTAGTACTGATAACTATACTCTCAGATTCGAGCCTTACTTGTGGCATAATTTTGCAAATTCTCTTAGGAGGGAATCACACTTGACGTCCGTTGCTAGGTATTTTTAGCGCATCCGTTACTTTGTGAATGCCACCTCTTGCACTGCGCTCGCCAATCCACCTGCCAAGCGTGGCGAGTATGACACTACCCCTCAATAGAATAGGCCCATGTCCAGCAGTGGACTGTTGTGGCTGTTAATGTCACACGAGTGGGGATAGAGCCAAAAAGGTCGACCTAAGAATTTCTAAGTATTCGCTTGACTGGATCTCTATAGCAGTATTAGGAGAATAGTGTTGGGGTATTTTAAAAGTATCCGATTACTTTTTAGGTATACTTAATTGAGGAACTGTTTAAATAATACTTATTTCGGTATGTAAAGTTAAAATATCATTCTTATATTCTGAAAGAATAAACAATTTTAAGAAACTAATTTGGTTTTTTGTTTATTTGACATTCGTGAATTTATGATTAATTTCTGAAATGGTTTTTTGATGACGTCATTTAGGAAAAAACATTGCAACGAACAACTCCTATACTTACTCGTAATCATAAAAATACATAAATTTGACACTGAACGTTGACTGACGTACTAGGATTTAAAGTTTCTAATACCAATGGTTATCTTGAAGGAGATCATGAAAGAGATTCGTTTCATTCTTGGTCAGTACGACGTCTCACATGTCAAATGAGTCTAGAGAGATTTAGTTTTTAGGGTTCCGTACCCAAAGGGTAATAACGGAAACCCTATTACAGAGGCTCGGCTGTCTGTCCGTCCGTCCGTCCGTCCTACAGTTACGAGGCTGTATCTCCTGAACCGTTATACCTAGACAGTTGAAATTTTCACAGATGATGTATTTTTGTTTCCTCTTTATCAACAAATACCAAAAATTTGAATTAAGTAAATATCAATACAAAAAAACAAAAAACTTGTTTTTTTTGTATGGAGGCTGTATCTCATGAACCGCGAAAGGTAGACAGTTGACTTAATAAATATAAGAATGTTTTGAATCAGACTAAAATATCTCCAAATGGTTTTCTTATTTTATGTTTTCCAGCTAAGCTTTACATACCAAATTGTCTTATTACAAACATTTTACACTTGACAGACGACTTGACATGCGCATTCGTTACGCACGGTAACGCACCGTTCGTCTGACAGACGATCTGCAATGATAATAACGGTGCGTTAAAAATACGCAAGTGACTACAAGTGGGAAAACCGCCATAAAATTTTCGAATATGACAATTTTTTTCGTATCCTACTAATATAATAAATGCGAAAATTTGTTTTTTGTTTCTTTGTTTGTCACGTCTTCACGCAAAACGATTAAGCCGATTGTAATGAAATTTGGCACAAATATAGCAGGTAACATGGATTAGCACATAGGATAGTTTTTATGAGTACGCGGCCAAAGCCGCGGGTAACAGATAGTGTTTATATATTAGGAACATCCCTAGAGAGGCAGAGGTCGGGATTTTTATTAAAACCTACATGATACTGTAAGGCAACAAAGCCTTAAGGCAACTTATAGGCTTACGTCGATTCGTTTCGAATTAAACGATTCGATGGTTCCTATATGTTTATTTATAACTGCCTAGCAGAGATTTCCACAAAAAATCTTTCGGGATTTTGTTATATTTTGCTTACATACAAACATGGATCACACTTTTATCCCTTGCGGGGTAGGCAGAGCGTAAACGGCCGTAAAACAGCCATTTACGCCACGTCTGACAAACATTTGAGGAACTGAAACTCAGAGTTGCCGCTCAATGCAACGGCCCCCAAGGGCTGGTTGTTTGGACCACAAAACTTCTCCGGGTAAGCTCCTGCTCCCCACCATACAGTCAGATGTAGGTTTTAATGGCCCTGGGGCTAAAATTATAGGGTCTAAAACTGAAAAAAAAACATTTGAGGGTCACTCAGAAAATGGTGTGTCTGCATAGCGCAAGGGTGTAAGCCTGTCGGCCCGTCGCCTAAAGTTGCAATACGCATGCAAATCTCAGTCACCTCTAACAACACTCACGTAAAAGAAATGGGGTGATGCTATTGTAAGTCGACATCACACGCCATATTTTGCTTGATCGAGCTAAATGCTGTCGTGTGTCGTGTCGTGTAGTGCCGTGTAATGCCGGCTTAGAATAGCATCACACCATTTCTTGCCCGTGAAAGTCGTAAGAAGGGACTCGAGGGTGTGTATTGCAATCTTAGGCGATGGGCTGACAACCTGTCATTATGGCGATACACAATTTTTCGGATGACTCTCAAATGTTTTTCAGACGTGGCGTGAATGTCCGTTCTATGCGGCCGTTTACGCTCTGCCTACCCCGCAAGGGATTATAGGCGTGATATGTGTATGTATGTATGAGCTAAATGAACAAAAAGCACAGTTAAGACACTCCTACATTGGGTGTTAGTTGATGTTGGCAATGGGAAATGGGAAGGAAACATCATACCATTTTGCAGATGGTAGCAGACGCGACTAAACACACCAAAACAAGTACTTACTGAAATTGAATATTGATGAATGAATGAATGAATTTATTTAATAATCAATAAAGAATTCTTAAAACTAATACATAGCCCCAAAAAACCTCCATTCGAGGTTTGTCAGTGGGATCTTCGAGTCTCTATAAAATTTGTGTATACCTAGGTATTCTAATAAATCAATAATTAAGTTGAGCTAGTTTAGTTTATTAAGTAGGTATTAGTCTAAAGCAAACAAAACTTATTGTCCAACTGAAACTCGAAACTGATTATTATATTTCAATAAGACAGTTGTAACCAGTTATCTGAGTAAACTGAAGTTAGAGCCTATTTCCTGGCCGTTATGCCTTTGATCTTGCCGCTTTCTCGTGCCGTTTGATGTTGCCGCCTTCAGCTTAACTTCGCGGCGTCTTAAGTTGTCTTTACTATAACTTGAGGGTTTCTTGTTAAGAGGATCTTGGACGGAATCAGCGTTGCAGTAGATAAAAAAACAACGCAGTAATAAAATAAATAAATAAAATAAAATATGTTTATTTTATTCTTACAGTATTCTTTCAAAGCTAGGTATCGGAGCCTCTTTTTAAGTATAACAATGCCTGTGTCAGGAGGATCCACTCTTCCGCAGGCATTATAATAAGAATGATCAAATAATACATTTTTAACATAAAAATAAGAATAAAAATAAAAGGACACATAAATATTCAAAAATAGTTTAGAGTGGTATACAGTAAAACAAATATTTTCGTTTTAATTATTCTGTCCATGATATTTTTCTTAAAACTTATAATTAAAAACCTGTTAAGACGTCCCATATGCCACGTGCTGCCTTCATCACTTAAAGTTTATAGCTGAAAACGTAATATATCAAAAAACCGCGAGCACAGATTGCTGTACAAATACCGAAAATTATTTACAAAATGTTGTATTAATTAAAATGGTTTAGCGTAAAGTATCTAATAAGCCAATTTGACAGCCATCAATTTGATATGAAAAAGAGATGCCAATAAATGAAAATGGACCATCTGACTCTCTGTCATAGCATTAGAACGAATCTGTCAGCTGTCAAATATGGCTTATCGAGATGGCTGTACTGTTGTTACAGATAACAAATATGCTTAAAATTGCCACTTCATAAAGTTATGACTATTTAAAAGATGTAGCACGCCTATATTCCTTGCAAGGTAGGCAGAGAGTCATCAAAAATACGGTCGTTATCGCCACGTCTAACAAATATTTGAGGTCTGTTTCAGAAAAATCGTGTATCACTTCAGCGTCAGGTTGTCAACCTCTGGGGTGAAATTGTAATACACGTGAAACCCTCGAGTACCTTAGTCGCCTCTTATGATACCCGCAAGAAAGAAATGGGGTAATGCTATTCCACGCTGGCATTATACGGCATAAAATCCATTAGCTACCCGTGTGTTGCCGGCTTACAATAGCATCACCCCATTTCTTACCCGTGGGAGTCGTAATAGGCGACTAAGGGACTTTAGGGTGTGTATGGAAATTTTAGGCGATGGGCTGACAACCTGTCACTATACGCGATACGCAATTTTCCGAATGACCCTCAAATATATGTCAGACGTGGCGTAAATGTCCAATTTCCGACCGTTTACGCTCTGCCTACCCCGCAAGGGATAGTAGGCGTGATATGTGTATGTATGTAAATCCATTAGCTTCCAAGAAATCTCACAGACATTTTGTATCTGCATTTTCGGCCAATCGTTTTCTTAACCTATCACTTCGCGTAACCTCATTAACCTATCGCATGTTTTTCACAAAGATAATCTGAGACCCCTGAGACCTCGTTTGTACAAAATAGACCCTAAGCCTTAGATAAGAAGGTTCTATTTAGGTTGCAGAGTTATTTGAGGACTACATTTTCTTGTAAAAGTGGATTCCTGCCAAAATCTAAATGTATTAGTAGAGTAACGTAATTGATTGCGTTCGATTCTGGTGTACGCTTTTCTTAGTTCGTCTATGTCATTGATAATGAAATTGAAATTCTTTATTCAATGTAGGATAGTTTAGTCACTTATTGACGTCTGTTGATCTGTCATTGTAAAAAAATAATTTGTATCATTTTTGTTATCTCCTAATAGAAAACCGGCTCAGGCCTCTACAATAAAATAATAATATAATAAAGTAATTAACATTATTCCTGCTAAAGTGGCGTTTGATTATTAAAATGACAACCTGTCACTATGTAGGTGATAATAAGACTCTGAATTACCCTCAAGTGTTTGTCAGACGTGGCTTAAATGTTCGTTTTTTATGGCTATTACCGCTCTGCTACGCCGGAAGGAATATACGCCTTTTATTTTATTTTATAAGAAACAAACAGTCACGTATAGTTATATGTAATACAGTGTAACCTCATCAAAATATAGACCGTCAGTTTCCTTTATTAAATTTTTAAAAACATTCTTACACTATATAATGTATGTATTTTGAAATGGCAGCACCAATTATAAAGCAACTGAACTTTGACATTGAAATATTTCAACCAATCATAGAATAAAGGCACAATCGAGAGTTCCCCAGTTTGCTACCTCATTGGTTAATTGCTAGTAAAATATTCGATCGAAATTCCTAGCAACCACTTCAGCCACTTATCACAGCCGTAGCACTCCGTAGCAATCCGTAGCACTTCGTAGCACAAAAGTCGAAACTTTCGGGCAGGTGTAACCAATTTTGGCCCGCGTCCAGAACGCCAGGTGTGGCACAATGATAATTTCAAATTCAGCGCGGCCCGCTTTCCAGTAAGCCGGGAAGGTTTTTAATTTTATAATAGGTTTTTATTGAACGGAGCACGGAGCGGAATTGGACAATTTGTTAGGTTATAAATGGGAATTGTGCTGGATAGTTTTATTGGAATGTTGGTGGGGTAGTATGGAATCTACCTTCCCGTAGACTAAATCCTCTAACAATTGCATTTGAATATGTCAGTGGCCGTATTCTGTTATTTGAAAAGCGTCTCAGCTGTGGTTCAATTGAGTGAAAGTTGGATGATTTTGGCCGTTTTGTATTCCGGTAACAGTTTGAAGTATAGGCAATCATAAAGCCAATAGAAAGAATTCACTTTTGATGGCATTGCAATTACTAAAAAATAAGAGAGCCCAGATTTATATACTCCGGCAAGTTTTTTTTATTTGTAATTAATCAATATGAGGTTATTAGTTCTACCCGGATGTAACAAAAAATTGTTATTTATCAAAATCGTAAACTATTTGTCACCTCTGCAGCTTGAAAAAAACAGTTTTACCGTTTTTATCCACTGGATAGAGAAAAGTGATTTAAATTTTGAACATCACATTTTATCAAAACTAATCAAAACAATAGCGGCGGTGCGTTCTGAAAATAGTTTGAACCAGTTAATTATTTCTTTTTTGTTAGCATTTGTTCTATTAAATAATTGACTTTGAATATTATGAATATGAATATTTGATATTTTTTGAATATTTGATATTTTTAACGCACCTTTAAAAAAATAATTCTGCACATTTTTGAATTGAAGATACAGGCGTGATATAATTATGTATGTTGTATGCGTGTATCTATCTTTGAAAGTATGAACCTGTATTTGATTAAGTACTTAACCGACTTCAGCGATCTTATTTAATCCCGTTATGTGTTGGAATGCTAGTGCCTTACGGTGGTCTTCCCAATTGTCTACCTTTTGGGACAACCGCCATACCCTATAGAGGGTAGAGAAAGGGGATTATCATAATGTATGTGTGTAAAACTACTTAACCGATTAATTCATTTTTGTGTCAGAACGCCAGTGTTTTCATGGGCTACTGATTGAGCTTTTCATCTTCAACTTTGTAATAACATGAAGCATAAATAAGCCGCACAGGTGGAACTAACATTGGCTTTACGCCAGCAAACGGATGATTATATCGAAATCGGAACATATTTTTCCTGTAAATAAATAATGGATCAGCCATTGTTATGTTTGCAATACAATAAGAGCTGTGGTCCATACAAAATGCAATATTAAGCATCGCGTCACAGAAGCAACGCTATAGTTATTACATTCGATACATAAATAGGTGCCTTTTTAGGAGGAGTGATGATGAGGCCAGAATTCTGAGTGACGACAGTGAGGAAAAGGGTAGCTACCCGCCTGGTCGGGAGTTGTGACCAGGGGAACGACTGTTCCGTCCGGATATATTTGGAAGTTGTATATATATAGCAATCGGCGGAAAAACTTCGATACCGCGTTTCAGGACTTGTATGTGGAGCGCAGGCGAGCCGCCACATCTTAACCATAATGTATAAATGATGTAGGTTTACGCGACTTTCTTGTAAATAATTTGGTAAATCACAGCTGATGGGCGTGCGTATGTGATCTGTCAACCTTCGTGAAAAAGGCTGTCTTATGCTGCCGAAACGTGAATGACTAAACTCTCTACCAAATAATTTACTAGTAATCCAACCAACCAAACCTTGTTCGTTTAATAATGAATTCTACACTACATAATGAAGTCAAAACTTTCTTTTAATTGGAGATCAACAACACATATGTGTGTGTAAAACAGTGAGTTGACGAACGGCCCAATGAACCCATCAGACTTTTTATACCGCCTAATAGTAAATTTTAGCTAACTAACAAAATACTGTAACAAATCCAATATATTTGAAGTGTCGATTCAAAACGAGACGTTTTCCCGACACAAACTCAGTTACAGTTAACAAATATCAACTGAATGGCGACTGAAATGCATTGCTTGTGGAAATCAAAAACTCAGCCCAACAGCGGCCGACAAGTAAAATATGAAGCGGCATCGTAACCCATACTAGTGGAACGCACAAATAATAAAGATTTGAGACTGCTGGTTGAGACTAGACTCCAAAGCCTGGAACACCGACGCATAGTTGCATGTATGTCGGTATTCTATAGGATATATTTCGCCCCCCCCCCCCCAATCCTCATTCTACCTCCGGAGCACGCGTCGCTGGCTGGGGTTCCATCATTATGTTGTTGATATACCTTTTTGTCGCACGGGTACAAGAAGCTTATCGTAGAGTCGTAGAATAGGTACTAAACTCATACACGAGTTGTCGTAAGACACTCAGAGACCGATGCCTCGCAGATCTGCACATGAAACCCACATTGGACGCAGTCAAATTCACTTATAACTGTCTATGAAGTGGAAATATGACTATTAGAGATATTTGAAAAATACTACACGCTCGGCCTGACTAGTGACCTGCTGTTATCGATTTTAAGTTGGCTGCCAATCACAATTTTAAAACGCATAATATAAATCTGTTTATTGTAAACAAAATGACGAGTGACTGGTTTTCACGGCTGCTTGCACCGCCATCTAAATATCATGAAATAAAATATAATTTTTCGATTTCAAAAGCACCTGATCGATAAGCATCGAGTTCCAACAGTAACGCAAAAAAACTCGCTCAAATCTCGATGGCCCGTATATTGAAACCGGCGCGCGGTGACGGAGAAGCTGTATGGCAGCATGCCAGTGCCTGTGGTAATTTTAATAACAACATGGCGGCGAGAAAACCGCGGGAATCAAGACTTGACGGTCTCCATCGGGATTAATCTACGTCGAGGTTGTTTCAAGTGAATGTTTACAAAGTTTACACGACCCATGCCGTAGTTGTAACGTTTTTCTGCTTCTGGCGCAAAGGACCCAGGTTCGATTATTTACAAAAATGTAGTTCGGGTCTAGGTGATTTTTGTGTTCCTTTGTTTAGTACTACATATTATTATGACCAATGTCAATATCGATAATGGGGGCTAGTGTACGATCAGCTCAAGCATGTATTTTGAGTATTTAAATTATGCGCGCCTTATATAAACAACACATTTAAAAAAAATCAATCAATTATATTATTCAACGTTAATTTCCACAAAGTTAGCACTGACGACGCGAATTTCTTAGTAAAAAAGCTTTTGAAATAATAGAATTAGCAAGAAAAGAGATTTTAATGTAATTAAATACTTAGTAAAATGATAATTTTCATGAGTAACATCACCATTATAACAAGAAATAAAAAACCTGTATTTTGCAAAGAAAACGCTCCATTTTATAAGCATAAAGAATATTTCTTTCGAGCTGTCTAATATCGAGAGCAGTGACAGAACACAAGGCAGTATGGCATCATGCCAGTTAAAGCCAGTGCCTGCACATTAATTTTAATAACAAAATGGCGGCTGCTCCGAAAGCGCGGGTTTATTTGACGTTACTTGAAAGCTGTGAGCAGTGAACTTTACAACCGAGTTTAACAGAATTTAATCTTACGTCTGGGTTTTTTCGTGTGGAACGACTAGTCGTCCAACAACCCAATGAACCTTGGTGACAGAGTTTTTCAACCGTTTCGTACTAGTAATAGGCCTCTGACATATAAACGATTGCCGTCTAAGTAATCATAGATAGATATCACCGAGAACCGTTCTACCAATCCGCACTAATATTATAAATCTGATATGTTTGTGTGTATATGAATGTTTGTTACCTCTTCACGCTCAAACGGCTTGACCGATTTTGATGAAATTTGGAACACAGGTGAAGTGTAACTTGGAATAACACATAGGTTTTTTACCGCGGGAAAACAACTATTACCAAAGGAAAATTAGTGGCAGCGGGTGAAAACCGCTGGGCGGAAATCTAATAGTGTAATAATAAATAGGTAATAAATTAATAGTAGGTATATTACAACATTGACAGCCGACATCACAGTGGAACATATCCAGTAGCCTGTATCCTGAAAAAAATATTGCGTTTCCAACAATAACTCATAAACTTCTGGGTGAGCTCGCTCCATCTTAGACTCTGTCTCTTTCCTATGACCTAGACTAGAGTCAAGAGCAAACCCATCATGAATAAAAAAAAACAGTTCAGTACTTTTACAAAGGTACCATGACCCTAATAATTTAAGGGATCAATTTACATTGGTTCTTCTTAGTAAACGTAAAAACCAGTATAAATTGATCCCTTAAACGGGTAGGTTTATTTGTTCTGGACTTCGCAAAATTTTGCACATTTGTTTTAGATTAGAGAAATATACCTACTTACTCATTTACGAAAAATTACACGTAAACGCACCGTATTTGTTTGGGAATAAGATCGTAATTCGCAGTTTCTTTTCGTCCGACAGACGCATGCGTTAATACTGTTAAAAATACACAGCGACGGATAACAAGTTAAGTCGACATAATATTTTCTTGAGTTTACACAACTATTACTCGTCACAATAAAACAATTTTAAACGGATTTATGTTGTGGTTATTTTGGATTTTACAATTCCTACGTTTCAAGCTGACGTGGTCACGGGCTCTGTAAAACGCTCGAAACGTAGGAATTGTAAAATCCAAAATAAGCACAACTTAAATCCCTTAAAAATTGTTTCATTGTGATAAGTTAAGTCGATATAAGATGATTTATTTTGATTTTTTATTAATGATGGGTTTGCTCTTGACTCTAGTCTAGGTCATAGGACAGAGACTGAGTCTGAGATGGAGCTCACTCACCCAGAAGAAGCCTGTTAAGGCACTGGCACTCCCACACACTGACGGAACGCAGCAAGCTACTTGGCGCCAGACTTCGGTGGGATGGTGGTCGCGAGCCAGGCGGCCCCTTACGGAGCCTTCCACCGCGCATGTGGGATCGTTCAGGACTTATCTACAGGCAAGCCTGTGTTGCCGTTGCCCGGGGTGGACCTCTAGGAGGTAGATTCCATACCACCCTAAAATTGATTAATTGGAAGAACTGAAAAAGGAAATTGGGCTGTGGAATAAAAATACCGGTGCAATTCACGAATTCAGTCCACTGGTTATTTGCTCAACAAATTAAGAAACAGAAACACAAATATATCGGACGGAATAACCTCGAGCCATCACCGAGCGGGGCGAGCGACGTGAGTGGAATTGCAGCGAGTTAGGCTAGTGGCACACCGGGAGCGAACCTATCCGTACTTAATATTGTTATTCTTCTGGAGAATTGAAGTTCAACACCTCATTGATTAGGCATTATATGACAGTTGCATATACTAGTGCCGTGTGATGCTGGCTTAGAATAGCATCACCCCATTTCTTACCCGTGGGAGGCGTAAGAGGCGACTTAGGGACTCGAGGGTGTGTATTGCAATTTAAGGCAGTGGACTGACTACCTGTCACTATGGCGATACACAATTTTCCGAATGACCCTAAAATATTTGTCAGACGTGGCGTTAATGTCCGTTTTTTGCGATCGTTTACGCTCTGCCTACCCCGCAAGGTGTTATAGGCGTGATATGTGTATGTGTCTATGATATTAATACAAGGCGGATCTAATTCCAAGCGGCATTCTCTACCGGCCAACCATTGGGTAAACAGAGTGAAAAAAGAAACGGGTGCACTAGAAAGTGAAAATAAAAACAAAAAAGGAAACCAACATGTTTTAATAATATGAAAATAAATACCTACTAATACATAATTATTATTCATAAGAATATACTTACTTATACAGGCTGTAGGAGATAGCGTCCTAAATACTTATAGGGTATACTAGTAGGGTATACAGACCATGAAACTCAACAACTTCCCATGAGAAAATGTTTCAGGAAACGTCAAAAAATTTTGACTTCCCATAGTGATAGCAGTTATCTGCTAGATTTTGTATGGGAGGTCAGTTTTTTTGTCGTTCCCAGACATATGTTCCTCGTGGTAAGTTGTTCAGTTTCATGGTCTTTAAGCACCCTATCATTTTGTGTATTTGTATACTTTTGTAGTTTAGTTTGTTTTGTAGTTAAGTTCAAAAATCGTAGGTACATAATTTAATTTATTTTCTAGTTTCTGCTTTTTCTCCATTTTCATCTCCATTGGGTTGGCTGGAAGAGATTTCTCATAGAAATAAGCTCGCCCTTGTAACTATTTTTAATTTTTCACGTATTGTAATAATGTGTACAATAAAGAATTTATATATATCAGTTTTTGAAAACTTGCAAAATTTTCAAGCGTGGGCAGGATTTGAACCTGCGATTTTCATGTGGGCTACCGCAGCTCATTCCTGGCCCGCCAATTTCGCAAGTGTATTTTAATGCCAGTAACGCGTGGCATGGCTCCATCTACCGGGTTAGTTTGCAACGCAAGTCGCAGGTTCAAATCCTACCCGCGCTTGAAAATTTTGCAAGTTTTCAAAAATTGTATACCTAACACGGGAAGTTTGTATGGAATATGGAATATTATGGAATATGTATGTATATATATATATGGAAATTTGGTTTTCAATATATATCAGTATTCGTAGGGCTGTCCCTTACACCGCACGTATTGTGCGACGCTCGGTGCGCCACCACCCTTAAACCAACATGGCGGCCGGACGAGCTGTCAAATTGCCGACGACCCCGTCCCTGTTTCGGCAATTACCGTTCGTTGCCAAATTCGCTTCTTTACATAAAATATTATATGGGACATACAGACGAACATACCGCCAATAAATGTAGGGTTTCATTTTACTCGTGACCGATAGCGAAAACTCAGGAATTATGAAAAAAACCTATTTGTTAAACCTGGTTATCCTTTGATGCCGTGTGATGCCGGCTTAGAATAGCATAACCCCATTTCTTTCCCGTGGGAGTCGTAATAGGCGACTAGAGGATTCGAGGGTGTGTATTGCAATTTTAGGCGATGGGTTGACAACCTGCCACTATGGCGATACACAATTTTCCAAATGTCCCCCAAATATTTGTCAGACGTGGCGTAAATGTCCGTTGTTGTGGCCGTTAACGCTCTGCTATCCCGCAAGGGATTATAGGCGTGATATCTATGTGTGTGTTATCCTTTGATCTCGAACTGCTCTGTTTTCTATTTCTGTTTCCTCCACCCAAAGGTTGTCTGGAAGAGATAGCATTTAGCGATAAGGTCGCCTTTGCGCATTTTAGTAAAAGATGTTCGTGTTACTTATATTGTTAATTTTTGTGCATTACAGTGTTTTACATACTGACAATATGTACCAGCCGAGTAAATCAATTTGTACCTATGGGAGGTCCAATTTATTTTTTTCATATTTCGACCAATGTTTTTCAGGGAAAAATGCTCCTTATCACTAGCCCTTCCTGAGTTTTCGCTATCGGTCACTTGTAAAATTTCACTCTATATTTTGAGCCACTAAACAAAGACAATATGTGACAGCCGCAGTTTGGTTTTCTAATTAGATTTCGTAAAAAAACCAGACACGGCAAAACACCGAAAAAACATGTGGTGCGTGTGAGAACCCCATAGTATTTAAATAGGTTTTATTCATTGGTCTGGTTGGCTCGGTGGACATGATAGTCGTGGGTTTGGTGGGATTTAAAGTTATATCACCTACGGAGGAAGTTACTAAGCCGTGTTGTAGCTATTTGCTACGACCCTCGTAGCGTTATGCTACGGGAGAGCTACATGACTACGAGTATCAATAATTTTTCTTATCGGAAAGATTTTCTTTATTTGTATATTATTGATTACGTACTTTATATGTTTGCTTTATACAAAACTACATTATCCTTCAAGATACCTAAAAAATTACATATTCCTACGGGAAAATAGGAAGTAATAACAGCTGATCGGCTTGAAGAGTGCTAAAATACATGATATAAGGGACAGCCCTCCTAGTACTCATAGTGTACATGCAGACCATGAAACTGAACAACTTCCCCCTAGGAAAATATGTGAGGAAACGGAAAAAAATTGACCTTCTTTACGAAATCCTAATCGTGATTTCGTATAGAAGGTCGATCTTTTTCAACACTTTGACGTTTCCTGAAATGTGATCATATGAAAAAATATATCTGTTTCATGTTTTGAATGCACCCAATCAGTATTCTATTCAGTGGGCTGTCTCTTACACCCTGTATAAAAATACACCTTTGCAGGTTTCTTAGATCTTAAAGGAAATTGCCTTTTCAGCAAAAGCAAAGAGCTAATCTTGAATATTAAACTTCAAAAATCCTCTCAATTTTCAACTCTAAGTCGTTTCAATAAGCTTTCTATTTGTCTTATTCTAATGAGTTGGGTTAACGATTTTCCACAGTTACTCAAACTGGGCAACTCTCACATTTGAATCCGGAGCGTATTCTTTACTTTGAAACTGCGGTTCTCAAAGTTTTTCCCAAGTTTTAATGTTATTCTTAAAGTTTGAGATAGCTCTACGCTGCTGATGGGTTTTTTAACTAGCTATTTCCAGATTTTAATTAAGATGAAAATGCAAATATTTTGAAAATGTTTCAAAATTGTCTACTGTTGATCTAAATATTCAGGACGACGAAAAAAGAAGCAATATTAAGGCTAGTATAAGTAGTGCTGTGATCATTAAACACTACAAGATTGTTGTCTTTGCAAGCAAATAGTAATTTTATTACTCTACTTATCAAAAGAAATATGTCATGTAAGTGCATGTCACCGTCAAATTACAAATAACTACATTACATAAATTAAGTATATTACAATAATCACGATTCAACGTATTAGTTTTCGGCTGAATACAATAATACGAAGTAAAACTTTAAAATCGTGAATCGCCATGCAAAGAAACGCACTTCACACAAAATATAAAAAGTATGAAATAATTTCTATGTGACACGTATTTTTTGCGTGACTACACATTCACACACACATATCATGCCTATAATCTCTTGCAGGGTAGGCAGAGCGCAGCAGCAAAAAACATACATTAACGCCACGTCTGACAAACATTTGAGGGTCATTCGGAAAATTGTGTGTCAACCAATCGTCTCATATACAAAACACACCATCGAGTCCCTAAATTGCCTCTTACGACTCCCACTGGAGAAAAATGGGGTGGTGCTTTTCTTAGCCGGCATCACACGGCACAGTGACTACACCGAGAAAAAATATATTTGAGAAGCACATTCTCCAGAGGTATATTTCAAACGCAAGATCCGCGGAGTGTATGTACATTATTATGTGAGACGAAATGAAAACCTATCAGATACTATTTGAACTAGGTCGGGTTCCATCTTAACATGTCTACTACATTTGGTTGGCAAAGCTACTTATTTCTGTTAGTACCTACTACCTTATTCCTATGTAGTTTTTGCAAAGCTACCCGAAAAATTGGTAGTACTTATTACCAACTAGCGGCCCGCCCAGCAGTTTCACCCGCTGCCACTCATTTCCCCGTGGTAATAGATGTTTTACTGCGGTAAAAATTGGCCTTTGTGTTATTCCAGGTTATATTCTAACTGTGTTTCAAATTTCATCAAAATCGGTTAAACCGTTTGAGCGTGAAGAGTACGTAGAGTGTAGAAACATACATACACACACAAACACTCAGCTTTATAATATTACTACGGATTGTGATCTGTCTTTTGACGTGACTACCTATTTGTTACTAACTTATATCAGCTACCTGCATTCGTAAATTTTCACTTTGTACTGGGCTCTTATTTTTCAATCATTGTCATGCCATTAAATGTCAATAGTCATTAAAATGCCATTGTGATTTTCTATCATTCAAACTGTTAGCAGAATACAAAATTTACAAAACTGTCCCACTGACAGGCCATTTTATTTATTGAACATAACATAACTACAAATTAGAAACTTATTTTGAGCAAGTGTCACAAAAACCTTATAATTAGGTTTATCCGTATACCTATATACATTGACACACAATTGAAACGATTTTTATTTAGCGGAATTCAGGCCCTGGTGTGCCGCCGTGTGATGCCGGCTTAGAATAACATCACCCCAATACGACCCGTGGGTTACATTACAAACTGAGGAACTGAGGGGAAAATTTATCCCAGAAATGGGCAGCAGCGTTCCCTGTGAAAGCAATATCTTGCACTGCACTCGCTAATCCACTTGCCAAGCGTGATGAATATGACAATACTTCCCAATAGAATATGGAATTGGAATGGTAGAGGCGTCGTCACTAGTAATGACGAAAGTCGCAGGTTCAAATCCTGCCTGCGCTTTAAAATTTTGCAAGTTTTCAAAAAATTGTGTGCTGTGTGATGCCGGCTTAGAATAGCATCACCCCATTTCTTACCCACAACCATTACATTACCGACTAAGGGACTCGAGGGTTAGATGTGTATTGCAATTTTAGCCCATGGGCTGACAACCTGTCACTATAGTGATACACAGTTATCTGATTGACCCTCAAACTTTGGGCACACGTGGTGTTAATATCCGTTTTACGGCCGTTAACGCTCTGCCTACCCCGTAAGAGATATAGGCGTGATTTATGTATGTATGTCACTTACAAAGCTCATCCCATCACTTTGTCTCAAAGCGAGTCACTATACATGGTGTCTAAACACCATCACTGTACAGGGTGTTTAAACACCCCTTTGTGTACAAGGTATGGTTCATTTGCATTGGCATTAGTGAATTAGGTCAAAACCCTCCATTTGGCACTTGCCACAGAAAATTGAAAACAGAAGCGGTATGAATGGAATATTCAGTAAAACTACTCTCTCTCTTTTCGTGTGGGATACCGAGTCGTCCCACGACCCGATGAACCCTGGTGTCAGAGATTTTCAACCACCTACTACCACTAGTAGGCCTCTGACATGGTTGTGTTACGACCGCCGTCTAAGTAATCATAGACAGCAACCGGGACCGACGGCTTAGCGTGTCCCCCGAAGCACCCAACCATTTATTTTCGGACAATCAGTTGGTTCACCCTGCAATGTGCTAACCAGACCGGGAACAAATTCACAAAGTGATAAATATCAACTTTGTGAGTGTCCCACCGTGAATCGAACCCGGAACCTTTGCGCCGCAGGCAGTCGCACTACCACTGCGCCACATCTGCTGTCAAAAAAGTAAAACTACTCAGAAAGCTATATTGAAGCCAACAATTGCCAATCTATTGCTATTGTGATTTTCTATATTTTAGCCTGTTAGTGGAATACAAAACAGCCAAAACAATCTAACTGACACTATTAAAACACAACTTAGACGATTTTCAAGTAGCAGAATACGGCCAGTAAAGTTGGTGCGATTGAAAGCCATATAAGGCAAACATTTGAAATTTAGCAAAAATCTAGTCGAATTGAAACTACAGAGCTTATTTTAATGAAATTCGATGCGAATCATAAGTAAAGTAATTTAATAAAGTCAAAAAATTACTTTTACAAAAAATTTATGAATGTTTTTCAAATATTTTCTGTATTCGTTTTCTCTTTGCTTATTCATTCTTATTTGTATAACACTTTAATATAGGGTAAGGATTCAAGTGAAGTTTGTTTTTTTGAAATCATGATTATTTTTTAGGGTTTTTACGGTTCTGTAAGGCATTTTTATGCATATTGGAACCTTTTATGCGAGAGCCCAACTGGCAATTGGCCGATTTTTTACACGACTGCCCAAACCAAAAAAGGAGTGATGTTTTTTGAGTTCATGTGTGTATGAATGTAAATATGTGCGATTATTTAAAGCGCTGCAATTCGTTAATCACTGAACAGATTCGAATGAGAACTGTTTCGGAAGAATCCTAACATTATGAGCCTGGGCCGATGGCGTAGCGGATAGTACCCCTGCCTGCTACGCCAAGGGTTCGATCCCCACAAGACACAAATATTTGTTAAGTCATTTTCAGATGTTTGTGTTTAGTCTGGGTGTTTCTATGTATATTATGTATTTATTTACAAAACAAGTATATAAGTAATAATATCAGCTATCTAGTTCCCATAGCACAAGCTTTGCTTAGTTTGGGACTAGATGGCGCTGTGTGAATTGTCCAGGATATTCATTTATTATCCCGAGTGTCATAGGCGAGGATTATCTCAGAAAGCAGTCGTGTTTTTTGCTTAGTTTGGGACTAGATGGCGCTGTGTGAATTGTCCAGGATATTCATTTATTATCCCGAGTGTCATAGGCGAGGATTATCTCAGAAAGCAGTCGTGTTATTTGCTTAGTTTGGGACTAGATGGCGCTGTGTGAATTGTCCAGGATATTCATTTATTATCCCGAGTGTCATAGGCGAGGATTATCTCAGACGCAGTGATGTTTTTAAATTTTTTAATTTATATCATCAACCATTGCATGCCATATCTACCGACCGATCTTATCTCTTATCTAGCATTGTTACGCCAAACACCGACGCATTATGCCTCAAAGCCTGTCGCAACACGATAATGGAGTATCTCTGACAACAGAAACGTATGATGCCGGCTTAGAATAGCATCACCCCATTCCTTTCTTACAGGTGTGACAGGCTGACAATACATTACACACATTTTTCTGAAGTGGTCTTTAACGCCTACCCTATAAGGCATAGAGGCGTGGTGTGCTTCCGACAATAGAGGCCAACGTAACTAATCATGCCTGTAATTTGACCCATATAAGGTCGGTTCATGCAAAAAGTGTCGAAATGACGTACTCTCCGGAGCACGGAATCATCACAATATCCGTCCAGGGGCAAAAACACGAAAAGAGGCCACGTCTCGGCAAGCGTCGCGTTGGACGCCCTCTGGCCGAATAGAACGATGACTTAAAAAAAGGGGCTGGTAGTGACTGAGTGGCAAAAACGAGATATAGTGGCTTACGGCGTGCCCTGGAAGACGCCTACGTCCAGCAATGGACTGTTATAGGCTAATGTGTGTTTGAAAGACTAACCAAACTGGAAATAATCTGACTAAATGTTTCTTATGTATCTCCTATAACCTTCGACTAAGACGACCAGACAATGATCCCCAAAAGATTATTACTAACTTAGAAGTTGTCAGCAGATAAAATTATTCATTGCTATATTTGAGGCCATTATTATGTAAATCGAATGTTATCGTATAATAACTTTCTAAGAATTTGCGTCTTTAATAGGAAATATTTAGAAGTGACAGCCATTTAGAAAAGAAAAACGTTTTCTTAGAAAATTATGGATTTTCATGGTAGCGGTTTTCCGAGTGAATGAGAATTTTAAGGCCGCATCAGTCTCAAAAGTAAGTCCCTTTCATTTTTGCTACGTTAGAGAGAAACAGACGATGACGACTCAGATCCGGAAAACCGAACATTTGTTTAATTTTTAAAATATATTAATAATTATTTCAAAAAGAAGAAAGGCATTTATTTTCTCATTAAAATCAGGTCGCTTACATGAGAAATAATGAACATGCAATAATACATAAAAAAGAACATAGTTCGTTTACAACTAAGAAAGTTACAATAAAGAAAAAGTAGTGTTAAAAACTCGAAGACTACCCACATTAAGTGAGGTTATATTTACTAATAGCACAAAACCATTGAATTGCCATTCCAGTATGTACATTACTCATTTAATGAGGAAGAAGAAGACATAAAATACAATATGAAATTATGGATAATTGATAATGGGTTTTAGTCTAAAAAACGGTCAAAGACGCAAAATTAGAGCGTACTTAGCGATTTTTTTCTATCGAGGCAATTTCAATTAATCGTGTTTTGAGCCCTACAGTTTTGTGCCTGCCTTGAAGTATTACTAAAGCCCCATAGTTTAATGGCATATATTTTGAAGTATTTTCATGAAAATTATCATTTCATAAGAGATTTTATGAAATGGGATATAAAATCGGAACACTATCCAACCTTGCTCGTTTGACACACGCGTCCGTTACGCAGCGTAACGCAATTTAAATTATCTATTCAATGTAGGATAGTATTATCACTTATTGACGTCATGATCCGTCATTGTAAAAAAAATATATTTGCATCACACAATTTCCTTTTTCTTAACAATTTTGCAATGTCCTATAAATCGGCTCGTAGGGAATAAGATTGGAATTTGCAATTTCCTTTCGTCTGACAGACGTATGCGTTACGTTGCGTTAAAAAAACGGAAAGACAGATGACAAGTGAGTGAACCGCCAGGATAGAACTCATATTTATAAAGTTCAGTTGCCGAAATTCCGCGACATGTATAAGGTCCTATAAAATTATGTGCAAATTTATTTAGGGTGAGTTTTACTCGTTTAACTAAAATAAAACTTTCCCCAATAAACATAATATAAGTCTTAATATGAAAAGAAAAAATTAAACCCTTAAAAGGTGTATTTTTTTTAATGGGAGGTCAATTTATATTTTCATAATTACAAACTATTTTCCTTAGGGAAAGTTGTTCAGTTTTACGAGTGAAACACGCCATCAAAATATTTGCACTTAATTAAATAGTACTTTATATAATCAGTATGCAGGTGTAAGAAGTGGTACGAACTAGTTTTTAAATAAGTAGCTTTGAGAAAAGGTGCAAAATAAATAATTATTTTTGTAAATGTATTTGAATTAGTTGGTTTTAATACAGTTTTTTTTATTAACATTTACCTTTCTTGAAATAGAGTTAAATCTTTCCTTTCAATCATCACTCAATTGGTAATTAAGAAAAGTACCTACAGAAAAAAGATTACTACTGCGCAGTACCTCTTGACTGGTAAATGTTCGACTGTGGAATATGTTAAAAAATTGCTACATAATTACTTATATTTCCTACATATAGTTTTCTTTAATTTGCATCAACAATACAATAAAACGTATCTTGAAAGTAGTTTACAAAGGTGAGCTTATCTCTGTAAAGAAATGTTTCAGCCAACTTGTAACTAAGTATGAAATTAATACGTGCGGGAACAAAATTACTGCAAAAAAATACAAGATGCTACATACGCTGCGCTGTATCTATGAAAAAGTTTTTTTTTTTCTGTCCAGCAATTTTGACGTCAGTATAGCTGGTCGCCTCCTAGTTCACCATGAAGCACGATTTCTTAACGTTGGCTCTTACTAGATAAATTTTAAATTTCAAATCTTTTTTTATCTTTCTACAAACATCGGGTAAGAAGATACAGCAATTATAAATATTTGTTCGAGGACGAGGCGTCTGTCAAACTAGAGAAAGAAGATGGCGCAAATCTAGTTAAAGTTAATTTTGTACGCAAAAAAGATAGCACTGTACTTCGGAGTGCACGTTTCATCACGAGTCGCAGTCTGTTTGAGATGGCGTTCGTTTGACAGCCACTAGATAAAGACAGTATTGCAAGTTGGTAGTTACTCTGTTGTTCAATCTCTTTACTGCGAAAATAACTTGGTGCGGCGATTAAAGGCTCTGAGTAGGACGGTGAAGTTTTGACGTCCGTATTAACCGATACCGTGTACCGGTTTTTGACGGAAATCACCGGAAACTGCTTAGCGGTCTGTTGAATCAGATTTGGTTATTATCAGAATTTTATTTCGGTTCACAAAATGTTTGCATGAAGTTTTATTTTCGCGTCTGGCTGTCAAAAAGAAAGGACTAACTTTTATTGAAATATGTATAAATCTTCTGGCGTAAATAAATTCTGATTTCAGGGGATGAATTGGGAGGTCTATGAAACTGAACAATTCTCTACAGGAAAAATAAAAGGCCATAAATAATAAAAATATTTTGATCCCCATAATATGATAAGTGGTTTTCCCAATTGTTGTCCGTCGCTGCGTATTTATAACGCGCCGTTACGCATGCGTCTGTCAGACGAAAGGCAATTGCGAATTCCGATCTTATTCCCATAAAAATACTGTTTCGGTACATTTGCGGTACGTTACGGTGCATAACGGATGCGTCTGTCAGGTCGTTTGTCACGGACGACAAGTGGGAAGTAGTTAAAACCGCATAAAGTAATTTTGTAATGAGAGCGTTTTTTATATTTCGATAATTTTCATGTACCTTGGGTTGCTATTCTAGGTACTATTAGAAGAACCTTGAGTTACACTAAATTTTAGTGCGTGTGTGTTGGTAGTGACGATTGCATTCTACAAAAACGAAGAAGAATGAGGGTGAGCCATGCCACGCGTTACTGGCATTAAAATTTAAAATTGGTGGGCCAGGAATGAGCTGCGGTAGCCCAGATGGAAGAGGCGTCGCCACTAGTAATGCGAAAGTCGCAGGTTCAAATCCTGCTCGCACTCGAATATTTTGCAAGTAAAAAAAAAGAAGAATGTGGGTAAGTTTATATTTTTTGTTATATTTATTTTTTATGACAGTTACACCAGTTTACCCGTGGTCATAACGCTTGCAACAGCATTATAAATAATTCGTCGGTAAGAACCCGTTTAAATTATATCTATAAATAACCTTGAATTAACCAAGTAAACGACCAAAAAATAAAATGTGTATACCCTAAAACATAATCTTGCGATCAAATTAATCATTCGCAAAATAAAATTAAATGATGCGGTGGAACGCAGGGCCAAGAGGCTCATAGGCGACATAAAACTGGTGGACACCAAGCTACATAGCCTGGCACATCGCCGCAAGGTTGCCTGCTTGTCGGTTTTTTACAGATTGTACTTCGGAGAGTGTGCTCAAGAGCTTCACGACCTTGTTCCACCAGCTCCCTTCTACCATCGGACATCCAGACGCACCGCCGGATACCATCCGTACCTGGTTGCCATTCCACCAATTCGGACTAAGCGCTTCCAGTCATCATTTATAATGCGCACTGCTAAAGAGTGGAACTCACTACCTGCGTCTGTATTTCCAAACGCATACAACCCTAATATCTTCAAAGTAAGAGTGAACAGGCTTCTTCTGGGTGAGCTAGCTCCATCTTAGACTCTGTCTCTGTCCTATGACCTAGACTAGAGTCAAGAGCAAACCCATCACTAATAAAAAAAATAAAAAAAAGATTAGTGTTACCATAATGAATACAAGGTTTTTCAAAATTGATTTCTATTCCATATATTCGGAACATAACCTCAATCGTCGGATATTGACTCCTTAAGGTGGTTCGAGAACTGAGTGGCGCCCCCAAAAAGGAAAAAAAACCCTGGCTGGACCCTTGACACGCTAGTCATCTGGAAAGCAAAGTATCAATTCGCAGCAATAAATAACTACAAAGATTATTTAGAATCAATATAACCTTGTAAAAACTGGGCGATTTGGTGATGAGTTCTAAAAATGCTAAAAGTAGCCACTTTCAACAAAATTACAATACATTACTAAAGCGCCTGGTTTTTACAAGGTCTTATTGATTCTAAATAACCTATTAAGGTATTTATTGCTGCAAATTAATAATTTGGTTTCCAGATGACTAGCGTGTCAAGGGTTTTTTCCTCACAATAAAACAAATTTAAACAGATTTAAGTTGTGTTTATTTTGGATTTTAACAATTCCTGCGTTTCGAGCTCTTTACAGAGCCCTTGGTCACGGATGGCTAATGTGTTAGCCATCATTATATCATTATTTTGAATATAAATTATTTTTGTTCTACCGCCATCTATTTCTTAATTGCCTAGCGTAACGTCCCGGTTCCACGCCAAGTGCTGAAACCGTATCTCGTGTATCTGTATCTTACAGTATGTTGGTTCTGGTTCTTCCGCTTTTTTTCCTATTTGAGGCCGCCACTGGGCTCTTTAACCACCTTAATACGTAACAGTGTTTTGATTACGTCGTTGATTAATTATAAGATAAGTGTAAGTGAAATTAGGTTATTAATTTCGAGTCATGTGTGAAACCATATCAGAAGCGGAAAATTCCACGCGTAATGTTATTTATTCGTAATATTTAGGTTAGCTGTAAGGTGACACGAGATTGCGGTGCGTTACAGCCACCTTGACAACATTTACATGCAAACACACATATATCACGCCTATAATCACTTGCGGGGTAGGCAGAGCTTAAAGCGGCCGTAAAAACGGACATTTACACCACGGCTGAAAAACATTTGAGAGTCATTCGGAAAAATGTGTTTCGTCATAGAGACAGGTTTTTAGCCCTTTGCCTAAAATTTCAATGCACACCCTGGAGTCTCTTAGTAGCGTCTGACGACACCTATGGGAAAGAAATGAGGTAATGCTATTTTAAGCCGGAATACATTAATGCCATTTATTTATTTATTATCAGAAAATTTGCCAGCCGTAATTTTGTACGAAAGCCTGTTTTCGTATACGATTTCGTCAACCCCTTTCGCCAAAAAAACCGGATCCAACTAAACATCGGAAAATCGTGAAGTGCGTGTATAAACGCACTGTAGTTTTTGCATGGGAGTAAGATCGCAATTCGAAATTTCCTTTCGACTGACAGACGCGTGCGTTACGGTGCGTTAATAATAACTATAGAGTCTAAATATTGCTTAACTTTTTTTAAATATAGAAGAGGCATAGGAATTTGTCTGCTATCTCACCTGATGGTAAGTGACGATGCAGACGATGATGGTACAGTCGGTTGTAGCACATAAGGTACCAGGGGTACTCCAAAAGAACTAAATTATTTTTGTCCCCAGCAAATTCTTTACATGAATATGTATTAGTAGAAAATGACTTATTTTATGAAAATAACTTTAAATTTTATTTACGTACTAACTGGGGATAAAAATATTTCAGTTCTTTCGGAGTACCCCTGGTACCTTATGTGCTACAACCGACTGTTTTTGCTTTATTTATTCTTGCCTTGAAAAACTTGTAGAGCTTTGAACAAGGATAATATACGTGGAAATAAAATACTGGAAACGTTCGCCTTTTTCAACCAGAAACGAAAATTAAAATACCTCGAAACAACAAAAGAATCCGGAAACCCCAAACTTATTTAATTTTTAATCTAAGCTAAACAAAACACAATGAGAAAAGTAGCACAATTATTTTCGAGAAGTCGAACGTTTATTTATTAGGGTTCTGCTGGAAAAGGTCCGACGGTGAGACTAATTAAGTACTTATGACTTTGCTTTGGGGCTATCCCTGGCAATGGCATCATAGATAGTATACCTGTTGCTATATTTGTTCGATAGATTTGTCGCAATTGTAGAGCACTACAGCCAAACAGAAGTCCTGGGTTCGGTGTTTGGTTGAGGCGGACTATTGGATAAGGCAGAATTCAAATGCACGCGGTTTGAATTGGCATTTTGAATTGAAATGTTTACTAAATCCTGTACAAAAACGAGACACCATGTCAACACGAAGGTCACAGGATGTTATTTGTATATTTGCTGTTACGATTCTTAATATCTAGATATTGAATAAGTAAAGAGAATTAATATTTTACGGTCTTATTAAAAAAATAGACGTGGGTTCATTTTTTTGACAGCGTCAAATCGTATGGGAAATATTTTAAACGCGTGTTATTTATTTTGTAATGATATCACAGGTACGGATTGATTTTCATGTAAAATATAATGAAATTGCATTTTTTGTTGTTTCTCTAGAAAAACAAACAATAAAGATATTAACAATATTCTTATTTTGTGTTGAGAATTTTATTTTTATCTCGTGTAATGTACAAGTGTATAATACCTCCAAAAACGCGCGGAAAATTGCTAGAAATCCGATTGGGTGTTTTTCTTTGACGGAGCGGCAATAAAAAGAACAGTCGCTTTACCCTACTTAGCGCCTCAATTTAAAAAGTAGTAGAGTGGAATAAAATAATTGATACGGAACCTTGCTTACCAGAGCTGACTTTTTATTACCCTGTTTGTCTTCCCCTTATTTCCTTTTGTCAAAACTGGAGAATATTACAAAAAGTACATTAAGAGAAAAAAAAGTTAAAAGGACTTTCATTTATAACGACTTTTATTACTTTAAGCTTACCCGACTAAAATGGTTGCAAGTATTAGATTCAGTGTTGAAAAAATTAGGGGTAGTTCTACTCGTAAAACTGAACAATTTTTCCTAAAAAAAGGTTGTAATTTTTTTTATTGACCTCTCATACAAAAAAGTCCAAGAAATTAGCTTTGTACAAGAATTCAGAAAAATTGTTCAGTCTTACGAAAAGAACTCACCTTAAAATATTTGCACTGAAATTAATTGCACTTTATATAATTGTAAATTAAAAACACGACTTCTTTCTGATGTAAAGCCTAGCTTATGACACTCGGGATAATGTATTCTTCTAAAACAATTCCCATTCAAAGCTGTTCAGTGGTTAACGAGTTTCAGCACTTTGAAGAATCGCACATACATGAACTCTAAAAACATTACACTCCTTTTTTGGTTGGACAGTCGTGTAAAATCATTTAGCAACTGTCGTAAACCCGATGTAGTAAGCGGGTTCTCGAGTGGAGGCTCAAAAGGACGCTATCGGTTTTACGCCAGTTGCTAAATGATTTTCATATAAATATCTACATATAAGTATTATTTTTGTCAATTTAGTCGGGTAAAACGATTTGACAGACGCATCCGAAATATCTTGTCTGAAATACACAGTAGAAGTGTGAGAATCGCGTATGTGTGTGTAGTACTAAGATGGCTAGTATACATATATCATACTAAGGTCTAGGTACCAGATCGTAAGGAGTTACGGTAGACTTACAGATACCGTAAATTTTACGCTGTTTTTACGATTAGGGGCGTACGTATTTTAGTAAGATTCACTTGACTTGTAGAACATAAATGTGAATAGATAGATACTATCTTTTACCATTTAAAATATCAACATAAATATCAGAGCCTTTCTAATAACATATACAATAAAATAAAAAAAAGCTTAGAAATACATGCCAAAAATTCGCATGACAGTGCAATAACTGTCAAAGATTGACTTAAGAGACTTGACTACGGAGGAGTAGAATTACTTCTACACTCCCTAAGATTCAAAGATTCAAAGATTCAAAAGATTCAAAGATTCAAATATATTTATTGCATAACTATAGGTAAAGAATACCGGTGTTTACAATTTATTTTAAGTCCATCTATAGTCTACCGTAAAGGTGTACAATGTCACGTGTTATTAACAACAAAGAAACAAAACCTAACAAAGAAATCTTATGGTATATAATTTATTTTTATTATTTTGCGAAAATGTTATATCAACACGGGACTTCCCATCGAGTTTTTTAATTCGATTTTGTCTTCTTTAAAGACGTAAGTCAATTTTACTTTTGTATGAAAAACGTCCCGCCTTAAAAGGAGGTCCTGGCTTGGCTAGTCATAATTTTTAAAATTTGTATTAAAGACACATTTTTTTTCAGATGTTTTTCATACATATATTAATGAAAACCAGTATAGATTCCTTCAATCTTTTCCGTTATTCCCAGAACAACTCCTAAGCCCAGTCACGCCCCAAGGGCGGTATCGGGCTGGTTGTTTATACAACCACACAAACTTCTCCGGTTGAGCCTTCACGCCATACCAACCAGCCAGGTATAGGTTGTAAAGTCCCGGGGATATAATTCAAGAGTCTTACAAAAGAAGATAAAAAACAGTATATCGGGTGAAATTTTACTAGTGACCGATACTGAAAATAAAGGACGGTCTGGTTATAAGGAACAACTTTCCCCAACGAACTTATATTGCACTATTACATACATTTTTTGAGCTTCCATAGTAACTCAAATTAGTTGACCAGTAATTTTATGTGGGAGGTCTAATTCTTTCTTTGCCGTGTGATGCCGGCTTAGAATAGCAGCACCCCTATTCATTCCCGTTGGTGTCGTGAGAGGCGACTAAGGGACTCGAGGGTTCCATGTGTATTGCAATTTTAGGCGATGGACTGACAACCTGTCACTATGGTAATACACAATTTTCTGAATGACCCACAAATGTTTGTCAGACGTGGTGTAAATGATCGTTTTTTAACGGCCGTTTATGTTCTGCCTACCCCGTCAGGGATAAAGGCGTGATATATGTATGTATGTATGTCTTATTCTTTTTTCATATGTCGACTTATGTTCCTAGGGGAAAGTTGTTCCTTTTCACCAGCCTGTCTTGAGTTTTCGCTATCGGTCACTAGTAAAATTTCATCCGTTTGACTCCTTGTATGTATTACTGGAGGTGCTAGAATGATAAATGTCACTGTAACTTCAAACGTGCCTAAAACATTAAGAGAGTTCTCTGGATTTCCCCAGAGTGTCAAAACTGGAGCCGGTTTTAGGTACGGCGGATGTGGCGTAGTGTGTGCGACTGCCTGTGGGGCAAAGGTTCCGGGTTCAATTCCCGGTGGGGTAGACACGAAGTTGGTATTAGCGCTTTGTGAATTTGTTTTTAGTCTAGTTAAGAGAACCACCTGAGTGTCCGTAAGGAAATGGTTCCGTGCTTGGAAGGCACGTTAAGTTATAGGTCCCAGTCGCTGTTACTTAGGCGGCGGTCGTCATACAACCATGTCAGAGACCTACTAGTAGTAGAAGGCGATTAAAAAACTATTTAGTCATAAAACCATTTAGTTAGTCAAATCGGTGTACTACAAAAAAAACTCCTGTAAAATACCAAAAGCTTGGAATTTGCGCAATAAAGATAAATTCACGCATTCCGATATAAATATTGAATTTTTTGAATTTTGTCCAAATTATATGTTCAGTGGATTGCATACACACTGCTTTTTACCGGGACAACTAGATAGAAAATGACAGCCGTAAGTTGATGTGGCGTCGTGTGCTATGTTAAATCGCTAAGCATTTAAAAAGTGCAATACCTATGTGAAAACTTATAAATAGAAAAACGATAAAAGTATTGTATACTAGCGGCCAGCCCAGCGGTTTCACCCGCTGTTATCCGTTTTCCTGCGGGAATAAGTCTTGTTTCCGGCATTTATTTCCCTTGCGATATATGGGTGTGATATATGTTACACACATCAAGATGAGTTGTTCAGTTTAACGGAATGAGCTTAGCGTTTTGCGGAAAGTCTGTCGTTCAAAACGTGCCTGTTATTGGTGTAACGTGTGTTATTATAAAAAAATAGACATGGTTTAAGCTGTTTGACAATGTAAAATCGTGTGGAAAAAACAATTGAAATGCTGGCTAATTTTTTTGTAATAATAATAGCAGTGTACTATTATAGATTGGTAATAGTTTTATGTTTTTTTCTCACGGACAATTTCAATCTTTCTTTCTCTCAACAAAAAGCTGTCAGTAATTCTACAAAGGCTTCCCAGATCCGGGGCTTCCTTTTATCCACTCAACCGAAAATGAGATTCAGCCGAGATATATAAACAATCGTCCGGAACCCGTCCTGAAAATTCACATAAATAAAACAGTCACACACGGAACGTCGCAACTCGGAAACGGCTGAAAAAGGCATTCAAAGGATGCGAGATATTACCTTTTGACATCGCGCCACCTCGGTGCAGCACGAACAAAGAGATCCTTGCAACCCCCGCGGGGGAGGGGCACCCCCGCACACGCAAGGCGAAAAAAAAACTTGAAAATAGCAAGACATGCAATCCTTAGTGTGAGAAAATCCGACAGTTTTGGCACCACTGGGACAATTTTAAATTGAAATGACACTTTAGTTTTGCTTTTGTTTTTTTTTTGTTAGACTAGATTTTGAAATAGTTGCCGAACGAATTTCGCGACACGGTTTTTATTATGTTTCGTAAATTAAAAGGCCACAATTCGTACGCTGTCTTTTGTTAGACGCTCGCATTCGAAAATCGACTGTAAATCCGCGTTTCACAGTCAGAATTCGAAATTTCAAATTTATATTAGTTGTTCATTCAACAACTGTTATTTTTTATGAATTCCGGCCAGTATTTCATTGGCTTTTGATATTTTTTTCTTAAAAACATGCGACGTACCGTCTCGCAGCAAGGCTCGCGGGCGACTACCGCCGAGCCTGCAGAGGGCTATATGCATTGATTAGGCGTAGCTCTTGCTCTACACTCCTCTCTTTCGCGCACACGTATCTCCCGTCTTGCTCAGTCTCGTGTCCAGTCGTTACCGCGCGAATTTTGGCTTGGCAAAAGCGCAGAGGTTCTCAACATTGGGAAATTCAATTACTCGAATGTTGGTTTTGATCGATAATTTGTGGTTCTAGAGTGATGTTTTACTTTAAGGAAATCGGAAATTGTTTTTTGAGTTCTCCGACATTGCTTGATAAATATTATTGCTGTACTCCGTCTAAGTACTACAAATACCTTAAAACAGTGTCACTTGGCTGAGTGACAGCTAATATTTTCAGTCTCTTTCTGTCACTAAGCACAATTATGTCCTTCTTTTTTCAATTGTTAACATGCATGCTGAAATATTATTCGTAGACAATTCGTAGCACTTTGCTACGCAGGTCCTGATTCAAGTGACATAATTTATTTGGATGTTTGAATTATCACAAGAAGTTATTTATTACTTAAAATTATAACTGATTATTATGACCACAGTTTTAAAAACCAGTTTTATAAATCACTTCACACGAATCTTATCTTTTCGTTTTAATTTGCTACGAGGAATGTAACCCTTTGCTACAATTGTCTACGAAATAGAATAGGGACTTTCTGGTTTAAAAAATCCTTTTTTTATTGATCAAAACGAGTTGAATGAAGCACTCACAGGCAGAACATAGAAAAAAAATTGTGTTCACACACACCCCACGATTTAGCGGTATTGTACCGATCCGGTTTTTGTAAAAAGAAGTTTTTTGAAATGACACGGAAATCCGCGCGGCTGTCACGAACTGCCATTAGCTTGTTGGCTGCCTAAAACCGCATTATCATATCGTTTGACAGACGCATCTGTAAACGCACCGTAGCCATATTTGTATAGGAATAGGATTAGAATTTGTAAATTCCTTTCGTCTAACAGTGCATTAAAACTACGCAGCAACGGGTGACAAGCGGGAAAACTGCCTAAGCTGGCATCACACGGCAAAAACTCTCATATCGCTTTAAAATTTCTGGAAACTTAAAGTGTTCACAACCACTTTAGCGAGCAATTTCGTGGAAAAGCATCTATAATTTGAAAGCTCTTACAGTTTGAGAGCCACAGACGTACGCAATGATTGCAGCAAAACATATTTTAATGGTCGTCCTCTGTGGCGGACAGCTACGGCCGATCGGGCAGTTTTACCATGGGAAAAATGGGAAATCGCCGGACAGCTATGTGGGAAAAATCGCTTTTGGAAAGCTGCCGAAAGCTTGAAGCTTTATGAACTACTATAAGTGTTCTACTGTGAGTTCACTCGCGTTTGATTAAATTAAAAGTAACAATCTAACATTTTAAACATTTGCATGAAATAATTACCTACCTTTTAAAGTAATTAACTGTATTTAGTATACAACTAAAAGAATCTTCCAATCTTATGCAGCAGGCAGGACTCAAACCTGTGTCTTTCGCTATCAGTAATAGCGAGACGATCCGTGCCAGCAACCAGTTATGCAGGTGTATTTTAGTGGTGAAACAGCTTCAATTTAATTCGTTAGAAACAATATCCCAGCGAGTAATTACAGATTAATATTTCGCTGCATACTATTATTTAAGCTGTATTTTAGTCGAAACGATGACTAGCGATATATTCTACTTCTTTTTTTCATGTGGATTGACCCGATGAACCCCGGTGTCAGAGTTTTTCAACCGCCTATTACTACTAGTAGCCATGACATGGCTGTGTAACGACTGACGTCTAAGTAACGATGGCTTAACGTGCCCTCCGAAGGAACAAGCCCTCCCAAGTAAAGACTTCTTGCCCTACCGTGTTGTGGATCTCTGGAACACTCTCCCAGAGATAGTAGTCAGTGCACCAAGTGTGAACGGTTTAAAAATAGACTTGACAATCTTTTAATAGCCAAACAATAAAAAATTAAGACACAAGTGCAGTGATATACACGCATTAGCTCAAAAGAGCTGTAATAAAATATGCCGTTTGATGCCAGCTTAGAATAGCATCACCCCAGTTCTTTCCTGTGGGAGTAGTAAGAGGCGACTTAGGGACTTGAGGGTGTGTATTGCAATTGTAGGCGATGGGCTGACAACCTGTCGCTATGGCGATAAACAATTTTTCGAATGACCCTCAAATATATTTCTGACGTGACGTTAATGTCCGTTTTTGCAGCCGTTTACGCTCTGCTTACCCCGCAAGGGATAATAGGCGTGATATGTGGATGTATGTATAGTTATAATAATAACATGCTAAATGCATAAGGGACAATCAAACAAACTTTCCTATTTTTATTATGAGTAGAGGATTCACAATCGAGTTATTTGAATCCGACCAGTTAATTTAATATGTGGTCCAGTAAACTAGGTTTGTGTATGCAATTCGAAAATGAATTTTATTTTTAAAGTTAAATCGAATTAAAGTTGCTTGTTTTACTCAGAGTATCAGCAAAATGTGCCTTTCGTAGCGCGAAACTACAAATTGTACACAAAATAACACAACAAAGACACAATTAATTATGATTTTGAAAAAGACCTGTTTTGGAAGACAATCTGAACAAAACTAAACCGATGTTGATACCATTTCCTAAACTACATTACGACATAAGCCTTTCTTTTCCGACGGATTGGCGAGCGCAGTGCAAGTTGTTATAGATATTAACAGGGAAGGCTGTTGCCCATTCCCCGGACTCATTCCTTAGTCACCTTTAATGACACCTACACGGGTAGAGATGGGGCGATGCTATTTGCCAGATTTGGCACCACACGGCCGTTTTCTAATACTGAAGAAAATTTGAAATCGGCCTTTAGGTGAAATGTGCCGAACTCACGAATTTGGGCAAATTTTTTTAAACCATTTATTGAACACAAAAACCATTTACAATAAGACAAGACATAAGAGGTTTACTTATTTGTACAAAGCTCTATTCTTATTTTTAAATTTAAATTTTGTTTTTTTTTCTTGGGTATGTTTTTAGAATGAGGTTGATTGCTCGTTGATTGGTGGATGACTGTACTTTTGTCGTTTAACTGTTATCATTCATATGGGTTACAAAAGTTCAATTCATTTAAAAGAAAATAATTCTAAGCTAAAGAAGATATTTTTATGTCATAAAACTATACGTTTTTAATTAAAATTTGTAGCAAAATATTGACTATTAATTCAAAAAATTAATTCCAAAACATACCTAGTTTTAAAACTGGTATGTTTTGGAACCGAAAAGCTTTTGTATCAGATATGACCGAATTACACTGTACAAGATATCTATGTAAAATAAATTACAGAACTATACCAAGAACTATTCGGTTTCACTATCACAACTCGTCCTGTCAAAGGCTTTAATGAAATCTAACTATTATTTCAGCCCGAACCGCACCTTTTGTTCATAAGGCTTTAATATGGTAATGTCATGTAAAATTGTGGAATATATATTATCAGAATGGAACGTTTTTAGTGAAAATATATATTGTGTTATTACAAAAAAGTTAGACGTGCATTTAGACGCTGTTTAATCATTGTAAAATTTATTTTTCCATCGATTTGGCGTTGTTGCTTAGGCACAGTTTTACTTTTTTTGTTATATATCACTGGTATCTACAAATCACATAAATACCTACATAGACACACCATCGCTTTTATTATTTGTGGGTAGGCAGAGCGTCAACGGCCGTAAAATACGGTTGTAATCGCCACGTCTGACAAAATAAAAATCGTGTATTATTATAGTGATAGGTTATGAGCCTGTCACTTAAAACTGTAATACACACGGGAAAATATAGTTGATGCTATTTTAAACCGATTTTTGTGGTACAGGTTGAAAATAAACATACAAGCTGTTATAAAAGAACCCAAAAATAATAATATTCTTTATTATCATCGGTCGATGAAATAATCACATCACTAGTCTGGGTCAGTACTACACTACCCTTCCAATGAATAACGATTTGGCACTCATTGTTGGTTATCTTCAGTGTATTGAAATGATCACAATCGTGAAATAACAAGCAATGTATACCGTGTAATCGCGCTGCACCGCGTTGGAAATTTAAGTTTAACTTTAACTTGTCAAAATAGTGCGGCGTTCCAGGGATATAACATTTTAGTAAGTTGATTAAAAAATATTTTTTTTGTAATTTTCAAAATCGACACTACGTCTTCAACGTATTGTGAGTAGACTCGTTACAAGGGACCCTTTCACACCCTTTCGGCTTTACTTGATACACTTTAAAATGCGGTATAGAAATCATAAGTCCATGAGATTCGAACTCATGTATTGAGTGAACCGAGCCGGCGCTCTTAACCACTGAACCATTGTATCATATATCTCACGGGAATCTTCAATATCATTTGTCCGTAAGAATGATGGTTGCGTGCTTCAGAGGGCTCGTCAAATGAATAAATTGTATTATTAGACAGCAACCGGGTTCATTAATAACAGCGGTCGTTATATAACCACCTGGTTTGAAGAAAACTCTGACGCCAGGGTTCATCGGGTCGTTTGACGACTCCACACACGATATAAATGAATGACTTTTCGTCCTACTTATTTTTTACTACATTTTAATCACATGAATTTTTAGTTTTAATACATATATCGCACCTATATCCCTTGCGAGGTACGCAGAGCGTAAACGGGCGTAAAAACGAACATTTACGCCACCTCTGACAAACATTGGAATGTCATTAGAAAAATCGTGTATCGCCATAGCTTCAGGTTGTCAGCACATCGCCTAAAATTGCAATACTTATGTGACCGTCGAGTCCCTTAGCCGCCTCTTACAACACCCACGGGAATGAAATGGGGTGATGCTGATAAATCATGTTTTTATAGTGCTTCATTACGCCAAAAAAAAACGACATGTAAAAAAAAACAATAAAATACTTTTTCACTAGTTCCACTGATAAGGTTAATTAGTGGAACTAGAGATAAGTGTTTTATTATTATTATTATTATTTATTTATATTTACACCAAATAACAATATTATTTAATCATCTTGGCACCATTAAACCGAGAATCGGTTTGTCTTGATTATAAAATTGACATCCATTCCATTAAGAAATAACAACACAAAATGTAACATACATGTAAAAAAAAGTTACTTCACGCCTCCCACGATAACCAAACCATACTAATCCCTATAATTATCATAAATAATATAATCCCTATCACCCTAAATAAAGTTTTAATTACACCAAATGTAGGACGTAGATAGTATGGATATAATAAGTAGGTAGGTTTGCTTGGATAATGTATGCACAGATTTCGCAAAAGCAAACTCAGTTTACAGGAGGGAGTATAGGTAGGAGTGTAGGTATTATCGTGAAAGTGGTTTTGTTCCGATATAAATATGCCTCACACTTACATCCGTAAGGGACGGCGTATCAGACCATGAAACTGAACTACTTTTTCTTTGAAAGATAATATATGTTGGTAAACTAGTTTTTTTTTATCTCTCATACAAAATTCCCGATTAGCTGACTGACTTTCTTTGGAACTTTAAAAAAATTATCCTTAATAAAAGTTGTTCAGTTTCATCGGTGTGATCATGCCTGTAAAGTTTTCGGTACACAGTCCCTTACACCCTGCATAGTTTTGTGCCATTGAATGTTTATTTTGTTATTATCTCGATATATTGGAGCAGTTTTATGCCTTATGGTCACGTGGTCACGTCAATCTAATCGTTACATTAGTTCCAACACTATACCTAATAGTTCATATGGTAATGTTTCAAGTTCTTTTTTATAGTTGGTCATCTTATTTCAGCTTTCTGTTATTGGATCTAAGTTTCAGTAATTTTTACATATTTACATTGCAAAGGCGTTACATTTTTCTGCCATGTGTACTCTTTTTCAGTGCAAGGGTCATCAATTACGTTCTAGCAGTAAAGTATAGTAATAACTTTCAGCATTTAGTTTTAAATTTGCACAACTTACACCACAAACATTAGTTATTAGTATTAGAAAGTGTAGCCAAAATTGTCACCGTTAGATTATCTCCTGTATGAGCACTGCCTTTCTTTATTCCATTATTTATGATCGGATTATGGGCACAAAAGACATAGCACCAAGGACAATGTGTTTCAGCCCTAATTTATGCCCTACATTTTCAGGGCTGGGGACATTTTGACCGTTTCGGGTTTAAGCCAACGTAAATTATATTAAAAATGAACGTTAAGGTCACGTCTGCGCGATAGTAAGTGATTCTACGTTATATTTTAAACATCGAGGGCCATGAATGGGACACCGAGTCGACCAACATACATGCATACATAAATATATCACGCTTATAAGCCTTCCGGGGAAGGCAGACCGTAAAAGGCCGTAAAGCGAACAGTTACGCCTTGTTTGACAAACATTTGAGAGTCTTTATTTTAGAAAATCTTTCTATTGCTGGCAAGATTAAACCTGCGACTTTCGCTATGACTAGTGGCGACGCCTCTTCCATCTGGGCTACTGCAGCTCGTCTCTTGCCTGCTCGTCCACGAGGAAGTATATCTTGATGCCAGTAACGCGTGGCACGGCTCCATCTACCGGGTTAATTTTGCAACTAATACCGTGGGTAGAGAGTTGCCCATCGAACTATTTGAGGGTTATTCAGAAAGTTAGGTACCTATCGCCATAGTGACAGGTTTTAGGCCATCGCCTAAAATTGCAATACACATGTAACATGTAACCCTTAAGTTCCTTAGTTGCCTCTTACGACACCTACTGAAAAGAAATGGGGTGATGCTAGTTCTAAGCCTACATCTGACTGCAACAACCCGATGAATCCTGAAGATTTCCACAAACACGACACAGGCGTGATTGTGTGTAAACACGTATTAATGTCACTTTATTTACGTACTTACGTCAGATAAGGAAAAATACGCGTTATTTCGGTGCTACTTCACGCGTGCCTGACAATCTGTCTGTCTTGCATTATTAAACGGTTTATGCGCCATTCGAAAAAAAACCTTTGGTGGATCACCCATTCGTCGTCCGTCGGTGCGTATTTCTAACGCACCGCATGCGTCTGTCGAACGAATGGAAATTACGAATACCGATCTTAATCTCATACGAATACGTTTATTCGTTTATATATGTATGTTTATATATATATATTTATTATACCTTCGTTTATTATATATTTTAGATTAAAATTTAGATATATATTCTGTGCACGTCTTATCCACATTTCGTTTAATACCATTACTCTTCCCTAGGTCTGCTGTAAGAAATTTCTTATTAGAGATAAGCAGTGCCTGTTGTGTCTGTATTATTTATGTGTTTTTTCTCTTTACATTTCCTGTGTAAATCGTAAATAAATAAATACGGCTACGGTGCGTTACGGATGCGTCTGTAAAGTTGGTTGACAGATGCATGAGTAACGGTGCGATTAAAATACATAGTGATGTGTGACAAGTTGAAGAACCGCCTAAAAGTATATGTATATGCAAGATAATTATATGGAAGAACACAGTTCCCTTGACTTTGAGATATACTCCAAATGACCCTCAAATGTTTGTCAGACGTGGCGTAAATGTCCGTTTTTACGGCCATTAACGCTCTGGCTAACCCACAAGGGATAAGGGCGTGATATGTGTGTGTATGTGTATGTAAAATCCGGTCCCTAGTTATGACAATGCCACGTTTTTATACACCATGCAGAAACCAAAAAAAACCTTGGTTGGTGAAAAAGAAAGACAATCAAACTAAACCGTGGCGAAAATAGTGAACCGTACAATAATTTTTCGAACCTTTTTACCGGAACTACCCAAGTGCACAATATAATAATAATAAAATAATTCGCGTAATAAAAGGGAGAACAATAAAAAAATACAGTCCCTCATAAACTCGAAGGGGTTTTATTAAGATACCCGAAAACACGTGTTGCCCCTGTAAATATGCTCATTTATGTACGTAATATTACGTCTGAAAGTGGGTAAGAAACGGCTTTAGGGTCAGCGGACATCTACTATCGCCGTGTGATGCCGGCTTAGAATAGCATCACCCCATGTAAGAGGCGACTAAGGTACTTGAGGGTGTGTATTGCAATTTTAGGCAATGGGCGGACAACCTGTCACTATGGTGATACACAATTTTCCGAATGACCCTCAAATGTTTGTCAGACGTGGAAATGTCTGTTTTTGCGGCCGTTTACGCTCTGCCTTACCCGTAAGGGATTATAGGCGTGATATGTGTGTGTGTGTATATTACGTCTAAACGTGGGTAAGTGCGTGGAGAACATGTTTGGGTGTGGTAGAGAAATGGCTTAAGGGTCAACGCACATCTAGTACCATTTGGCGCCGGGGTCAGTGAAGAAAAAATAGAAGTAATACTAAGATGCAGTAGTAGACCGAATTGTATATGCTCGTTCTATACAATTCGGCTCGTGTTGCATTCTTAGATTCTATATTATTTATTTTATATGTGTTGTAAGTTTTTTTACAGCTCGGCTTTTTAGGCCGGTTTTTACCCAATCAAATATGTATTTATACTTATGTATTAAAATCTGTATTTATTTATAATATTATCTATTGTAGTATAATATTATAATATGGTATGGTATGATTTAGTATATTCATTAATGTACTTACACTTTCTAATCTTACCTTTATTTTATGCACTTCTCTCTTCTTCCCTTTGATTTCTCCTCCACCCAAAGGTTGTCTGGTAGAGATCGCTTTCAGCGATAAGGCCGCCTTTGCGCATTTTTATTTTAAGTTTTCCTGTTATTTATTTGTGTTTTGAATGTGCAATAAAGTGTTTTTACTTACTTACTTTACTCGTCCTTAACCTAAGTGCGCCAAATCTTTTTCTTTTTGAGTGTGACACCGATACGTCGAACGCACCAATAAAAAGTTGTTTGTTTCACATGACACAATTTCGACCAATCACAGAAAAAGGCCCAGTCACGAGTGGCGCCTTTCAGCAAGAAAAAAAAATATTTATTCAGTTGCAATCAAGTACATAATATACTGGGATATTTTTTATTTAGCACGAAAATTTTACGGGGTGGTTCTACTATTGATTCGAAACAACTTTTATTATGGGGTCACCTGCAAAATCACGGAAAAAAAAGCAGCTGCTCTATAGAAAAATTCATACCTACTCAAAGAAAATATATGGAGCAGCTGGATTCTTTTTCGTGATTTCGCAGGTAACCCTCATAATAAGAGTTGTTTTGAATTATAAGTGGAATCACGCTGTAAAATTTCCGCGCTGAATTAAAAATAACCCTGTATACTTATGGCTGAAACTGTAATGGAGTCCAGCTCAGCATATATTGTAACCCCGAAATTTGAGCAATAAAGTGCGCTGCCCGGCTAGCTTACCACTAGACGTACATTAGATTACCTAACTAGAACGGGCCTTAGGGATGAGGCCACTCGATCACCAATCGAACCTACGACTATTAGAATGGTACTCATGGGTGACACCACCCGACCACCGAGGCAGTAACAGCCCCGGAAGCTCGTAACTTGCTTACTCATGAATTTTGAAACGCGACCGACTTTGGAAAGCTGTTTAAGATACACTAGGTTATATGAAATCGCACCTAAATACTTATGACACAGGAGTTCAATTTCTTAACCAGTAGAAATTTGCACAACATTCACATTCGCACTTCAGTCTCTCACGAATCCATTCACACATATCCAACTTCTTCATTCACGAACGACTTGAAGAACCCTAATGATAGAAAATTCCATAATCTATTCACATATACCCTCGCTATGAATGAATTTGAATAGTAGAATGTCTGCTACTCGTTGCAGTTGCAGACTCACGCATACGAAACCTTAATGTATAAGAACTTACGAGCAGTGGATAAACGATCCTCGGTAGACTTTCGCATACTAATTTAAATAATTATTTCAAAGATATGCTTTTCGTAGTTAAATAATTTTTCGTAGTTAAATAATTTAACAATCTCGTTTGTTATTTATATTAACCTGGAATTCCATTAGTACAAAGTAAAAATGAAATAAATAAGTACTGACTTCCTTTTTTTCCGAGATCAAAGAATGTAAATTAATTTAATACTATTTGTATTTTTAGGGTAACCTCCACCCGGCAACTTAATTTGTATAAAATTCCGAGAATCGAAACAGCTTACTGCGTTATCACGCATACTATAATGATACCCGGTTTTTGCCGGATCTGGTTTTTTGACAAAAGTAAAATCCCAAAAGAGTGGACGAATTTGGCACTGGATCGCAATAAATGTAAGACCGCGGGGGAGGCCTTTCCCCAGCAGTGGGATCTCTCAGGCTAATAATAATAATAAAAATCCCATGCAAAATCCGGATATCATGTCGCATCAAATTGCGGCTGTTACAATTTGTCATTTGTATGATGGCTGTCACATACCGCAATATCTACAATTCGCGTGCGGTGCGATTTAAGTAAATATATATATATGTATGTCGTAACAGCCGAAAATCAGATAGTAGGCTTGGGGTGGTATGGGATCTACTTCCTAGCGGTCCACCCCGGGCAACGGCAACACAGGCTTGCCTGTGGATAAGTCCGGCTGAACGATCCCACCAAGCGGTGGAAGGCTCCGTAAGGGGCCGCCTGGCTCGCGACCACCATCCCACCGAAGTCTGGCGCCAAGTAGCTTGCTGCGTTCCGTCAGTGTGTGGGAGTGCCAGTGCCTTTGGGGGAATTGGAGGATGTCAGTTGCGCTATTCAGAACCGGTCTTGGACTCTGGGCGATACTGTACCGGGTAACTCATTCTGGAGGGTAGCGGGATCCGAAGCACGGTGCCAGCCGTTGGCCGACCGCAGTCAGTAGGGGGCCCAAGTAGCACGCCAGCCACGTGCCAAAGGCTGCCCCGCCAACTCGCGAAAAATCCCGATATGCTCCACCGTGCCAGCTGGCGACTGGATGGGAGGACCCGGTGGCCATATTCGGGGGGGTTCGGGCGTCCCCGCAGTCTCCAAATGAGTTTCCCATAGGTCGGTTAAGCTCTAGTGTTCCAGTGGTTAACTGAAATGCGCCTCGACAATTCAACTTTTTCCCCACAAACTCTAAAATTATGAAAAAAGTAAAAAAGAAGAATAGGTTTATACAACGGCTGCACTTCCTCCCAAAAAAAGTGCACCTCACTAACATCCGAGGGTTGCACTCCAATCTCGATCCGGTCCATCACCACCTTGAGACCGAGAAGCCGCACCTGTTCTTCCTAACGGAGACGAAGATAACAACACCGTCGGACGTGGCGTACCTCAACTACCCGGGTTACTCTCTTGAGCATAAGTTCAAGAAGCAAGCTGGGGTCTGTGTGTATGTCCGCGATGACATTTGTTGTCGTCGTCTCCGTTGCTTTGAGAAATCGGGTTTTTCTGCCATTTGGCTACTGGAGGACTCTGGCGTGGAGAAAACTCTATATGTCGGCGTCTACCGATCGCACAGCGGTGACCAGGAGACGACAGCGCTTTTCAATTACCTCGTTGAAACGATAGACGTAGCACAGCAAAGATACCCGACAGCGAAGCTAACTTTTCTGGGGGACTTTAATGCCCACCATAAGGAGTGGTTGTTCCCGTTCCAGAAAACTGACCATGCTGGGCTAGAGGCGCGCAAGTTTGCATTATCGCTAGATCTGACCCAGCTGGTGAATGTAGCTACGCGGATACCGGATATCGACGGCCATACACCCAATTGCTTGGACTTGCTGCTGACAACTGATCCAGACAGTCATTCAGTTTCGGTCTCAGCTCCGCTGGGAACGTCCGACCACTGTCTGGTGAAATCCGTATCGACCTGCTCTCCTCTCGATGACAGCCCCAGGGGCACGAGGCGAGTTTGGAGATACGAGTCAGCAGATTGGGAAGAGATGCGGCACTTCTTTGCATCTTACCCGTGGCGTCAAGTGTGCTTCTCTTCGCGTGACCCCTCGTGTTGTGCAGATGCGGTTGCGGACGTGATTCGGCAGGGGATGGAATATTTTATTCCATTCTCCGACATCCCGCTCGGTCACAAAGCCCAGCCTTGGTTTAACGCAGAATGCGCCCAAGCTGAGGCGCGTAAAGAATCGGCATACCAAGCTTGGGTCAAGGCTCGCGACTGCAAATTAAGAGCACGTAGGGTTCGCGCGAAGAAAAGAACCTTCAACTCTGCCACTAAGTCCTGCAAACGGGTTTTACGTAAGGCACGTTTTGACCATGTCGGACGAATAGGGGCCAAACTAGCATCACACTCTCCGGGTAGTAAAAAGTTTTGGTCCCTGTCCAAAGCGGTTGAAACTAATTTCTGTCGTCCAACCTTACCTCCAATGCTGAAACCTGATGGATCGCTGGCTCACTCTGCAAGTGAGAAAGCAAATTTGTTTGCTTCCTTGTTTGCAAGCAACTCACGTCTGGACGCTGGCTCCAAACAACCACCTACTGTACCTCGTTGCGATTCTTCGATGTCGGAGATCGCAGTACACATTAAAGAGGTTCGAAGAGTATTGTGCAGTCTAGACGTGAACAAGGCCAGCGGACCTGATGGCATACCAGCGAGAGTGTTAAGACTATGTGCGCCTGAACTGTCTCCTGTGCTGACACGCTTGTTCCGCCTCTCTCTTAAAGAAAGAACGGTGCCAGGGGCCTGGAAGCTTGCTAATGTGCAACCAGTTCCCAAAAAGGGCGACCGTGCCGACCCTGCCCATTACCGTCCAATTGCCATTACCTCCATCCTATGCAAGGTCATGGAGAGGGTACTTAACAGTAAGTTGCTGACCTACCTTGAAGACAATGATCTTCTCAGTGACCGTCAATATGGCTTTCGCCGGGGGCGGTCTACTGGTGATCTTCTTGTGTATGTCACGCACTGCTGGGGCGAAGCCATCGAGAAAAACGGCGAAGCACTTGCCGTTTCACTCGATATCTCGAAGGCCTTTGACAGGGTCTGGCATGCAAGTCTGCTCAGCAAGCTTCCTGCTTATGGCATCCCAGCTGATTTTTGTACTTGGATTTCAGACTTCCTTAGTGAACGGTCCATCAGAGTAGTCGTTGACGGCTGCTCCTCTGACCTAATGGCCATTGATGCCGGAGTTCCTCAGGGGTCTGTTCTCTCTGCAACTCTTTTCCTGCTGCACATCAATGACCTCCTTCGGCATGGTATTGTTGGATACGCAGATGATAGTACCGTTTCAGAGAGATACTTGACAGGTGCAGGGACCAGTGGGGATGAAATACGTTCGTTAAGAAAGGCTATGGTAGAGCGAACAGATCTGACCTTAAGTCTTGTCTCCCAATGGGGCGACGACAATCTGGTCTCATTCAATGCCACCAAAACACAGGCGTGTCTTTTCACTGCAAAAAGGAGTCCTTTCGACTGGACACCTACTTTTCGGGGTACATCTGTCCCAGTCACTGACAGGCTTGAGCTTCTAGGCATGGAGTTGACATCAAATCTAAACTTCGGCGCGACCATCGAGTACAAGGCTCAGACGGCGGCTAAAAAGCTGGGCGTCCTGAATAGAGTGAAGCGATACTTTACGCCTGGACAGCTTTTAACTCTTTACAAAGCACAAGTCCGATCCTGCATGGAGTATTGCAGTCACCTTTGGGATGGCTCAGCCAAATACCAACTTGCCGCTCTTGACTCGGTGGAACGCAGGGCCAAGAGGCTCATAGGCGACATAAAACTGGTGGACACCAAGCTACATAGCCTGGCACATCGCCGCAAGGTTGCCTGCTTGTCGGTATTTTATAGATTGTACTTCGGAGAGTGTGCTCAAGAGCTTCACGACCTTGTTCCACCAGCTCCCTTCTACCATCGGACATCCAGACGCACCGCCGGATACCATCCGTACCTGGTAGCCATTCCACCAATTCGGACTAAGCGCTTCCAGTCATCATTTATAATGCGCACTGCTAAAGAGTGGAACTCACTTCCTGCGTCTGTGTTTCCAAAAGCATACAACCCTAATCTCTTCAAAGTAAGAGTGAACAGGCTTCTTCTGGGTGAGCTCGCTCCATCTTAGACTCTGTCTCTGTCCTATGACCTAGACTAGAGTCAAGAGCAAACCCATCATTAATAAAAAAAAAAAAAAAAAAAAGGCTAGCAGCTATAATTAACATTAAGGTCAGGCAGGACTTGATGCACGTGAAGTACCAAAACCAAGGAACGATGAAAGGTCATTTGAGCCTTGCGCTGCGCCCGGTCGCTCAAACAACACTAACTCGGAATCTCTCTGTTCCCAAAAATGCCTTTAGCCAAACCACTTGACACAATATGTCTACTACATGCTTCAACCGACGCCAACGCATAGGTACTCAATTAATGCTCTTTCCATAAAATACATCAAAAAGTGCACTTTACTTCATTCCTCAGGTTTAATACCTCACGCTCCAACATATATATATATATATATATATATACATTTTTATAATAAATCATAGAATAATTCCATTCGAATTTCGACACGGTTTTGCTCCAACTTTTTTAACAAAAGCTTAAAAAACAGTACATTTTCGTTGTTCAAATGTCATTCACAAAAGGTACGGTAATTTTTTCGGGCACACTCGTACTTATTTGAAAATTAAACACAGGTACTAGAATATTTTTACGGAAAAATCAACTTGAAACGGTTACGAGAAATTGTTTTATAAAAAGGTCATGGAACGCTGAAGGCAATTTTTTGTAAAAGAGGCATAAAAGAGGAGCAAAGTAGGTACAGTCAGCAGGAGCCCGATTTCCTAAGTATTCGCAATTGAAATCCCGCGCGGAATGGCCCTTTTCGCATGCGCAATCCCAAAATACAATAATTTATTCAAAAATATAAATTAACATATCAAGTGGTAGGTCATTGTAATAATATGGTATACTGAATGTTCTTTTCATTATTGATCTCGAGTTCCTAAATATTGCATTTTTATTTTCAGTGCATTTTTATAACAATTATGTTGTTCTTACTTTTGACTAGGGCTGCTTGCAGTCAAAAAATTCTTTAACTGAGTAAAACGTTTTATTGAGAAAATAATTCTTGAGTTTGTTAATAAAATATAGTATTAGTTTTGGAATGTTTGATGTCGGATGAGATTTTGTTGTACACCCTTGGTCATATTGAGTGTAGACAGTTGTTAGATTCCAGTCAAGTAGGCGGCACACGAAATAGCAATGTTCTACCCGTGACTTTCTACTCCTTACCACTCGTATCAAGCCGTGAAACATTTTTACTTCTCTCCAAAACAGCTGATAGTCAAAATCACATGACAAGGTAAGCGTTTCACCAAAGACAACGATTTGACGCAATAACTTTTTAAATTCGTTTCCTTTTTATTACTGTCTGAGTATAACGAGAAAATTTAAGATAATACAGATTTCTACTGTTTAGGAAATACAAAAAATCTAATTGGATTTCGTGCAAGATTAAACTACGAATGTAACTTCAACTTTAACAGCCTCAAAAGTCCACTGCTGGACATGGGCCTCCCCAAATCTGGGGGTATTTGCCATACTCACCACGCTTCGCAGGCGTATTGGCGAGCGCAGTGAAAGGTGTTATATTTACAGGGAACGCTGCTGTCCATTCCCTGGATTCACCCCTTAGTCGCCCTTAACCACACCCACGGGTAGAAATGGGGTGATGCTATTCTAAGCCGGCACCACATGGAAAATGAATACCAATGTAGGTCAAATTTATAATACTTAGAAATTCGCGCTCCTGAACCTCGAGTTATCCAATTAAGAGATCAACGTATACGATATTAAAATAACCTGTACTTTTACAAAACACAAAAAAACAGAGTAAAACAAAAACAGACAAAGTACAACAAAAATGTACTTTGTGTTATTGCTAAGGTGGCAATTTCTTCCAGACAACCTTTGGGTCGAATTTTATTTTCTTCTTCTTCAACCTGTTGCCACCTAATGGTGAAAGAGTTTTAGTTTGCACATATCACGCCTGTTATCCCTTGCGGGGTTTACGCCAAGTCTGACAAATATTTGAGGTTCATTCGGAATAAAATTATGAAAAAAAACTTTTAAAACAAGCTTTTATTTAAGTGCTCTGAAAAGATGAAAATAAAATTTTGAATGACATTAACCACATTCATTTATGACTTTACAGAAATGAAAATATAGTAAAAGCTTGTCGCGATGCCTAGAAGAAACTACCTAATTACAGTTAGGTGCAGTACAGTTTGGGGTGGTATGGGATCTACCTCCTAGCGGTCCACCCCGGGCAACGGCAACACAGGCTTGCCTGTGGATAAGTCCGGCTGAACGATCCCACCAAGCGGTGGAAGGCTCCGGGGCCGCCTGGCTCGCGACCACCATCCCACCGAAGTCTGGCGCCAAGTAGCCTAGCTGCGTTCCGTCAGTGTGTGGGAGTGCCAGTGCCTTAACAGGCTTCTTCTGGGTGAGCTCGCTCCAATCTTAGACTCTGTCTCTGTCCTATGACCTAGACTAGAGTCAAGAGCAAACCCATCATTAATAAAAAAAAAAAAAAAGGTGCGTGCACCTTATTACAAAATTTCAATCACAAATTGAAAGTTTCGCGACAAGCTTTTATTATATTTTCATTTCTGTAAAGTCATAAATGAGTGTGGTTAATGTCATTCAAAATTTTATTTTCATCTTTTCAGAGCACTTAAATAAAAGCTTGTTTTAAAAGTTTTTTTTACATAATTTTATTTTATATTTTTTAGTTTATGTTACGATAGTTATTGATCAATACGAAAGTCTTTCTATAAAACGGAGAGACCTTCAATAGAAAAACTTAAGGCACGGGGAAAACTAACATTAGGATAAAGTATAATTATCTCTTTTATATTCTATAGAAGTAGGTTGGTACTGTAAGGTCCAGCCTCATTTCTATGGCTGGCACCTCACGAATTCGGAATTTGAATAATCGTCACTGATTGACGCTAGGACAGATTGGGCGAAAAGATAGACACATTGTTTTAGGAGCTGGTTTGAGAATGTCCTCAGAAAATATATAAATAAAAAACTTAGTAAATAAACTCCGCGTGTTATCACTTAGTAGCCTCCATCCCGTACAGTACCTACTCCTCCGGCATCCCTAATAGAAGAATTAGCTTGTAATATGTCTTAGTCTTTTCATTTCATTGATGGCGTCATTATTACATGGCCGAGTCCCAGTTAATTTCGAACAGTCTAATTCTTCTATCAGGAGGCCTCCTATTGACGTGACCCTAATTCATGGTGGGCCTACCAACTGCCTATCATGAACGAATTCGTATACAAAATTGCAAGTCCCAGCAGTTGAATATTCAGGAGTTCCATAGTTCGAAGACAACCCTGGATGTAGCGTCTAATTCATGGTGGGCCTACCAACTGCCTATAATAAACGAATTCGTATACAAAATTGCAAGTCCCAGCAGTTGAATATTGAGGAGTTCCATAGTTCGAAGACAACCCTGGATGTAGCGTCTAATTCATGGTAGGCCTACCAACTGCCTATAATAAACGAATTCGTATACAAAATTGCAAGTCCCAGCAGTTGAATATTCAGGAGTTCCATAGTTCGAAGACAACCCTGGATGTAGCGTCTAATTCATGGTAGGCCTACCAATTGCCTATAATAAACGAATTCGTATACAAAATTGCAAGTCCCAGCAGTTGAATATTCAGGAGTTCCATAGTTCGAAGACAACCCTGGATGTAGCGTCTAATTCATGGTGGGCCTACCAACTGCCTATAATAAACGAATTCGTATACAAAATTGCAAGTCCCAGCAGTTGAATATTGAGGAGTTCCATAGTTCGAAGACAACCCTGGATGTAGCGTCTAATTTATGGTAGGCCTACCAACTGCCTATAATAAACGAATTCGTATACAAAATTGCAAGTCCCAGCAGTTGAATATTGAGGAGTTCCATAGTTCGAAGACAACCCTGGATGTAGCGTCTAATTCATGGTAGGCCTACCAATTGCCTATAATAAACGAATTCGTATACAAAATTGCAAGTCCCAGCAGTTGAATATTCAGGAGTTCCATAGTTCGAAGACAACCCTGGATGTAGCGTCTAATTCATGGTGGGCCTACCAACTGCCTATAATAAACGAATTCGTATACAAAATTGCAAGTCCCAGCAGTTGAATATTGAGGAGTTCCATAGTTCGAAGACAACCCTGGATGTAGCGTCTAATTCATGGTAGGCCTACCAACTGCCTATAATAAACGAATTCGTATACAAAATTGCAAGTCCCAGCAGTTGAATATTGAGGAGTTCCATAGTTCGAGGACAACCCTGGATGAAGCGTCTAATTCATGGTGGGCCTACCAACTGCCTATAATAAACGAATTCGTATACAAAATTTTGTGTCCCAGCTATAAACCGCTGAGGAGATCTCTCGTACGGAGCCGATCCTGGCAGCAGCATCAGGTCAAATTTATGATTAACATGCATTGTCATCGGTTCTGGACCAACATGCAAAATTTCAACTCAATCGGATACCGAGAAGTGGTTCAAATTAAACTTGCAAGATTTGCACCGAACAAACATTGATACTTACTTACATACACTGCAAGTTAAATAAAAGCTTTTAAAATTGTGTATCACCATAGAGACAGGTTGTCAGCCCATCGCCTTAAATTGCAATACACACCCTCGGGTCCCTTAGTCGCCTCTTATGACTCCCACAGGAAAGAAATGAAAGAAATCTCTTCAAAGTAAGAGTGAACAGGCTTCTTCTGGGTGAGCTCGCTCCATCTTAGACTCTGTCTCTGTCCTATGACCTAGACTAGAGTCAAGAGCAAACCCATCATTAATAAAAAAAAATAAAAAAAAATGGGGTGATGCTATTCTATGCTGGCATCACACGGCATAGTTTGTGTATAAATTGATTCCATTGGATCGGAACTCACATGTGAAAAGTTCAGTCTAGTTAAGGTGGTGCTTAAACATACATATATCAGCGTATTGCAGTCCACTGCTGGACGTAGGCCGCCCCCAGGGTACGCCATAAAACACGATCTCCCGTTTTCGCCATCCAGTCACTACCAGCCGACCTCTTTTAACGCTACGCTTGCCGTAGCATGGCCTCCACTCGAGAACCCGCTTACCACTGTCCATAGGTTCAACGACAGATGTGACCAGCCCACTGCCACTTCAGTTTGTTATGTCACGTATGCTCCTGCCGCTGCCGCGAACATTGCCCGAAATACTTCTCGGAAGTATCAACGCGAGTGAGTGTTCACACACTGCCGTCATACTCTTCTCGCGGCAATACGAGTGAGCGAGAGAGCAATACATTCCACTCACGCTCGTGCTGCCGTTCCTTTTACTCGCGCATGTAAAGCCAACATTCGCGGGAGCACGGGAAGTGGCAGCGGCATGACGAGTAGCAACGCGAGTAACCTGGGTCCGAAGTCTTCTAAATAATAATCGTTTCATCACACACACACACTGTGGCAAAATATGATAAGGTGTTTCGTAATGTAACCATCTTCTAAATACTATATTCAAAGATTTGTATTTGTATTTTTCAATAGTTCTTAACATTATTAATGTATGAAATCTGTGAGCAAATATTCGCATGAATGTGTGTTGTAGTTTAGTTAAGATTAGTTAGGACGGGCTGGTTGCATCAAAGAATAAACCTTCGTTAGTTTCATTACTTTTTAGTCAGTACTCTTACTTAGCATAGGGTATATAATTTTAGAAACTTTTTTTTTTATTTGAACCTGCAACGTCCCGTCTCACCATAACTAAGACTTACTAGTTTAGTATTCCGCTATTTGAAAAGTTTTTCAGTTGGGTTTCAATAGAGTGTCATATGAATGGTTTTGGCCGTTTCGTATTCCGCCTACAGTTTGAAGCATGGAAAATCACAATGTTAATAGAATAACAATTCAGTGTCAATGGTATTACAACGGCAAAAAAGAGAAGTGGGGCCCTGGTAACTTTGAAATGCTTTTCAAGATTTTGGGCTAGTAAAATTTAGAGGTCAACATTTTGCCATAGACCTGAAAAGAAGAAGAATATAACTTTAATCTTTTGCAGTCTGATCTAGTTTTACTGGTTCAGTGCAACCGGCCCGGTTCGAGCAATTAATTACCTACTACAGACACCGTCTGAATATTTAACATTGCAATTAGTTAGAGCATCCGTAGGTCGTATTATCAGCTGCATGTCTAGTTACCCATTTAAAGGATCAATACAGGGTGTAAAAGAAAGCATTGGATTCACGTGCATTCAGGCCATGAAACTGAACAAAATCGCTCTAAAAAGAATGCCTAAATTTTTTTTTTTACTAAAGTAATTTAATGTACAGGATGTAAGAGACAGCCCTATAAATACTGACAGGGTGCATTCAGACCATAAAACTGAACAAATTCCCATATATAAATAAAGATAAGATAAGATAATTATTTATTAATAAACTTAATTTTAAATAGATACACTTTATAAATAATTGAGGAAACATAAAAAAAAATACTTCTCATAGTAATTGAAATCAGCAGATTATGATTTTGTATGGGAGGTCCATTTTTTGTCGTTTTCTGACACATGTTTCTAGAGGAAAGTTGTTCAGTTTCAGGGTCTACATGCACCCTATCAGAATTCGGAGGGCTGTCCCTTACACCCCGTATATTTCCGTTGATAATATAATTCTTTATTTATGTTAATGAAAATAAGAAAATGAAGAATAAAATGTTAGCGGCGGCCGGGGATTGTACCCGGGACCTTAAGTACCGTCCCACCGCCCTGCCACTGAGCTACGCGCGCCCCGACCAGACACTTCAAATCTTCAACTTCTCGTCTCATCTTAAAGCGACGTACATTTAGTGTAAGTTATTTAAACTAATGATTTTATTTTAGTTACGAAAATATTATACATATATCACGCCTATTATCCCTTGTGGGGTAGGCAGAGCGTGAACGACCGCAAAAACGGACATTTACGCCACGTCTGCCATATATTTGAGGGTCATTCGGAAAATTGTGTAACGCTATAGTGATAGGTTGTCAGCCCATAGCCCAAAATTGCAGTACACACCGTCAAGTCCCTCAGTTGCCTCTTACGACTCCCACGGGAAAGAAATGGGGTGATGCTATTCTAAGCCGGCATCACACGGCAATATATATATTATATATTATAGCATTGACTGCAAAATGAACCATAGTCTTTATTTTTGATTTAATTAAATGCTTATGTTTCTTTATTATTTACTCTAGCGCTGCGCTCTATTTTCTATACTTTTTTTCTCTACCCAAAAAGTTGGGTAAAAAAAAAAGTTGCCTGCAAGAGACCGATCCCAGCGATAAGACCACCTTTGTGCATTTTTAGTTTAATATGTCCTGTATTCTGTGTTTTTTCTCTTATTGTGCGAAAATGCTCTTTTACTCACTTACTTACTAAAGACAGTCAGCTGATCGTGATTTTGTATGGAAGTTCGATTTATTTTTGTCGTTTCTTGACAGTCAAAGGCCTACACAACCATGTCAGAGGCCTACTACTAGTATTAGGCGGTTTAAAAACTCTAACAACCCTGTTGTTCATCGTGTCGTTGGACGACTCGGTGTCCCTCACAAAAAAAGAGAAGAACGTTGGTCAGTTTCATGGACTGAAATTGAAATTCTTTATTCAATGTAGGATAGTATTATCACTTCTTGACGTCATGATCCGCCATTGTAAAAAAAAGAAATTTGTATCACACAATTTTTTACATATTTTTTATGTCAATTTTGTAATGTCCTAATAGAAAACCGGCTCGGGCGCGATAAAATAATGAAAATAAAGGCACTGCCTCGGGGCTGACCAGGTTCATCACACGGCACTGAATATCAGTATTCGAAGGACCGTTCCTTTACCTTTGTATTATGGTTCTTAATTTAGTTATTTGCTGTGTGATGTCGGCTTAGAATAGCATCCCCTAATTTTTTCCTCTATCACGCCTTTATCCCTTGAGGGGTAGGCAAAGAGTTAACGCACGCAAAAATACTTTCGTTATCGCCAACTCTAAACAATATTTGAGGGCCGTTTCTGAAAATTGTGTATCGCCGCAGTGACAAATTGACAGCCTAAAATTGTAATAGAGACGTGTGGGTCTGTAAGATACCGCGTACCCAAAAACAGATACCACCGCAGTGAATCTATTCTAAGCCGGTATCTAAATATAATTAATTAAATAAATGAACTTTATCCAATGTAGGACTATTTCACTTATAGACATCATGTATAATAAGACAATTTGTTTCTTTTGTTATTTTTAAGATTTATTTTATTTACACATGTATTCTTGCAAATTAACTTTGATTGATTGATTTGGTATAACGAATTTGTATTGTCCTTATAGAGAACCGGCTCGGGCACAGCCAGGTTAATCACACGGCATGTAACTTACGCAACCACCACCATTATTAATTAGACCTGTGGTAATTCTGCGATTACGTGCACATATCTACGGTACATATAAATGATGAACTCCTTTTAACCGCCAGTAAATAACATAAGGTTGCTTTTCTGTAAGAAAAAACGACCGTCAGCAAAAAAAAAACCAACCCTAATTAGTGGCGTAGATTGATAAAAAACAGCGGCCCCGTACGGATAGCAGACGCAGTAATTGAACATAAACACTGCCGACCCTACCGGCTGGAATAACAACGTGAAATACTGGGTCTTATGAAACTACAGGGTATTCTGATAATACTGGGAATTCTGAAAATACTGGGTGTGTTGACCTTACCAGGGACTTAGGCAGAGCGCAAACGGCCGCAAAACGGACATTTACGCCACGTCTGACAAATATTTGAGGGTGTCCTCCTTAACGTGTCCTCCGAAGTACAGAACCATATTTCTAACTGACAATCAGGTGGTTCAACCTGCAATTTCATTACCAGACTAGGAACAAATTCACAAAGTGATAATATCAGCTTTGTGAGTGCCCCAGCGGGAGTCGAACCCAGAACCTTTACGCTGCAGGCAGTCGTACTACCACTGCGCCACACGGCCGCCAGTTAAAACAATAAGGGATATGACGTCATACTGAAATATTGCGATATTGTAACGGTCGGGTACCTAGAATATTTCTGTAAATGTGTTGATTACGGTACAGTTCTTTTTTACGGTAGCTAAACCGCTATCAATACGTTTTTGTAAGTACATCTCCTACGATCCCGCAACTTCCTTTGATAGAGCGCAATGTATATTTCGATATCGAAATTATTTCCGTAGCGGTACCGCCTTTTAAGCTACCTTTTCTCTACTTTTACCGCAGGATAACACACCAATCCCACGGGAAAACTGAAAAACAGATGCAGGTGAACCTGCGGGTCGAAAATCTAGTCTTCGACACCGTGTGTGACACCGAAAAAAGGCCTATAAACCCTGCTGTCAGAGTGTTTGATCACTTTGTAACTTGTATACCTCTGATGTGGTTGTATACCACAGACATACATAAAAGCAACCACGCCCAAGACGGCTTAGACGGTTTTGCCACTTGTCGTCTGTTGCTGCGTTATGGTTAAAGCACCGTAACGCATGCGTCTGTCAGACGAAAGGAAATTGCGAAATCCGATCTTATTCCCATACAAATACGGCTACGGTACGGATGCTTCAAACGACTTGACAAACTCATTTGTTACGCACCGTAGCCGTATTTGTATGGGATTAAGATTGGATTTTGCAATGACGCTAGCTTTACGGTGCGTCAAAAATAGACAGCGACGGACGGCAAGTGGGGGAACCTCAACGTGCCCTCCGAAGCACGAAATACATAATTAAACATCTCGCTTTCACCCGGAAGCGTTTTTCCATGAAGAAAACATTATTTTATAAAAAATAACATCCCTAAGGATTCTGAAGCGAAAACTCTATGTTAATCATAATTCTCTCTTTACACACAATGTTACATCAAAACTTCACAATTTAAACAAAACTACCTTTGTTACGTTGGAATATGAATAAATTTCCCGAAGCAACAAACTTTGATAAAGATATTCAAGTTTTAATGTGGAAATGCTCTAAAAGGTGGTTTTTGTCGAGTGATTTTGAGTCTTCAGTTAAGGTCGTAAGGTAGGTTTTCGTGTGCAGAAAGTAAAACACAGCGCTGCTTAAGTGATGTACTAAAGAGATAGTTAAGCGAAAGTTCACCTGTTGGGGATTAGGGGTGGGACACATTGTATCGATATCTGAATATATTTGCAATTTTAGGCGATTAGCTGACAACCTGTCACTATAGTGATACACAATTTTCTGAATGACCTTTAAATGAATGTCAGTCGTGACGTAAATATCTGTTTTTATATATATTCTTTATTGTGCATTAACAATACAATAGTTTTGTCCTAAAAGTAGTTCACAAAGGTGAGCTTATCTCTATAAAGAGATCTCTTCCAGCCAACCTGTAAAACTTAGTAAGAAATAAATACGTACGGGGACAAGATTGCACACAAAGTTAAAGAAAAATACAATATGATAAATAATTATTTTTTGCGGCCACGCAAGGCTATTGGCCTGATATATGTATGTATCGTACGGGATATCTGAAAGATTCTTTGATCCCACTTGAATAAGCTTTATTCATCATAATCATCATCATATCAGCCCACATCTACCCACTGCTGAGTATAGGCCCCTTATTTTTCTCGCCATGTACGCCTGTCCTGTGCCTCCCGCATCCACTGTTTGCCAGCAATAATCGCTAGGTTTAATATTTTTATAATATTTACTTGTAAACAGTTACAAAAAAAAATTAAAGACGTCATCGCCTAGACAAACTAACTTAGATGACAAAATGCGACTCTACAAAAGAGTTGTGACGCCAGTGGCTATGCAATCACAACCTATAAAACATCCAAGTCTACTTTTCATCGATATTTTTATCGACAGTGCCCCCATCACTAGAGCCTGGAAGCGCACAAACGGGGGCTTAACATTTCAGTACAGCGGGCTTGTTTATATCTCATCTGTGTGTACAGTCCGACAGTGAAGTGTACCTGTTGTTATGTGATCGAGTGTACCTAGTTTAGTCCTTACCCACCGCAGACGATCTGCGGTACGAAAGAATCCCCGCAGACTTATCAAATACATACACATATCACGCCTATTATCCCTTGCGGGGTAGTCAGTGCGTAAACGGTCGTAAAAACGGCCACGTCTGACAAATATTTGAGGGTCATTTGGAAAATTGTGTATTTCCATGGTGACAGCCATCGCCTAAAATTGCAATACACACCCTCGAGTCCCTTAGTAGCCTCTTACGACTCCCACGGGAAAGAAATAGGGTGATGCTATTCTAAGCCGGCATCGCGGCAATAGTGTGAGTCGATTTTCACACTGCATTTTTTTGGTTTTTCCGTATTAATGGCACGTTTTTCCGCGGTAAAAATTTGCCTATATTATATAGAAGAAAGATTTGATTGTTTTTATGTTTGAATTGAATAGGCTCCGAAACTACTGTATCGATTTAAAAAATATATTTGACCATAAGAATCTTACTTTATCTCTGATGAACATAGGCTACATTAATATGTCTTATTCCCGCGGGAAAATGGTTAGTCCAGGTGAAACGGGTCCACCGCTTGTGTCTGATAACTGGATCGGATCGGTCGCAGTGGGTAAAAACTTGGACAGTTGAGTGTTGAAAGTTTTAAGATAGTAAGTAAAGCTTACTAATGAACTACGCTATCATCCCATTCACTGACGGCCGAGTGCGACTGCCTGTGGCGCAAACGTTCCGGGTTCGATTTATCACTCTGCAAATTTGATCCCACTTTTGAAAATGGGTTTTCATGCAGATACCGTAAAAAGAACCAATTTAAGTTGATCCGATTGATCGTTGAAATAGGTTATCTGAGGTACTTCTGATAGTACCAGAAGACCTACCTTTCCCAGCGCTGAGGGTATTAACAGCTGGGCCACTGGGCTGCACTGGTATCATCGGCGATGGCACCTGTAACAAACATAAAAAAAATATATAATTCAATCATTTATATTCAGTATGTAGTAGTTTGTAGGGTAGACAAAAGCAGGAGCAGATACATAATGTGACATACCATACATACACACATATCACGCCTATAATCCCTTGCGAGGAGGCAGAGCGGAAACGCCCGCAAAAAACGGACATTTACGCCACGTCTGACAATATTTGAGGATCATTCGGAAAATTGTGTATCGCCATAGCGACAGGTTGTCAGCCCATCGCCTAAAATAGCAATACACACCCTCGAGTCCCTTAGTCGCCTCTTACGACTCCCACGGGAAAGAAATGGGGTGATGCTATTCTAAGCCGGCATCACACGGCTGTGTGAGCTGTGTACGCGTAGTGTGAACGTAACATTAATGTTAACGAGTGTAGCCGTGAACGGCCTCGACAGTGACGCCACTTCAAAAAAAAAAGGTTTTTTATACAAACAATCTATCAGCATGTCCATTGCTCGAATTTTTAGTATTATCCTTAAGTAAAATTATAACCTAAAAACTCAATGAAATACCCGCTATAATTAAAATTATGGCAATTAATACCAAACATATACAATTAAACAAACAAAAATACCGCCGTGTGATGCCGGCTTAGAATAGCCTCACCCCATATCTTACCCATGGGTGTCGTAAGAGGCGACTAAGGGACTCGAGGGTGTGTATTGCAATTTTAGGCGACGGGCTGACAACCTGTCACTATAGTGATACACAGTTATCTGATTGACCCTCAAACTTTTGTCAGACGTGGTGTTAATATCCGTTGAACGGCCGTTAACACTCTGCCTACCCCGTAAGGGATATAGGCGTGATTTATGTATGTATGTATGTATGTATTAATACCAAAAGTGGGCGTAAGTAAGTATACTCGCCTTCAACATTTTGTTATTTGAATCTCAAACACTTGTGGAATATACCTGAATTCCAAATCATTAGGTACCTACTTGAAAAAAACTAAGAGAAGAAAAACATTTCCATTACAGAATCTGGACGATCGTTATTATATTCTTGGAACAGTATTCAGTATTATTCTAGCATGTTACCTGAATATTATCTTATCCTTATAAAATAACACAGACTGATCATACCTAGTTCAATATTCAAAGGTATGGCAACTAACGATGAAGAAATATAGACAATAAAATAATAATTTTCATAAAACATATGACGAAAAGTTATGTTTTATTCAAAACTGTCTATCTAACTTTTATTTTATTCAAATAATATTTAATAGTGAGGAACTAACTAAATATTATGAAGAAAAATAATAATAATGAACTAACAGTATGTGAGAGTTAATTATTATAATCAATTTTGGGTAGTTATGAAAATTCGTACTTATTATATGCACCGATAAAAGTTGTAGAAAAAAAGAAACTTATGCCATCCTAATAAGCCATATTTAACAGCTGTCATCTCCACAACCGCCATTAGTTACCAGTTCGCTACCTCATTTATTAATCCCTGCTTATAAGAAGCTAACCCTATAAGTATATCACTTTTTTTATTCCGATAATCTATTTTATTAAAATATGTGCAGACCAAACGAATGTACCTAACCTAGGGTACGATTTAACTAGTGACCGATAGCGATAACTCAGTACGGGCCGGTGATAAGGAACAACTTTCCCTAAGATTAAAATATAAACAAGAAAAAAAACTCGCGTGCAAAATGCAGCAGCTGACAATTTGAGCAGCTCCGATTTTTTTTTTACATTTCGACTTAAGTTCCATAAAGTAAAGTTATTCTTATTTAAAATTATGCAAAGTGTTTCTATGGCTGATTGAGAGGTATTTTGTCTGTAGAAGGGCATAATGTTATCTCACTTTATTGATTTTATTTGCAAACTTTTAAATACTTACTAGGACTAGTATAGTGTTATGTTTTTTGTAGCGCTCTCGTAGCACACTGCACATCTACGCTACGTAGGCATTCTCGTAGACAAGTTCTACGAGACTGTGTAGCCTGGCGACTCCCTAGTTTTCAAAGTTGTACTGATGTTTAAGACCTATTTCAGATGTATCTATTAGTTAAATAACTGGGACTGGAAACATTATGTTTCAAAAGACAAGCGATCAATAGAATTTATTCTGAATACCAAATTTCTTATAACACTTCCCGTGTTAGGTACAAAGTTTTTTTAAATTGGCGGGGTACGGATGAGCCGCGGTAGCCCAAACTGAAGAGGCGTTGCCAATAATGGTAGAAAATTTTGCAGGTTTAAAAATATACGGGGTGGAAAGGACAGCCCTCTGAATACTGATAGGGTGCCTTCAGACCATGAAACTGAAAAACTTTCCCCTAGAAACATATGTTAGGAACCGACAAAAAAATAAATCTATCTCCCATACAAAATCACAATCAGCTGACTGCATTTACTATAGAAAGTAAAAAAAATTACGATTCCTGTTTTTTTTTATGAAAAGTTGTTCAGTTTCATGGTCTGAATGCAACCCTATCAGTATTCAGAAGGCTGTCACTTACATCCTGTATATATAATATTCTGTGTTGTGATAAACCTTGTCTGTACAAACCGCCATGTTTTTTTGCTGTACCTACAGGCTCTAACTCAGCCTTATTAGTCCGTAATAACAACTAACCGTACCGTGTACGCCGCTGGCGAGGCTCGTTTCCATTGGAATTGCCGTCCGATCTTGGGCCAAGTTCCGATATCTGCTTGTCGGTTTTTTACAGATTGTACTTCGGAGAGTGTGCTCAAGAGCTTCACGACCTTGTTCCACCAGCTCCCTTCTACCATCGGACATCCAGACGCACCGCCGGATACCATCCATACCTGGTTGCTATTCCACCAATTCGGACTAAGCGCTTCCAGTCATCATTTATAATGCGCACTGCTAAAGAGTGGAACTCACAACCTGCGTCTGTGTTTCCAAACGCCTACAACCCTAATCTCTTCAAAGTAAGAGTGAACAGGCTTCTTCTGGGTGAGCTCGCTCCATCTTAGACTCTGTCTCTGTCCTATGACCTAAACTAGAGTCAAGAGCAAACCCATCCTTAATAATAATTTTAAAAAAATTTAGAAAAGCGTCTCACTTTTGTTTTAATAGAGTGTAAGTTGGATGGTTTACGCCGTCACGTATTTCGCTAACAGCTTGAAGTATAGAAAATCACTATGACAATAGAATTACAATGGAACGCGATAGAAATGCAATGGCGAAATATAAAAGATTTGGGGCTGTTTGTCGTGTGGGACACCGAGCGACACCCACTGTTAGGTGTGGGTAGATGCTATTCTGCCGGCATCACGTGGTCTTTGTACATACATACAAACATACATCACTCATTTTAAGTAGCGAGTGCTTAAAAGTTATATAAACATACGTCAGCCTATTGCAGTCCACTGCTAGACGTAAGCCTCCCCCAGGGTACGCCATAGGGCACGATCTCTCGTTATCGCTCAGTCGCTACCAGCCGCTTTTTTAAGTCATCAGTCCATCTGGCCGGAAGTCGTCCAATGCTACGCTTGCCAACACTGTCTTCATAACTGACCCCGATATCTTTTTACAACTGTAATGCGAGTGACACTGAACTTTCTTTCTATTTCCACTGTAATATTCAATACTCCAAATTGTTAGCAGAATACGAAACTACCAAAACAATCCTACTGACACGTTATCCACACACAACTGAAACGATTTTCATTAGCAGACTTCAGGCCCTGACCCAAATCTCAATATCGTATCGTTCGACACAATGGAAACGTACCTATGAACACAGGTCGTGTACAGCTAATTACGACGTTGTAGGCTCAAGTCGACAGGATTTATCTACCTGAATTTGAGTATCTTCGACCCGATAAACCCTGGTGTCAGAGTTTTCGAATTGCCTACTAGTTAGGTTACCTGAATTATTAAGGTTTTTGGATATAAGGTGATCCATATCCTCTCTTTACTTACGACAGACATGGAGACCAAAAAAAATGTCACGCTCCCCAGCAGAACGATTTGAAATTGGTAGTTTTTTTTATTGTACAAAAAATGCACGGAAATTGTGCTTTATTTATACCATAAAAAAATGTACTAGTTTTGTTAACCGAGTACAGAAAAATACTTTTCCTGCTGGGGAGCATGTTCTATTGTTTTTTCAGAATTTGTTTCAATATTTCGTATTCAAAGTACATAGTTGTCTTTTGTTATTTGATTAAAATTATGAACGGGAGAGAACCCTGTCAGAAAACAGTGTTCTAGTGGAATAGAGGTCTAGGTTAACTGGTCATTGTTCGAAATAGTGTAGGGAAGAATGAGCACGAATTGTTATAGCTACTGTGCCGTGTGATTATGTGGATAAAGATTTTTCACCAGTTTCATTTAGACAATTACAGCCATAAATTCTGAAGAACATATATGTTATTGTCGAGGATCTAACAGATAACATATACCTATCAGTTACACAATTTGACAAACTTTAATCGATAGAAAAAATACTTGCTTAATATCCCCGCCTTAACGCTCTGCCTACCCTGCAAGGGATAAAAGCGTGACATGAGTATGGAGGTATGTAGTAGGAACCTAGTATTGCATATAGTTTATTAGTAACACGTTCAAGAACATCACTAGTGATAAATTCATCTGTCCACGTCGGCAGTTCCGTTAATGAAATGAGCGAATTGACAACTGAATAACTTAAACAACGTTATCTGAATAACGAACGAGAATATTCATATAATCCTTAATTAGAGCGCTTAAATTACTGATATCAATATTGAGTTAGGTACATCTATTGCTAATATTATAAATTCGAAAGTAACTCTGTCTGTCTGTTACGTTTTTACCCCTAAACCACTGAATCGATTTTAATACAATTTATTTTTATTTAAATACAATTAGGAACCTAAGAAATGATATAGGCTACTTTTTACCGCAGGAAAATCTATCAATCCTACGGGAAATTGTAATATCGAATGCACGCCGCGCGTACGTAGACGCCGGGCACCAGCTAGTATAGATATAAATGAACTATCGGCCCGCCCAGCGATTTCACCCGCTCCTAACCGTTTTCCCGCTGGAAAAAATCTTTTTCCTGGCAAGAATTATATAAAAACCTTTCTCGTGAATCACTCTATCTATTAAAGAAAACCGCATTAAAATCCGTTGAGCACTTTTAAAGATCTAAGCATACATAGGGACATTTAGTGATGTCACGAATAGTAAAGGTAGCAATTATTTACACAAACAATAAAAATTAGAATACTTAAAAGATTTTAGTTCAGTCCAATTGCGAATTTATGGTGGTTCTCCAAGTTGTTGTCCGTCACTGCGTATTTTTTTGACAGATTGGTTGCGTTATGTTGCAACCAATCTGTGTTAGCCTTTAAAAAGATGAGCAACACTGTTATTTTGACGTTATTTATTTACTGAAAATAAGTTTTTACCCAAAAACTGGTATATACAACCTAACACCATATTACTGAACAAAACAACACACAGATGCTGAAAATACACCAAAAACAGGGTCAGAAAATTAAAAACTCGTTTCCAGTCCGTTTAGAATTAAATTAAGCTTAGCCACGGCTTAGCGTGTTCTCAGATCAAGGAAATTCAGCAGAGGGAGCCCGATGAACATCCAGAATGAGGACATGATAAACTCGACGCATACGGCACGAGGTAAAACGCAACTAAACTACGCATTTTAGGTGGGTGCAAACACGATTTTGCGGTAGTACTTTATTATCCCATATCTAGTATGGCAATCGTAAAAGAAAACCAGAATAAATTAATATAAAAAATAGGCATCAGCGTTCCTTGTTAATGCAACGTCTTGCACGCCTGCGAATCCGTCGGCTTAGCGTGGTGAGTATGGCGATGACCCATGTCCATCAGTATATTGTTGTGACTTTTTGAACACCTATGCTTTTTTAAATCTTTATTACTAGAATTGCGTCCTTGGCGTCAAGCAAAAGGACAGAGTCCGCAACTCAACCTTTAGAGCACAAACCAGAATATCTGATGTAAAACGCAAGACTGACAAGTTGAAGTTGGATTGGGCCGGGTATGTTTGTCGGATGCACCCGGATTGAACCTTAACTGTTTTCAAACTGTGGGTACCTCAAAATCTCGGCGTTGAGGTAAACATTCTCAAAAAAGTGGACGACCTCTAAGGCTAATTATAATAATTACTAGAATTTAGCGTAATATTTTTTGTGCATAACGCGTGCCAAGTCTGATTGTGATGAGTTTTTCGTTGCTTCATTCCCGTTGTTCGAAGGTTCCCTCTAGAAAATAATTTTGCTCTGGGACCGTACGTATGTTGCTGAAACCAGCATACACTGTTGTTTTTACATTTCTGAACGAAATTAGTGCTAAGTGATTAATAGTTGTTTTGGAGCTTTAGGTTTTAGTTTAGGTGCGCTAAATGTACTAAATAATGAAAGTTAATTACTTAGGTAGTACGAGTTATGAATAAACCGGGTTTTAGGGACGGTGTACCGAAAGCTTTGTAGACCATCAGACCATGGAACTGAACAACTTTTACTAAAAAGCCTATGTTGGGGAAGGTTTTTTTAGTTTCCAAAGAAAGTCAGTCAGTCGGGAAATTTGTATGAGAGGTAGTTTTTTCTTGTTTATCAACATATAGCCTCGGCTAGCATCACCCCATTTCTTTCCCGTGGGAGTCGTATGAGGCGACTTAGGGACTTGAGGGTGTGTATTGCAATTTTAGGCGATGGGCTGACAACCTGTCACTATAGCGATACACAATTTTCCAAATAACCCTCAAATATTTGTCAGACGTGGCGTAAATGTCCGTTTTATGCGGCTGTTTACGCTCTGCCTACCCCGCAAGGGATTATAGGCGTGATATATGTATGTATGTATGTATGTATGTATGTATGTATAGCCTGCATAGAAAAAGTTGTTTATTTTAGTAGTTTGATCATGCCTGCAATATTTTCAGTACACCGTCCTTCTTACCTAGTATTAATATCATTTAATATGATATATTATGTTATTACGTTTGACAAACATTATTTGGGTCATTAAGATAGTTGTGTATCACCATAGTGACAGGTTGTCAGCCCATCACCTAAAACTAAATAGGTACACATGTAACCCTTATATCCCTTAATCGTCTCTTACGATACCCACGGGAAAGAAATGGGGTGATACTATTCTAAGCCGGCATCACAAGGCAATAATGTTTGTCAAACGTGGCGTAAATGTTTGTTTTTACGGCTATTTACGCTCTGCCTACCCCGCAAGGGATAAAGGCGTGTTGTATGTATGTATGTTATTATCATTTAAACATACACACCGCATGATTTTCCGGTATTTACATAGCACACGTCGCCGCATCAAATTGCGACACAACTACAACAGTCACAACAGTCCACTGCTGGACATGGGTCTCCTCCAATTGGGGGGTATTTGCCATACTCACGCACCACACTTGGTAGGCGGATTCTCGAGTGCAAGGTGTTTTAGATATTCACAGGGAACGCTGTTGCCCATTCCCTAGATTCAATAAAATTGCGACACATGAAGGGCTGTTAGTTAATAATTTGAATAAATCAAATAAGTAAGTAATAAATTATTTCAATCTAATCACATAAAAATCCAAGAAAAGGTGTGCAAAAACCCTATCAAAACATGAATGGTACCGCCATCTATCTACATTTTCCTCAACTACCGAGTGATTCTTATCTGAACCCGTCTCTATGAAAACATTTGCACCCCAAATGGAAATAGAGTTTCCAGCGTTTCTATTCGTACGAGGCAGTTTTGAGAGATGGCGCTGCTCACATGAATAAAAAATGTATGCGGTCCTCTATGCTGATAGCTGCAGCGTTATTAGTTAGTTATGCAATTTACATTACCAGCTCTTGTTAGGGTTTCGCTGTAAAAGAAACCCTAACAAAGTTCCCTTAATTTTTGAGTTTTGAAAAGGGAACATGCCAAATTTTGCTTCAACTGAAAAGTACTAATATGAAAGCCTTATCTACCGTACCTCGGTGCTGCGTGTGTAAAAGTGATTTTGATGTTGTAGCCTATTGATCTAAGTACGATTTGACCTACTCATTTATGTCCCCGGGCGCATTTTAATTACTACTCACAAAAATTTTAAAACTTTTTCAAAGTTCAAAAATTCCTTTATTGCGACTAAGTGTACATAATGATCTTAAATATATGATACAGTTCTTATAAAACTTAGTCGTCCTTTTGGGACGTAGCAAACAGGATAATTTAAGGTAATAACATGCAGCTGTCATATTAAGATTATTATACATTTCATTATTTTACGTAACAATAGCAAATTTTTAAATCTACTTATATCATTATTATTCCATGCCTATTTTTACTCTTATCTACTTAGGTACATATTATTGCTTAGTACCTAGTGATTTAATTTTTACTACATAAATATTCGTTTATTGTATAGAAACATTTCTCTTGCAGGAAAGATCTGAGTTCTTTTTCGAATTTTATATGGTTTGTTTGAATTTTAATATTATTTGGTAGGTGATTGAAGATTCTAATTGCCATATAGTATGGGCTTTCTTTTAACATTTTTATCCTATGTTGAGGCAGATGTAGATTTTGTTTATTTCTTGTATTAAATCTGTGTATATCTTGTGTTGTTTTGAATTGGTCTTTGTGCTGGAATACAAATTTACAAATGTCTTGTATGTAGATAGAAGCTAGAGTTAGTAGGTTAAATTTTATGAAAAATGGTCTGCAGGTTTGCTTGTTATTTATTTGAGCTAGAATTCTGACACATTTTTTTTGCATTTTAAATAGGCGGTCAATGTTTACACTGTTTCCCCATAACATGATCCCATATTTTAGCCATGAGTACGCATATGCATAGTATGCTGCTAACGCCGTTTCTGTGTTTGTGTTTCGATTTAACTCGAAGAGTGCATATGCAAATTTTGATATTTTTTTAGTAGTTACTAAAATCAATCTATATCTCGATGACTAGGAACCCCTGAATGTTGGCAGGCCCGACACGCTCTTAGCTAATGCTCACGAAACTGTTTTGCAAACTTTCTAATCACATCGCCTTTCTGAGCCTATTGTTCGATCAGCCTAAAAAATATTTTAGTTCATTAACAGCTTACTAACTTTGTGCATTATTTTAAGTGAAAAATATACCTATAAGTACTTGTTTTCTATTAAAGAAACACAGCATGAAATATTAACATAAACATAAAGCTTTGAAAACAAGTAATAAGAGAATATCTGTAAGAAAATACAAGCATAATTTCGAATGATAATCAACTAAAAATACATTTTATTGAATACTTTGGTTTTCATCGTATCAGTTATTGGCATCGAAAGGAAACGCCCAAAAAATGCTTTACCAAGCAATTTTTCTAACTATAATAACAGCCGCAACCTCCCACACTCCGGCCAACACTTCTAGCATCATCATGGTTGGTGGCCACGCTGACATGCAGGACACTGTATTCTTGACGACAAAGCCTGCCGGTGTGACCGGTGTGACCACAAGGAAAACAACTGCGAACAGTGACAGTAGCGATGAATTGACGCAAGACGAGCATCATGGGAAGAAAAAAGAAGAAGAAGGAGATGTGGTAAGACTTCATCATTCGTAAAGTGAACAATATCGCTTTGCTTCGCTTTTTCATTCAATCCATTTTTGGGGTTTTGCTCAAACCATGTTGCATGTTTGCCGATGTCAGTTTAGAATAGCATCGGCCTATTGCTTTTCCGTGAGTGTCATAAGAGGCGATAAAGGGAGAGGGTGACATGTGTATTAAAATTTCAGGTGATGGGCTGATAACTTCTCACTACGGTGCTAGTGCTACACTATTTTCTGAATGACCATTAAATATTTGTCATACGTGGCGTAAATTACTGTTTAAACGGTTGTTTAAGTTCCATCCACCCCACAAGGGATTATAGGCGTGATATATTTATGTATGTTGCATTAGGATTTCTTTGAGAATGCTGTTGTAGGTCAATACTTCTCCACTATGCTCATTCACCAAAATCACAAAAATACTTTATGAAGCTTTTTTCAAAACACCTAAAGTGTTTTTGGTTGTCGCTACTACAAGGTATTTATTTGTGTTAAAGAGTGGTGTGTTTTTTTGCCATAAGGTGTTCGTACCAACTGGCCGAAACATTTTCATGAACGATGAAGCGCTCCACGAGGACACAATCAGGATGTCTGATGTGCTGGACAACAAGAGAGTCAGTGGAGTTAAAGAAACTGGTGAGTTATTGACATATTTAAATCAGTCTGGTGTTGTAACAGGCACCTTAAAAAATTCTCATACAACGGGTTTTACAAAATAAAATTAAAATATTTAATGGGGTTAACTAGTCCATAAAACTGAACTATTTTTCCCCAAGAAACATAAGGGTTATGACAAAAATGGGGCTCCCATTCAAATTTACCCGGTCGCCTGGTACATATTTTGACCTATGACAATTGTTCAGTTTCAATATTTGCAGCTTATATTTTGTCTTCCTGGATATCTAACTAATACTTCTTAATGATTTATATTTAATCGTGATCTCGAAAACAGCTTCAATGATCTTCAATGTATTTTTTTATGCAGAGTGTTTCGGTTAACTCGATCTAGCTAAGTATAAGAAATGCGTATTACCAAAAATAAAGCCCATCCATGTGCGGTCGACCGAACGACTCAATGCACCCTGTTATCAGAATGTTGATACCGTCTGCTACTACTAGTGGTTTTAACATGATATGGTTTTATTAATCCGCGCTTTGGAGAGTACAAGACACTGACCAGACCCTAATATTTTTTCCTTAGAAAAACCAGGTGACATCTTGTTTATACAAGGCAAGAACAACGAAAGGCAGAGCCGACCCAATGTTGAAACCAGAAGAATGAGTAACGTCAATGAAGAAAATAAAGGAGAATTCAAATACATAGATTACGAAGATGAAGAGACCAAAAAAGGAACTACGCCTGTACCGCTAGATTGTGAACACTTGGACTGTGAACATGTAATCGATTCTGTATGCGGAGGCAAGATGGAGAGAAGTGAAATGAAATACAGATTGTTTAAGAACGAATGCTTCTTTAGGAAGGTGAATTGTGGATTCAATTATGCAACTAATCGTACGTATCATTATTTTAATTACTAGAATCTCTCTCTTAATTTTTTTTTCATACATACGAGGGGTAGGCAGTGCCGTCTTCCTTCTTACCTACACACTGCCTACAGTTTTCTAAAAGTTTGGCAGGTATAACAATAATCTGTAAAGTTTCAATGTCTAATGAACTTGTGGAATTTTTTTACTTATTGCATACTTCTTTCGCCTTCTCTTCATTCATCAACCCTTTCATGCACGCTCGCCGGTTCAGGGTACTCTTGACCAATCGAGATACGTTCGTCAAGGTCATCTAATTTTTTTTTATCGATGAAGTAATTTCCATTTGCTTTTTTAAAAGCTTTTATTTAACTTGCAGTGTATGTAAGTATGTAAGTAAGTAAGTAAGTAAGTAAGTAACAATGTTTGTTCGGTTGAACCACTTCTCGGTATCCGATTGAGTTGAAATTTTGCATGTTGGTCCAAAACCGATGACAATGCATGTTAATCATAAATTTGACCTGATGCTGCTGCCAGGATCGGCTCCGTACGAGAGATCTCCTCAGCGGTTTATAGCTGGGACACAAAATTTTGTATACGAATTCGTTTATTATAGGCAGTTGGTAGGCCCACCATGAATTAGACGCTACATCCAGGGTTGTCTTCGAACTATGGAACTCCTCAATATTCAACTGCTGGGACTTGCAATTTTGTATACGAATTCGTTTATTATAGGCAGTTGGTAGGCCCACCATGAATTAGACGCTACATCCAGGGTTGTCTTCGAACTATGGAACTCCTCAATATTCAACTGCTGGGACTTGCAATTTTGTATTCGAATTCGTTTATTATAGGCAGTTGGTAGGCCTACTATGAATTAGACGCTTCATCCAGGGTTGTCTTCGAACTATGGAACTCCTCAATATTCAACTGCTGGGACTTGCAATTTTGTATACGAATTCGTTTATTATAGGCAGTTGGTAGGCCCACCATGAATTAGACGCTACATCCAGGGTTGTCTTCGAACTATGGAACTCCTCAATATTCAACTGCTGGGACTTGCAATTTTGTATACGAATTCGTTTATCATACGCAGTTGGTAGGCCTACCATGAATTAGACGCTACATCCAGGGTTGTCTTCGAACTATGGAACTCCTCAATATTCAACTGCTGGGACTTGCAATTTTGTATACGAATTCGTTTATTATAGGCAGTTGGTAGGCCTACCATGAATTAGACGCTTCATCCAGGGTTGTCTTCGAACTATGGAACTCCTCAATATTCAACTGCTGGGACTTGCAATTTTGTATACGAATTCGTTTATTATAGGCAGTTGGTAGGCCCACCATGAATTAGACGCTACATCCAGGGTTGTCTTCGAACTATGGAACTCCTCAATATTCAACTGCTGGGACTTGCAACTTTGTATACGAATTCGTTTATTATAGGCAGTTGGTAGGCCCACCATGAATTAGGGTCACGTCAATAGAAGGCCTCCTGATAGAAGAATTAGACTGTTCGAAATTAACTGGGACTCGGCCATGTAATAATGACGCCATCAATTAAATGAAAAGACTAAGACATATTACAAGCTAATTCTTCTATTAGGGATGCCGGAGGAGTAGGTACCAACCTACTTCTATAGAATATAAAAGAGATAATTATACTTTATCCTAATGTTAGTTTTCCCCGTGCCTTAAGTTTTTCTATTGAAGGTCTCTCCGTTTTATAGAAAGACTTTCGTATTGATCAATAACTATCGTAACATAAACTAAAAAATATAAAATAAAATTATGTAAAAAAACTTTTAAAACAAGCTTTTATTTAAGTGCTCTGAAAAGATGAAAATAAAATTTTGAATGACATTAACCACATTCATTTATGACTTTACAGAAATGAAAATATAATAAAAGCTTGTCGCGAAACTTTCAATTTGTGATTGAAATTTTGTAATAAGGTACGCACCTAACTGTAATTAGGTAGTTTCTTCTAGGCATCGCGACAAGCTTTTATTATATTTTTATTTCTGTAAATAAAAGCTTGTTTTAAAAGTTTTTTTTACATAATTTTATTTCTACTATTAAAAGGGCAAATACCTTCAGATATGGGCATACCTCGTCCTTTCTTCTTTACACAATGTGTTTTATAATTATTTGGTTTTAAAATAATCTTCAGTAAACATAGAAAAATAAAATAAAAATAAAAAGGGATTTATTCAAAAAATGTTTTACAGGTACTTTATATTAACATAGTATCTGAAACAATTACAAAAATTTGTGGCTGTAAACACTTGTGAAAAGGATGAACCCCAGCAAAGTTGCTGTTTTTCAGGAACCTAATTCACTAAACAATGATGAATACAAATATAAATCTCTGAAGTTGTGTTTGTATTTGCGTGTTTTGAATTGACAGCGGTTTTCCGACTTGTCGTCCGTCGCTGCGTATTTTAACACACCGTAACGCATGCGTCTGTCAGACGAAAGGAAATTGCGAATTCCAATCTTATTACCATACAAATACGTTATCGATGTGTTTTGGTGGATACGTTCGTCAAATCGTTTGACATAAGAAGAAGTGTGGAATAAGAAATTTGGGAAAAAGATCCGAATTTGTAATTGCATTTTGCCTGACAGACGCAAGCATTACGGGGCGTTTAAAATAAGCAGCAACAGATGACAACGTTCAGAATAATGTTTCAGTATGCTGGTGTCAGATTTTTAAGGGGAAAATTTTGTATCAGCGCTTTATTAATATGTGAGTTATATATTTTTTTAAATAGAAAAAACAATGTTTAATGCATAATTAATTCCTTACAGGATACTTACAAGTGGACTTGGATTTCTGCAAGAACATTGCTACCCACGTGACAAGGCAGTACGACAACTACCCGATGTACTATCAAAAGATAGAGACGCAACAGATACGTCCACAGAAGAGGAGGAATGATATAGAACCTACCAGAAGGTTCTCTGGGAGACGGTAAAAAATATATTCATACTACATTCTTCTTCTTTTCGAGTGGGACACCGAGTCGTCCAACGACTCGATGAACCTTGGTGTCAGAGTTTTTCAACCGCCTACTACCAGTAATAGGGCTCTGACATGGTTGGTAACGACCGCCGTCTAAGTTATCATAGACAGCAACCGGGACCGACAGAACCAGGTGTCGTTTCGGACAATCAGGTGGTTCAGCCTGTAATGTCCTAACCAGACTGGGAACAAATTCACAAAGTGATAAATATCAACTTTGTGAGTGCCCCACCGAGAATCGAACCCGGAACCTTTGCGTCGCAAGCAGTCGCACTACCACTGCGCCACATCGACCGGTCCATACTACATTAACATTACATTAACATTGCATTAACATTACATTAACATCACATTAACATTACATTAACACAACATTAACATTACATTAACACTGCATTGAAATTACATGAACGTACCATTAATATTACATCAACATTACATTAACATTACATCAACATGACATCAACATGACATCAACATTACATCAACATTACATCAACATTACATCAACATTATATCAACCTTACATTAACATTTCAATAACATAACAATACCTTATCATGACATTATTATGACTCAACATTACATAAACATAAACATGATATTGACATTACATTGCCCTTACATTAACATACATTAACATTACATCAACATGACATCAACATTACATCAAAATTATATCAACATTTCAATAACATTACATTATTAACATAACATTATCATAACATTGACATTACATTAATATTTATATAATTATATCAACATTACATTAACAGTCCACTGCTGGACACGGGCCTGCCACTCTACTGCATTTTCTATTTTGTTTTAGAGCAATGATAATGAACGAAGGCGGTAAATACTGCTCCCACGCGTGCCCTACTATGTGCACGGACGTGTACGAGCCAGAATGTGCCTTATCCGCTTCGGGATTGAGGCGCGTTTTCCGTAACCACTGCTCTTTGGATCTCAACTCTTGTGAATATCAAATGCGTAAGTGAATTTAACAAATCACGCCTTTATCTCTTGCGGGGTAGGCAGATCGTTAACGGCCGTAAATACGCATAAAGTCGCTTCCCGTGTCCCTATGCCCCAATGTACCATTATTGCCTTAGCCATATGCTTAGATCTTTAAATTTTGTAATTTAAATTTTGTAATTTTGTTGCGTCTGTGTTTCCAAACGCATACAACCATAATCTCTTCAAAGTAAGAGTGAACCGGCTTCTTCTGGGTGAGCTCGCTCCATCTTAGACTCTGTCTCTGTCCTATGACCTAGACTAGAGTCAAGAGCAAACCCATCATTAATAAAAAATATAAAAAAAAGTACGCAACGTATTTGGTGCACTTTTCTTTAATAGATGGAATGATTCAAGCGAAACTTTTTTTCCGCGGGAAAACGGTTAGCAACGGTTAGCAGTAAAAGTCGCTGGGCGGCTGCTAGTTTTACAATATAGAGGTAATCATAGTTAGATTAATTCTGAATTATGTTGAATTGTACCATTTGAAACAATTTTATCTAAAACTTTTTATTCCTGTATTTGTTCCCAGTGTGGCGTGTCCGCCCTCTATCGGAGTGCACAGGCGTGATGAAGGCTGACATGCACCAGAACAGGGCGTTTATAGACTGGATGCAGAAATCCGGCATCATCGACAGGAAAGGGAAATTGGTACTGAACTAGTCTCAATGTAACGGCCAGCAAAAGCAGCCCGTCATGCAAAACAACTTTTACTTTGAAGCCATTACCGTAGCTCTTCTAGTTTAGATGGGATGCTGGTGGTCTGCATCAGGTACTCCAGATCCTTAATGACCATGTTTCAGCAGAAGTGGCCCGACATGCTGAACAACTATTGCTATCAAGCTATTATCGTATCTCATATAGTTTAGCAGTGCTCCTGGTACCCACCATCAGGTACTCCAGACCCTCAATGACCAAGTGCTAACAAAAGCGGCCCGTCATGATAAACAACTTTTACTTTGAAACCATTACCGTATCTCCTACAGTTTAGATGGGATGCTGGTGGTACTGAACTAGTCTCAATGTAATATAGCCGTAGCCAAAAAACGCAGTCACGATATTTTCTTTAAGTCCGCAACCGCTGCCGTCAATGTACATATTTTAAATCGCTTTATATGCTAAGAAACATGGTGAACTATTCCCAAAAATGAATAGAATTCGACGTTGCGATAAGGTTCAACAGATAGGCTGTAAAACTACTCTATGTCAAAAAAGTGTACTGGCAATGGCCCCTAGAAATATACAATGGATTGCCAAAAAGCATACGTGACTCACCAGACATTTTTTCCTTTAAGCGCAAACTATTTAATTTCCTACATGCAATGACATTCTACTCCGTGAAAGAATTTCTTGACAAAAAATTAAGTAGTAATTAGGATGTGACATAGCATGAATCACTACATAGTATAAAATCAAGTCGCTTCCCGTTTGGTGTCTCCTTATATCTTTAGAATTACCCAACGGATTTTGATGCGGTTTTTTTTATTAGATAGAGTAACTTAAGAGGAAGTTTTATAAGTATAATTTATTCCGGAAAGTTGTCACATTCCCATGAGAAACCGGGTAGGCCAACTGGTAGTAATCTTTTGACCCCCTTTTGACACCTTTAAGGCTTAAAATTTCAAAAATGCTGAAACACGTATTTAATTATTTTAAGTTATGAGTCTAATTACAAATTTTGAAACAGATCACATTCATTTAAAAAAAACGAACTTTCATACAAACTTTAAACCCCCGTTTGACCCTATATAGGGTTAAAATTTCAAATATGCTTAAACACGTGTTTAATTATTTTAAGTCATAAGTCTAATCACTAATTTTGAAACGGATCACACTTAAGACAACGAACTTTCATACAAGTTTCCCCCTTTTCATCCCTTGGGGGATAAAAAAAAACGGAATTTTATCTATAATAGTTGCTTTATTATAGGTGCTCCCGAACCTAAGTCGGGGACTGTTCCCTACAGTCGGCGACTGTTCCATACATCCAGTGTGGGAGCGATGCTGGCAAGTCGGCCGCCGACATTTTCCTACATTCTCCGACTTTTCTCTACATTTCTATACATATGACGTCACAGCTATTTGATTAATTTTGTTTGATTAAAAAGGGATGGGATACCAGATAAACTTCTGTACTTGTTGTTACATGGTATAAAAACCTGCTAAGAGCGGGTCGGTCACACCTAAATCTAGGGTTTTTGTAATCAAATATGTCGAATCTTTAAATTATAAAAAAGTTATGAAAAACTGTAGGTCCGTGAAAGCCTTACAAATGAGATAATTCTACATTTGCAGTTAATATAACCATATTTTGGGAATATCCTTTATAGAGGTATTAAATTTTTTCTCTTTGCTGGCCTGTGTCGCTTGCGTAAAACTTAGGAAAGTAGAATATTTTTTGTCTAAACAGGGTGGCCCGAATAGTGAAGACCAAAGACAAAATATGTATTCGTTATACTGAGGGCTATCTGAATCACCCCCATGTATGTTCTGCGACTTTTGGTAATTATCGAGTTATTCAACTTTTGAAGTTGTATGAGAAAAACATGACAGGCAGGCCTTTTTTTGTACGCGAGGAATATAAATGCTAAAAAAACAACTTCTTAAAAAGCTCTTTTACGGAAATTAAAGAACAGAAGGAAATAAATGTTGAATAACTCGGAAACTACATAAATAAATTGCGGAACATACATGTTAGTGATTCGGATACCCATCAGTATAAGGCCTTTGAATTTCGTCTTTAGACGTCACTTTACAGGCCACCTTATTTACAGTGTGTCAGAGTAATTAATGTAAACTTTCAAAGCGTTTCCTAGGCGTGAAACTGAACAAATTCTTGTAATAAAAATGTTCAAAAATTGGGAGGATATTTTTCGGCGTGACACCCATGAAGTAAGGATTATACTACTACTACTACAGCAGATTTCCTCCACATCATTACGTCTTCCATCAGATGATTTTTACTACCATTTTTAACGTGAAATTTCCAGGTCGCTTCGCTCGCAATATCTACGTGGAGTGAAGGTATAACGCAGTGTGTAGCCTGTCTTAACTTTTTTACGAGAAATTTCAAGCTCACTTTGCTCGCAATACATGCAGTGGTAAAAGAGCGGAGTACTATGATATTGCCTTTTTTAACGTGAGATGTCGAGATCGCTTTCCTCGCAATACGTTCAGTGGATGCGTAACGCAGTATGTCGCCTCTCTTGCTTTTTTGATGATGTGTCTAGTCGCTTTTCTTGTGATGTACCTATATTTTCTTTTGCCCAACGTTAGTCTTGCTATGATATGTGTTGTGACCCCCCCCCCATGATCAGAAGCTGTATACGCCACTGGACTAGACCAGCATAGCGAGTAGGTAAATTGTGAGCGTTTGACTTGACGTTGACTACGGAACTCTAAAACTCTCATAATTTCTATTTACACTGCATAGTTACCTATTGTGTCAAATTTGTTTATGAATTCATAATAATGATGCATTTTTATGAATATCATTCTGATAATAATACTTAAATACGGTATTTCGGTTCTATAAATAAATATAGAGGTCGGTTTTTCAATTTCTGATCATTTCGGTATACTTGTATACTCGGAAGCTTCAGATCTGGATGATATTGGGTCGTTTGCCAAGCAGAATATCAGCAAGAATCTTATTCGAAGTTCGGAGGATAATAAATAACGGACAGCTTATCAAGCTCATATCTGGTTGTGGAACTTGTGGATGGTCCTGCAGGGAAGACTGCGACCATCTTTCCAAATTGATGTCGATCTTCTTCTTTAAAAAGAGCGATGCTTTCGTCGGTGGACCAATGAAACACTAAAACCAGCAGCTAATGACAATTTGATGACAAGAAATTAACATCTTATACCCGTTTTGTCGTCTAAATTCTCCCTGTCTATGTAATAGGTACGAAATGTGCTTTTTAATTTTGGTACACTAAGTCAACGAAATACCCGATGAATATATGATTATTATGCATGTATCTCTTTCTGAATAAAGTATACCAAGTATGTATTTACTTGTATTACGGTCGAGTTACATAGCCGTTACTGATAGATAGAATAATTTATTCTATAAAATAAATAAAACAAGTAGGTAAGTCATTGACACGGTATAATTTTGTTACTACAGATAGGTTAAATATAACACAAACACCGGCTACATACCTGCCATAAGCTTAATATTTGTCGTGATGACACAAATTATTCCAAAAATAAGTAAAATATAGGATTTAAATGAATGTAAATAAACAATGAATTGTAAACATAAACAGTCAGGGTCCCTATACTGTACGACAGTGTTTTGCACAGCATAATCATGAACGTCAGTGTTATGTACAACCCAATAATGCACGACAATGGCAATGGAATTAAAAAAATGTCGCCAAAAACACCCCTATACCAACAATGTACTCCCCACGCATGCAAGGCACGATCATCGAAGACATCACGTGACCATATTGAAAATCTACTTGTAGTGATGTTACTTAATCAAGAGTTCTACACACTCATATAACTTAATCGATATTGTTTTTTTTAATATATTTTTAATTTTTTTTTACGGCTCGCTCACTTCGTTCGCTCCAAGAGGTCACAACTCTAACCTAACCTACTGTGTCGGATTTGTGTCGGAAAATTTTAAAGTGGGGGGCTTCGTTCTACCGTCCTCTCCTCCGCGGCGACCACTAGTACATGAGTTCATTCACTCGTCGACGTAACTTTATTTCAATTCGAATAACATCCCTGTACATAATTTGTCCGGGCAATGACTGTGTCGTACATAGCAATGTGCCGTTCCTATTTTAGTTATTTATTGGGAGTATTCCCAGTAAATTTCTATATTTCCGGGACTACTTTTCAAGTTTTTTTATATTTTTTTTTTACCTTATTTCCTTGGGAATAGTGGTAAGTATATAATTACGAACTAAAGCAAACCTTAAAGTATTCACTTCTTAAAATGCACCCTACAGAAATACATGCCTACAGCATAAAAATCTTCGTATTGGTAATCCCTAATCCCTCACTACATAATTTTACTATAAAATTCCTAAAATAATCGTATTTTGCCACATTCTGTCAAAATACGAATAGATTTGATTTTGTAATGCCTTCTTACTTATTTTACTTCAAAAAATGTGTCTTACTATTACAGTTATGCCACAATAGCAACTTTTTCATCTTAAAATGTGAAATAGTAACGTCGCACCGGTACAAACTACGCCACATTATTAGTACCTGAGCAATAATTATATTTAATCAAAAAACACTTAATATGACAAATGAAAAACGAAAATAGTTGATTTATAAAAAAAAGTGTACATTCAAAATAAAATATATTATATTTTTGTTTTCAATAATAATACATAAATATCCAAAACAATTCACAAAGCGCCATCTTGCCCCAAATTAAGCAAAGCTTGTACTATAAGAACTAGATAGCTGATATTGACCTTTTTGTAAATAAATACGTATTATACATAGAAAACACCCAGACTAAACACCAATACTTGAAAATGGACTTAACAAATATTTGTGTCTTGCGGGGATCAAACCCACGACCCTCGGCGTAGCATCCGCAGGGTTACTATCCGCTACGCCATCTGGCCAGTCAATGTTTCTGTTTCCGGGGAATATTCATCGTGCCCGGGAATTTTACTGGGATTATTCCCAATGTTACCGGGAACGGCATATTGCTAGTCGTACATAATAATGTTGTACAAAACATTGTCAGGCGTAATCGTGTGGTGCATAATCATTTTCGTGCATTTATGGTTCCAAAAGTCAGCACACAGTCAGCCTACTTTGACAGCCTATAAGTCAATCCAGAGAGTTATGTCAACTTGCAGGTCAATATCATGTCAGACTCAGAGCAAATAAAATGTGAAACCTACCAATATTATACTTGAAGCTATGAAAAACTCATCTCAACGCAATTAGTCTTGGCTTGTCTACACTAATATTATAAAGAAGAAAGATTTGGTTGTTTGTTTGTTTGAATTGAATAGGCTCCGAAACTATTGGACCGATAAAAAAAATATAATTAGAATCCTACATATAGTAATTGTATCAGGCGTTACTTTGCGGAAGTCCATCTTGATTGAATTAGATAGAAAGGTATTTAGCTTCTTCCGCACTTATGATGGCTAGTAATGCAGCTAGTTGAATGCACCACGCGTACGACCGCAAGTTAATGCAAATGCACAAGCGATGGACTTTACTCGCACTACTTCCACCGTTCTACACTCTACACGTGTTTCGCCCCTCCACGGAGCATCATCAGGAGATCTTCGACAGTCGAGTTCCGAGCACTGACTGAGTAACCGTCATCCCATCCATCCGGGTGTTCTTCTCGACGCCCGCGCAGCGCAGCGTTGGCTGACCCAACAAACTGTTGAGGAATTAGGTGTAGATACAGAGCTAGCATGCATGATTAATGGTAAATATAGCTTGGTGAGAGGAATTGTTGCTAATGAACTAAAGAAACAGAATCTGAATTACACCGTCGGACCTGAGATAAGAACAGTGAAATCATTGAAACGCAAGATTAATAGTAACAATCTTATAGTCACGAAGGCAGATAAAGGCAACACTATAGTAGTTCTTAACGATAGCGATTATGTCAATAAGGTGAACGATGTAATTCAAACTGATGATTTTATTGTCTTACGCTCAGATCCGACGGCCAAGTACAATGCAGAAGTCAAAAGAGCTGTTGATAATTCTAAATTCACATTTCCAAGCGAGAGTGCTTCTAAATATATAGTCCCCATGAACCCTCAGGCTCCTGTGTTGTACGGTTTACCTAAGATACATAAAGACAACGTTCCCATTCGTCCTGTTGTTTCGTACATTGGGTGCCCAGCATATGAGTTAGCCAAAAGATTAAATACTATTATTAAGAACAAGTCAGGTTTTTCTCCTAAATATAGTCTACAGAATACGCAAGACTTAACAGAAAAAATAAGGGATGTTGTGTTGCCCACGAACTCTCTTTTACTTTCTTTGGATGTAGACAGTTTGTTTACTAACGTACCCTATGAAGAAGTTTTAGTTTTTCTTTCCGACATGTTAGAAAGAAAAAACTTACATCCAGAGGAGGTAAAAGAACTTATTGACTTAGCAACAATTTGCATGAAACAAAACTATTTTAGGTTTAATGGGGCTTATAAATAGGCAGAAAGAGGGTTTGGCTATGGGGTCTCCACTATCTCCATTGATGGCGGAGATATTCATGGATAACTACGAAAATAAGTACATCGTGGGCAACAGTAATATCCTTTATAACAACAGATACGTTGATGATATACTGATATGCTGGACAGGTACGAGACAAGAATTAGATATCTTTGTTAGTAGTCTGAATACATTCCATCCTAAAATCAAATTCAAATTAGAACTCGAACAGAACTGCGCAATTAAGTAGTGCGAGTAAAGTGCATCGCTTGTGCATTTGCATTAACTTGCCTGCCCTGTTACGCCTATCTACGTTATCTTTAGTTACATGAGTTACGCGCAACAAGCTTAATTGTATTTTTTAGGTCCCATTTATATACGTACGAGTTCATATTTACAAGAAATATAAATCATTATAATATTACATCCAAAAAAAAAAACTCATGTAACTCAAATTTTGTATGGAGTAGCTTTGCGTGTCTACTATAACTCTAGATACATTCAAATTCAATTCAAATTCAAATTCAAATAAAATTTATTTGCGAATGATTTTGGGTACATGAAATACAGGTGTTACATTTATAATAATCCCTTACAAAATCTACCTTTTACAGGTGTGCAAACATTAATTTGTCATGTAGATAATAGTTTGTTACGCAATTATTGTCAGATTAATACTTAAAAATTTAATCATATAAAATTGTTAGTATTATGAATCTGTAAATTAGAAATCATTATTCATACAATGTCAACAGCATTATTCCATAAACAATTAAATTAAAAATTAAATATGTCACTTTACATAAAAATAATAGCATAGGTAGTCAAAGTTTTACATTCATGTCAGCATAAAATTCATTTAGCGTGTAGAAGCATTTGTTGACTAGCCATTCATGTAATTTTTTCTTAAACATATTGCCATGAAGTGATGACAACATTTCAGGTAGAGCGTTATAGATTGCGCCAGCCATATGGAATACATTTCTATCACATAAAGCTGTTTTAAATTTAGGTTTTTCAACTTGATTTTTACGCCTAGCTCGCAATCGTTGAGCTACATAATTTGACCTGGTCAGTGCGGGAAAATAAGCGGTGTGGCTTTTTACAAAAACGCATAGCTGTTTAATATACATACATGTTACTGTGAGAAGTTTATATTTGATAAAAAGTGGTCGACAAGACTCCAAAAATTCTGCACCACAAAGCGACCTAACACATCTTTTCTGTATAATATAAACATTTTCTATATCAGGAGAATTTCCCCAAATTATAAGACCATATTGTAGTATAGATGCCACATGCGCGTGGTACGCGAGTAGGGCGCTTTCGATAGACGAGATTTCTCGGATACGTCGTAAAGCATACGAAAATCTATTTAATCGATCGCATACAGATGCAACATGTATCTTCCAATTGCAATTTTCATCTACAAATAATCCTAAAAATTTTGTCGATTTTGAATTTTCTATAAGTTTTCCGTTGTAGGTTATATTTAGAATCATTTTATGTGTTTTATAATTACCAAACTGTATATATTTTGTTTTATCAACGTTTATTTTAAGATTATTAGATTCTAGCCAGTTCATTACATTAGTCATCGTTAAATTTATTTCGTTTTCAAATGTATTTTTATTAGTATGTTTTATTTGGTCAAGTCCCTTAAATAATATTGTAGTATCGTCGGCAAACAATATAGTCTCATGATTAGTGACATCTGGTAAGTCGTTAATATATAATACAAACAATGCAGGGCCCAAAATAGTCCCCTGCGGAACCCCACAACTATTTAATTTATAATCGGAACTGTAAACTAATCTCTTATAAGTATTTTTACCTTGTTTCGTTGTTTTTATCACCTCTACACATTGATATCTTTCATTGAGATAAGAAGTGAACCAATCTAGCGCTGTACCTCTTATACCATATTTTTCCAACTTATTAACTAACTTAGTATGATCCACACAGTCAAACGCCTTGCTCATATCTAGAAAAAGAGCTACTACTGGTTTTTTTTTGTCTATACATTCTGTAACAGATTTGACAAGTTTAAAATTTGCTGCTGTTGTGTCTCTGTTTTTCCTAAAACCAAATTGTTCTTGCTTTATTAGATTAAATTTGTCTGTAAATGAATTAAGTCTCGTATGCGCTGCCTTTTCTATAATTTTAGCTAGTGTTGGTATGAGTGTAATTGGTCGATAATTGTTGAGGATAGTTTTGTCACCGCTTTTGTGAAGGGGTTTGACTATTGAATATTTCAGCTTTTCAGGAAATATGCCTTGAAGAAAAGATAAGTTGACAATATGACTAAGGACTGGAGCGGTATGCGCAGAAATTTTCTTTAAAATTATTGTCGGCAGTTTATCATATCCTACGGAATTTGTATTTTTCAAATTCATAGTTATGTGATTTATTTCCTTCGGAGTAGTGGGCATGAAGAAGAAGCTATGATCATTTAATTTTATATTGGACGTATTATTTTGTGTTGTATTTTTATTTGATCGATTACTATTTAGATTTATGAAAAAATTATTAAATGCATTTGCTATTTTATTCGGATTATTTATTAATACTTGATTTTCATGTATCTCATTAATGTCATTTTTATGTGTTGTATTTGATAAATTTTTATTAATTATAGTCCAAGTCGTCCTGTTTTTATTTTTTGCTTGTGCAATTTTATTTCTATTTCCTTGTTTTTGCCTTGCTAAAATACAGCGTTTTAGTATCCTTGAATATGATTTGTAAGTTTGTTTTTCTTTTTGTTTGTTTTCTTTATTAGCTGTTTTGTAATTAAAGTACAGATTCCTTTTTTTTGCACAAGACTTTTTTATATTCTTTGTAATCCAACGACATTTATTTGGTTTGACAGTGATTTTAACAGTTATTTTGGGAAAACATTGATCAAAAAACATTGTAAGAATACTATGAAAGTTGTTGAATGCTTCATTTGTATCAGTCTGATTCAATACTTCCTGAAAACTAAGCGAGTATATGTATCCGCAAAATTTATTTACATTTTCTTTACTAAAATCATGTCGCTCCTCAAACCATTGTGGTATAACACGTTTAATTTTTACTTTTATGTTTAATATTTGTCCATTGTGGTCTGATAACCCAGTGTCGAGGACTGTGCCTTCGGCTGATTGAAAATTGCTTATACAGTGATCCAGACATGACTTTTCGCGGGTGGGAACTTTAATGTGATGTGTCAAACTGAAATCCTCAAGAATATTGTTAAGTCGATTGCTGCGCCCAAAACGCTTTAAAATATTTATATTCAAATCACCACACAAAATAATTCGTTTTTTATCATTTTTTTTTGTAAACTTTGTCAACAGTAACTCAAGGTTGTCAAAAAGCACATCAACGTCCGATCGAGGTGTGCGATAAATACAAATTATCACAATGTTATTATCAGTAATTTCGATTCCGGTGCATTCAAAAGAATTATATGTTTCATAAATGTCGAGATTGAGTTTGGAGCAGTTTATGTCATTTCGTACCAAGATACAAGCTCCTCCTCTTCTTCGATTAGTCCGTGAAAAGTGGGATACTAGGCGGAAATTTGGTATACAAATATTCTGCTCATCTCCAGTCAGTAGAAATGATTCTGTAATACATATAACATCTATTTTTCTACTATTGTTTTCTTCCCATTCTTGAATAACTATCTGTAATAAATCCTGCTTACTTAGGAGCCCTGCTATATTTTGGTGAAACAGAGTTAACTGTTTCTGTTCATTTATGTTGTTATTATTGTTGTTGTTGACGAAAAAACTTTACATTGGGGGAAAAGTTCTCACTTGATAGATTTAAGCAATTTTTAGAGTTATTTTTTGACACAGCTTCATGACCAACAACGACTTTTTTGAAATAGTAGGGTATGGTTCCCTTTTTTTGTACTACTGACATTCCTCGCGGTTTTATTGGAAAATAGAACGGTATTGTTCCTCTTTTTGTTTTTGGTTTTTGTTGTATAATGTTTTTGATATTTTTTATATTCAAAAATGTTTCTTTGTAAGCTATATAGTCTATACATGTATTTATTTTGCTACTTGCAATGTCAATAAAATTTTGATGATCAGTCGTGTAGTTTATGTCAATGAATGTGCAGTTTTGAATGTTTTTTATATGTAATTTTATACTTTTATTCGTCATTGTTTCGTTTAGGTAACGATTATTATTTACAGGTAATAACAATACATTGGTATTACTTAAGTTATTCAATGCTTGGCTCAGATTATTTAAAATATTATTTGGGTTATTGTCATTATTTCCCGTACACAAAATTACATAGTCATTTTTACCACAGCGGTCCAAATTATTACAATAACCCAAAACTTCTGATGAACAGGCATTAGGTTTAGTGTATGCAAAAGTTTGATACTTGTCGTTCCAGTGGTTTTTCCTTTTATTATTAATTTGAAAAGATAAACCCACTGCCTGTTCGTCACCAACTATTACAATTCTATTTTTGTGCGACAATAAATTATTATTCACCGACGGAGACTCAGTAGATTGTTTACTAGGTTGGCTTTTCACTTGTGACGATGAAGGTGGTATTATTTTTACAGTTATGATTGGTTCAGACAACGACGGAGACTCAGTAGATTGCTTACTAGGTTGGCTTTTTCCTTGTGACGATGAAGGTGGTATTGCTCTTACAGTTTTGACTGGTTCAGTTGACGTCACAGGTGGAGAATGTGATGAGCTGAAGTCATTCAAAGTGCGATGCAAACATATTTTTTCAGTACTTGAATCGATTGCTTCTTCAACAATAATAGACTCGTAGAGTGGTCGCTCTGGCGAAAGTGGTTTAGTCTCGCAGTTTAGATTAGGCATTGTTTTATTCGCATGTCTTCGTTTCCTCTTTCTACTACTCTTTGTCGTTGTCATATTTGTGGTGAAACATAGCTTTTTGAGTCGGTCAAATTTCTCTTTGTAACCAGATATTTCCTCTTTAAAGTAGCAATTTTCTGAAATTAAATCTTCTATTTCTTTTTCGGCTGAGCTCAGTAGAGATTCCAATCTAAATACTTTCTCTTTCAATTCTTCCAGTTCTTTGTAAATCAGAATGTTTTTCAACTCAGGACAACTTCTCTCTAATATTTTGATAGATCTTTCTGGTTCATTTGAACTATTTGTTTCATCTTCACTATCGGACTCCAAAGTTCCACCTAGTGAATCGAACGAATTACGTATTGGGATGTTGACTACAGTTTCAGGCTTACGGCGATGGGTGACGTGTTCAATTTGCAATGATGATGACTCATCCATAACCCGTGGCTGAATAATCGACAACTGCAGTGAATGTAGGGTTTCGTTGGGTAGGTGATGATCAGGTACGGTTTCGTTGGCGAGGGCTTTCTCTCCCTCTGTGAGTAGAGCAATAGTTTTAGTATAGTCAATATTAATTTCCTGTGAGGTGCTTTTCTGATCATCTGCGTTAATATTTCCCAAAGGCAATGTTTGAGGTGCGTCGCTATTTGCCGTTAATTGCGGAGTGGCACTCACGTCTTGTGGTAGGTTTTCATTAAAGGACAAGTCAGTGTTTTTTAGCTTGGGAGTTGACATCTCCCGCATGCAAGTAGGTGGGGTTTTACTTGCTATCGGACGTTTTGCTGCTTTTAGAGAATTATTATCATTTTTATTCTCTTTTAAATTCATTTTATTGTGACATTTCTTGCATTTCCAAATTTCCTTTTTTGTCATTATTCGGAAAAATTGAAAAGTTACTTCTGTGCATTCGAGGTCAAAAATCTTTTCACATTTTGAACATTTTAAGTAAGTTTTGTTTGTTATTTTCTTGTCGCATTTCGCGCAATGAATTGGTTTTGGCGTTGGAGCCATTTTCGTGTAGTTTAGTTGTATCAGTAAAGAGCCCTCTACATGAGATATACATACATGAGATACGCAAAACCGTACGCATCAAGACGAGTCGCGCAGACCTCCAGCATATTGAGTTACATGAGATAGGCAAAACAAAGCTTGTATGAACTTGTCGGCGTCCGAAACGAATTGCCATTAGGAGATATCATCCAGATCTGACCTTAAGTCTTGTCTCCCAATGGGGCGACGACAATCTGGTCTCTTTCAACGCCACCAAAACACAGGCGTGTCTTTTCACTGCAAAAAGGAGTCCTTTCGACTGGACACCTACTTTTCAGGGTACATCTGTCCCAGTCACTGACAGGCTTGAGCTTCTAGGCATGGAGTTGACATCAAATCTAAACTTCGGCGCGACCATCGAGTACAAGGCTCAAACGGCGGCTAAGAAGCTGGGCATACTTAATAGAGTGAAGCGATACTTTACGCCTGGACAGCTTTTAACTCTTTACAAAGCACAAGTCCGATCCTGCATGGAGTATTGCAGTCACCTTTGGGATGGCTCAGCCAAATACCAACTTGCCGCTCTTGACTCGGTGGAACGCAGGGCCAAGAGGCTCATAGGCGACAAAAAACTGGTGGACACCAAGCTACATAGCCTGGCACATCGCCGCAAGGTTGCCTGCTTGTCGGATTTTTACAGATTGTACTTCGGAGAGTGTGCTCAAGAGCTTCACGGCCTTGTTCCACCAGCTCCCTTCTACCATCGGACATCCAGACGCAACGCCGGATACCATCCGTACCTGGTTGCCATTCTTCCAATTCGAACTAAGCGCTTCCAGGCATCATTTATAATGCGCACTGCTAAAGAGTGGAACTTACTACTGGGCTGCGTCTGTGTTTCCAAACGCATACAACCTTAATCTCTTCAAAGTAAGAGTGAACAGGCTTCTTCTGGGTGAGCTCGCTCCATCTTAGACCGTGTCTCTGTCCTATGACCTTGTCTAGAGTCAAGAGCACACCCATCAATAATAAAAAAAAAGTCGATGACGTAGAGCACAAATAACTTTTAATTAATTATCAAGTTAGCTTTTTAATATCATCTTCTCAAACGCATTATCTAATTATGGAAAATTTCATTGTTTAATTGGTTTTTATAATAATAACTTTAAATGATTTTATTTAACTTGCTTTGATTCTTTTTATAATATTCCACAAAAATTAAATATCTTCTCTACCTAAGTTAACACAATTTTTAGCAATCGTTAATAATGTCCACAGCATCAATTCTACGCTCCCCAAATGTCTTCAATTGATCAACCTGCAATGTCAATGTACACGATAAGCAAGCTAAAAGATTTGCAGCATACATTTTTTATCTCTTGTTATTTTTGATTTCCCTCCATAATTTTAAATTTACTAATAGACTCGGGATGAACTTGGACAAGACGAAAATCATGTTCAATCAACACATCATCCTCGAGCCGCTGGTCGCCTTGAAGTTGTCCAGAGGTATGTGTACCTTGGGCAAACTCTGCATCTGGGTAGAGACAACTTTGAGGCTGAAATCACCAGAAGAGTGCAGCTGGGCTGGGCAGCATTTGAGAAGTTGCGTCATATCTTGGAATCACCCTTGCCACAATGCCTCAAGACCAAGGTGTTTGATCAGTGCGTCCTGCCAGACATGACCTATGGAGCCCAGACGTGGAACCTAACAGTAAAACTGGCCCACCGGTTACATGTCACTAAGAGAGCTATGGAAAGGTCTATGCTCGGTATCTCTATAATGGATAAAATCCGGAATGAGACCGCAAAAAGACCAAAATAACGGACATAGTCTGGCAGTGTAGCAAACTGAAGTGGCAGTGGGCTAGGCACATTTTTCGTAGAACCGACGGGATGGTGGAGTAAACGGGTTCTCGAGTGGAGGCCACGCCTCGGCAAGCGACTTCGAATTTGTTGTTGGACGACCTCCGGCCAGGTGGACCAATGACTTAAGGAAGGCGGCTGTAGCGACTGGATGGCAAATGGGAGATTGTGCCCTATGGCGTACCCTGGGGGAGGCCTATGTCCAGCAGTGGACTGCTATAGACTGATGTATGTATGTAATAGCTCAGATACCTACCTTATGTTTAAATCTGATGTATTTTCAGATTTTTCCATAAGTACTACCACACCGTAATAGATCACCCTGTATACTATCCGAGAAGTAAATAATCTGAGATTATATTGCCCATGTCCTGTAACTAAACTTGTAGGAGATTAGCATTTCAATAAAATGTTGCTCTTGACGCGGCTATCTCATGTATCTTAGATACAGTACCACGCGTAACACGATTTGTATGAGAAATAAAGGAGCAAAAATATTAAAATCATTATATTTTACTACACACTTGAACATAAGAAAAAATTTAAATGAGGAATGCATTCTATGATTGTTTTGCTCCAATTCATAGGAAAAAATTGTTCATAGAATCCATATTATGTAAGTTATGAGCAAATATTAAGTCCAAAATAAAAAGTGGATTTGTGGCAAATGGCAGTCTGAGAGATACATTAGATAGGCGTAACAGGGCAGTTGCGGTCGTACGCGTGGTGCATTCAACTAGCTGCATTACTAGCCATCATAAGTGCGTAAGAAGCTAAATACCTTTCTATCTAATTCAATCCTACATTATCCCTGATGAATATAAGCTATATTTTGCATGAGAAAAAATAGGGATCCGCGTGAATATTTCGATAATGTAACCCAACGCGTGAAAAAAGTACCAAAAAAAAGTCTCGCGTACGTTGTGGAAATTATTGACAATAGAGCAAAGTGATGTACCACAATTTTATAGAAGATATCAATATCTTAAAAAACGCAATATCATGTGTCTTACTATTACAGTTATGCCACAATAGCTACTTTTTCATCTTAAAATGTGAAATAGTAACGTCGCACCGGTACAAACTACGCCACATTATTAGTACCTGAGCAATAATTATATTTAATCATGAGTGTATTATTTATCAAAACCAGCAGTTACATTAATCATGTAAATAAGCAACATAATGTTACATGTTAAGTGTGGAGTGGCAGAATCGGGGTTTACCATCGTATCATTATTTTCTGTTTTGGCTAGAAAGAAAAATCCAACCAGACGAAATTGATAGTGTTATAACGTGATAGTGTGAACTACCAGAAATACCCATACCTATTAAAAATATGGTGCGTATATTCTGTGTAAAGATTAAACATGCTCTCTTATGCTTGATTAAATAAATAGTATTTTGTGTCCTTAAGCATTTTTTGTTTTATTTTAACGCATGCCTTTGATTGCAATGAGTATTTCATGGTTTCATTTTACTTGCTTCTAGGGTTCTCTCTGAAATCTTCCCTTGCCCTGAAATACCATAGAGAATTTACCACAGAAAGAAGTAGGAGTGCATAAAGAAGATTTTCTTTGGTTTTCTTCTTTTTAAGAGAAGAGACGTAATCTTTTGTCAAAAACGTTAAAAAAGGGCATGTAACGTACGTGCATCGTACGTGATCCAATATTCCAATCTGATCAATTATAGTATATATCTGTTTTTGTATTGTGGGTAAGTATTGATCTAAAATCAGTGTAACAATTATCTTAATCTTCTTATTCTTCTTCAACCCGTTGCCACCCAATGCTAAGTGTAGAGTGGTGTAGGTCTTCTCCTTACTTACCTTTTATTAGCGCTGCCACTTTCCGTCCAATAGGTATGGAGAAGGATAGGAGATATCTTAGTCCTGTCATGTTTAAAAACGTCAATGGATTTTTTCGCTATTTCTGGTCAATATAGTCACCATTTTTATAACGTCGCCTCATTTTGACAGATTACGCGCATTTCATGACAAGACTTACCTACATATCTTCTATCCGTTCCTAAACCTAAGTATTTGACGGAAAGTGACATAAGGTAAGTAAGGAAAATTGTTATCCCGAATAAAGGACATAACGTTTAGCTTGGCTACTGAGTCCATTTCAATGAATGAAGTTTTAAAAATTAGGCATGTTCATATTTTATACTAGTTGATATGAAGTCTTTGCTTGCCCTCCTGAGCCGTCCTCAGAGGTGCATCTTTCTAGGCCAATTTTATTTATAATAATATTATGTAGTTAAATAGTAAAGTTAATAGGTAACTAGAAAAAAAGTATGGGATGGATATTCGCTGAAAATTCACTTTGAGTATTTTATAATTTTCGTTTATTAGTGATTTTATTCTTGAAGGTGGTTTAGTTTTTTGTTAAAAAGTACAACCATAATCCCATAGATAACAAGACAATGATCCATGATGGAACTATTTCCATTACGCTTTCTATGAAGTTTTTGTATCCATCAGTCAGTTAGTTTGTTTAAAGACTGAGGCAGACCAGTTGTAAGCGCATCACGTGCGCATCGCGCGTGCGTGCGATTATACGTTGCAGAAAAAAAAACATACAGCACAGCATCAGCATTGCGCAGTAACATTTTATGTTAACAATTATCAGTCACACACTCGCCCTCACACATAAACCCTGAGGTGTTATCAGTCGATAGAAATAAATTACTTTTCCCTGACTTATATAAATGAGTTATGAGTTATCACATGTGATTTTGTTCAAGTCACCGAAATAGATAATTGATAAAGTCAAAAATTACGTAGTTGTAAAATAATAGATAATATTAAAATCTTCGGTTGATTTAAATTTTTCAAAAAATTATGTTAAGTATGTAAACAGTGGTTTTTTAGGCGTGGGAAAGTTTGGCTTCACGCGTACCACACGATGTTGCGGTATTGGACAGTTAATATGGCAAACATGTTTGATCTGTAGTGTGGCAGTGGTCCGGTCACATTTGTCGATGCCGATGGATGGTAGAGTAATCCGGTTTTGGTGGTGGGGGAGCCCATACCTCAGCAAGTGCAGCGGCGGGACGCCCTTCAGCCAAATAGACCGAAGACTTAAATATTTCCGACTTGATGGCGGAAACTGGAGATCGTGCCTTATGGCGTAGCCTTATGGTATATGTGTATGGCTCTTAAGTTAAGCAGTGGACTGCTATTAGGATGATGTGATGCGTGATGTGTCATATATAAAATATGATTACCGCAAAGCGATGCGGTGTGTAGTGTGGTTGCATTAAACTATTTTCGTCTGTAATGTCGGACCAGAAATATAATAACAAAAAAAATGTGCGGGACGTCAGAGGGGCAAATGTTTAGTTACGGAAAGAATTCACATTGATATAGATAGATATAGATATGTGCAAATACATGTATCACACTTTCAGTACAACATTGTAGATACTTCATCTACTGCAACGTACACTGTTGCACACGCATCCAGTGTGAGTCAGTCTTTAAATTTAAGATTTTAAATTAATACATTTATCTTGATGGCCAGTGTCATAGTATCTGTTATATTTTATCTTTTCATAAAATACAAATCACTATGTACACGTCATTAACGTGCCGTCAAAAGCAGTGTTATCAGCACAATTAAATCTGTCTGATACAAAATATATTTATAAAGGATTGTTTACAAATTTTATCATAGATAGCAGCACAAAGAATTGGTTTTAAACACGATTGAAATTATTTATTTATAGAGTCAACATTAAAATCATAAATGAGTAGATGCTCTTAGTGTATAATTGTCAAAGAAAGCAAAAAATCTATGCTTTACTGAAAAAGTAGATACGTTTAAAGAATATTTTTTTCGTATTTGTGAGTCGATAGTGAAGATTGTAGAGTATGTGTTTAGAAGTTATTTTAAAGGTATTTAGAGTAGAATATTCAATATGATATTCGCCCTTTCTTGTTTCTGTGCTGGCAACACGTGTTTTCCAAGAACCGACGACAACCGACAACAACCGACGACATCCGACGACAACCGTATACAACCGACGACATCCGACGACAACCGACGACAAGTTCGGATGTATCTAAATGTCGGATACAGTCGCCGACTTAGGTCCGGGAGAACCTAAAACTTCATGTCCAATTTTTTTCTCTCTAGGTGATCTGTTTCAAAATTAGTGATTAGACTTAAAATAATAAAACACGTGTTTCAGCATTTTTAAAATTATAATCCTTAAAGGTGTCAAAAGCGGGTCAAAAGTTTACTACCAGTTGGGCTACTCGGTTTCCCATGGGAATGTGACAATTTTCCGGAATAAATTATACTTATAAACCTTCCTCTCAAGTTACTCTATCTAATAAAAAAACGCATCAAAATCCGTTGGGTAATTCTAAAGATATAAGGAGACACCAAACGGGAAGCGACTTTATTTTATACTATGTAGTGATACAATTCGTCTACCTCCGTCAATGCATCTTGCCAATATAAAGTTTTTAAACTACCTCTTATCTGGGCTTCATACAAAATTTTATCTACATTCTAGCCGGCAATGCGTTAATGAAGCGAGACGGATTATCACTACATAGTATAGCAAAGTCGCTTCCCAAGTCTGTCCCTGTTTGTTTGTTTGTATGCTTATATCTTCAAAACCACTTAACGGATCTTGATGAAGTTTTTTTTACAGATAGAGTGATTCAAGATAAAGTTTTTAAGGTCTGGTTCCCGTGGGAAATCAGTTAACAGCGGGTGAAACCGCTGGGCGGGTCGCTAGTTAATAATAATAATGTAATATTCTATGAACCTTGTAAATGTATTTGACATGTATAGTTTTAATCATAATATTCTATATAATATGTACGTGTAAATCAGTACGCCATCAGGCAGAGCTCATTGGTCTTTTAATTTATATACCACCTATTGTAACATGTGTCTCAAAGAAATAAATGATTTATTGATTTATTTATTATTTATTGTGCAGACAAAGGTGTAATGGGAGTTTTTCTGTTGATAGTTTTGAATGTCAAACCAGAGGGCGCTGTATTAAACTGAAATTTTGACGTTTCAATATGGCTGGCGGCAGCCATTGTTTTGTCAGTTTCACGTTGTGTTCGTTACAAATCAACTGTGTTATTTTGATTAACTACAAAATAAACTTATCGCTTTGCTATTATATTGAGTGTCATTCGTGTAAGTAAACAAATAACCAATAATAAATTTAGAACAATTTAATAAACACATAATTTATAAAGTGGTTCAGTTTTTGTGTAAAGAAACGTTATTTCAATTAAGCTCAGCGCCCTCTACATGACACTCGAGTATTCCTAAAAAATTTCTTATTAATAAACTCGATGGGAAGTCCCATGTTGATAAAATATTGTAGCAAAATAATGAAAATAAATTGTAAACCATAATATTTATTTGTTAGAATTGATTCGCCACTTTAAGCCAATAGATTGAGCTACTGCTGAAAAAAATAAGTATGCTTTTATTGTGGATAATATACTCTTTTTTTATCTTTTTACCGAAAGTAGTTTTGCGCCAAATGTACGTGGCCTTTGATCATTTCGCATAAGCATTCATAGGACAGAGACAACCGAGGAACTATTGGCGCATTTTTAGACAATGCTTTTTTTCTGTGATTGGTCGAAAATGTGTTAATGTCAAAAATCATTACATCTTATTGGTGCCAAACGCACAGTTGCGCCTGCTGCCATCTGCAATAAGCTAATTTGAATGAACTTCTATCCGCGCCATTGATTGTACCGCGAACTTTTTTAACATGACACATAATGTACCATGGTTTATTTAACACTCACAGTGCTAAATTATTTTCATAAATGTAAATTAGATTTTCATAAATGTAAATAAGATTTTCATAAGTGAAAATAAGAAATTGAAAAAATGTTAGCGTCGGCTGGGGATGGAGGGACAGATCAAAACTTTTTCTTCTTTCAATTTCTTATTTTAAGTGTTGATACATAATATTATTCCAACAACAAGAAAATAAACCAGCAGAGGCGCATCTTGGAGACAAAAAAATTTGGTTTACATAATGAAACTTGTGTATTGTTCATTTTAAATAGATTTCTACAGGAAGTAACAAAAAGGGTATAATATAACAAGCCGAGAGGATGTCAAGGTGCTTATAAACTGAACAACTTTCCCCATGGAACATAGGTCAAGAGATTAAAAAATTGGACTTGCCATACAGAATTGACGTACAGCTGTTTAATTTACTATGCCCTATGTTCCATAGCGAAAATTGTTTAGTTTCATGAGTATCCTGACCTCCTTTCTGCTTGTTATACACTTTTCATTCTCTCTCTCTCTCTTTTCGTATGGGACACCGAGTCGTCCAACGACCCGATGAACCCTGGTGTCAGAGTTTTTCAACCGCCTGCTACTAGTAGTAGGCCTCTGACATGGTTGTGTAACGACCGCCGTCTAAGTAATCATAGACAGCAACCGGGACCGACGGCTTAACGTACCATCCGAAGCACGGAACCATTTCTTTTCGGACAATCAGATGGTTCAACCTGCAATGTCCTAACCAGACCGGGAACAGATTCACAAAGTGATAAATATCAATTTTGTGAGTGTCCCACCGAGAATCGAACTCGGAACCTTTGCGTCGCAGGCAGTCGCACTACCACTGCGCCACATCGGCCGTCACTTTTCGTCACTTCATGTATATTACTAGTTTTAAAAGTACACGTTGTGTCACATCTATACTCCGTTTATTTTGGAATTACTAACGTGTAAACAAACTTTGTATACCTAACACAGGAAAATTTGATATTAAATTTGTTTACAAGATTAGCAATTCCAAAATAAACGGAGTATAGTCTGGGTGTGAACTGAACCTAAATTTTTACTCAGGATCCCTATTTTAGGTAAGTATTTTTATAGCCTAGGCTGAAAGCCATTATAATCCATAGATCTAGATCGACAGGCTTTTAGTGCCCATTAGCGGCTAGACTTCCTAAAATGGATAACCTAACAGCTATATTTGCAAATACATTTAGCAACACGACAACCTATCCATTTAAAGGATCAACTTTAACTGGTTATTCTTAATATCTGCTTGAAAAACTAGTATATGTATGGCGATACAAGAAGGTTGAATGCTCATTAAACTGAACAACTTTCTTCTGAAAGATCTTATAGTTATAAGGCCTTTACAAGAAAAACAAGTTTGGTATACTTTCATACCCTTGCCGTGTTATGCCGGCTTAGAACAGCATCACCCAAATACTTATCATAAAAAGGGATTAATTCATCCAGGGAATGGGCATCAGCGTGTCCTGTTAAAACAAAATTTTACACTGCGCTCGCTAATCCGCTTGCCAATTTGTGGCTGTTAATGTATGTAATGTTATCCGCTGGAAGAAAATTGAACTAGGTAAGAAAATTCAGTTCAATTTCATGTTGCGTAAAGAAATTAATGACAATAATCGCGGATAGTCTTTTATTTATTGTCATTTCTATTAACTAGATTTTCGCTCAGCGATTTCACCCGCTGCCACTCATTTTCCCGTAGTAATAGATGTTTTCCTGCAGTAAAAAGTAGCCTATGTGTTATTCCAGGTTATACTCTACCTGTGTTCCAAATTTCATCCAAATCGGTCAAGCCGTTTGAGCGTGAAGAGGTTACAAATATACATAAACACACACAAACTCTCAGAATTATAATATTAGTAATAATTAACCGCTAATGCCATGCCGTGCTAGTGCCGTGGAATGCCGGCTTAGGATAGCATCACCCCATTTCTTTTCCGTGGGAGTCGTACTTAAGAGGCGACTAAGGGACTCGAGGGTGTGTATTGCAATTTTAGGCGATGGGCTGACATCCTGTCACTATAGCGAATGACCCTCAAATATTTGTCAGACGTGGCGTAAATGTCCGCTTTTTGAGATCGTTTACGCTCCGCCTACCCTGTATGGGATTAAAGGCGTGATATGTGTATGTATGTATGTATTAACCGCTAAGCACTTGCAAAAAATTGCGCACCTTATCATCTTATGAACCACATACGAACTGCCACCCTAAAAATCAATTCTACCAACCCCTTTATAAAGCCACTCGACATTGTAAAGGGTACTTTAATTTCCCGGTACAGTCCATAAATTCATGGGACGGGCCGAAGTGGTCGTAAGTCATATGCAGACTTTCAAAATGTCAAAAGCCGTGTGGAGAAAAATATAGCGGTTGTCGTTGTGTCTCAGGTAAAAAAAGAAAGAAAGAAATCAGATTTACTACCTGTAAGGATTAAGGATTTCTGTGTTAGTTTTTTTACATACATACATATATCACGCCTTTATCCCTTGCGGGGTAGTCAGAGCGTTAACGGCCTTAAAAACGGTCGCTGTCGCCACGTCTGACAAATAATTTAGGACTGTTTCAGAAACTGCCGTGTGATGCTGGCTTAGAATAGCATCACCCCATTTTTTTTTCCCTTTGGAGTCGTATGAGGCGATAAAGGGACTCGAGGGTGTGTGTCGCAATTTTAGGCGATGGGCTAACAACCTGTCACTATAGCGATACACAATTTTCTGAATAACCCTCAAATATTTGTCAGACGTGGCGTAAATGTCCGTTTCTTGAGGCCGTTTTCGCTCTGCCTACCCCGCAATGGATTAAAGGCGTGATATGTGTATGAATGTATGTTTCAGAAAAATTCGTGTATCTTGTACAGGATGTCAGCCTGTCGCATAAAATTGTAATACATATGAAACCCTCGAGTCCCTTAGTCGCATCTTACGACACCCGCGGGAAGGAAATAGGGTGATGCTATTCTAAGCCACGCGGTCAATAGATTGTTTTTTTTAATAGAGAACGAAGCTACAAATAGCATCCAAGAAACTGCGAGTTTCACACTTTGACGGACTGACGGATGCGTCTGTCAAACACCTTGTCAAATCGCATGTGTTATAGTGCATGGTAAGTGTTTTTTGTTTTGACTGGCCCGATGCAGAGGATAGTACTTGTGCTGTGTGGGTAACGAACCCACGACCCTGGGCATAGCAGGGGGTACTATACACTACACCATCGGGCCAGGCAATACATAGACGACATTCTAAATGCATTCGCTTTTTTCCAATAATCTAGTGTTTCTGTCTGTCTGTCTAGCTATCAGACTATGATTAGGATCACAAAATAACCAAAGCACAACCAGGGCCAGGATTCTTTTTTTTACCCTTGCAATCTCAGCGACACTCAACTGTCATTTTATTGTCACAATTAAACCCGGAACGGGGTCTCCTGGGGGCGCGTGTGACAGAGATCTACCGCGCGGCAGACTCCCGCAGCCGACCTGGCTCCGCACGTATCGACTAGTCGTTCCTGCGGATCCAGCCAGGAAGGCCGAGAGGGGGGCGCAGGTCCTGGGCAGCCCTGCGTTTTCCATAATTGCGTCCCAGGCAACGCAGTGTCTCAGACACTGATAAAATCGTCAGTCACAGACGTGTGAGGCCAATGATGATGATGATATTCATTCTATACTTTAAACTGTTAGCAGAATACGAAACGCCAAAAACTATGCCACTGACACGCTATTTACATAAAACTGAAATAACTTCGATTTAGCTGACTTCGGGCCCTAATGTGTGTATTATAAACACTCACCCGATTGCCACACATACGCTAGCACGATGACAGGTGACATTGTAATGCAGAAATATGATGGGTGTCAAAATAATCATAAATACATTCAGTTGGCACATCGTCTTCTGTACATGGTGTATCAATGAGAATTCACGTTGCATGTGTAACAATTCAGTATTATTTCGAAATGTTCTTTTAAAAATGTTTTATCTGCTCCACCCATTTTCCACTATCTAACCACAAAGTAAGTATTGGTAGGTTATAGGTTGTTTTTTTTATATTTATATTGGGAAAAGTTGTTCAGTTTTATGAGCACCTTTCGGCTTGATATATCCTTTCTTGTTACTCTTTGTATGTTTAGGTACCTACACCATTTAACATTTTTCAAAAACTTAGGTTCCGAGTTCGATTCTCGGTGGGACACTCACAAAGTTGATATTTATCACTTTGTGAAATTGTGCCCGGTCTGGTTAAGACATTGCAGCAAATGGTTACGTGCTTCGGAGGGTACGTTAAGCCGTCGGTCCCGATTGCTGTCTATGATTACTTAGACGGCGGTCGTTACACAACCATGTCAAAGGCCTGCTAGTGGTAGTAGGCGGTTGAAAAACTCTGACACCAGGGTTCATCGGGTCGTTGGACGACTCCTTGTCCCACACAAAAAGAGAGAAGAAGAAAATACCATTTTAAAAAATCTGAAAGACAACTGTGGCAACCCTTGCCGAAAGTAGAAGTAATCGAAAAAAGGCTCGAGTGATCCTAATGTACATTCCCTATTTTGTGATCTAACTTGGCACTTCAAGTTAATTACTTAGTTTTAAGTTTTACAATAAGTGAAATATTATTTAAGTTAAAAGCGAGTATCGTCTGATCTCACAGTCAAACTGTTTGTGCTGTTTTGTGAGACACTGTTTTATATTATAAGTTTGAACACTGTTTTTTGCAATAAAGAAAAAAAACTACCTAAATGCCTGTATCATATGCCTGCAACTCTTAACTTTGATCTTCAACGTTTACGCCTCTCCCGCTTACTTGTTTGCGTAATAAATGGTTTATCAAAAAATAGTAAGCTGTTCTCTTTGACTCTCTTTTCATGTGGGACTCCGAGTCGTCCAACAACCCGTCGAACCCTGGTGTCAGTTTTTCAACCGCCTTCTTCTAGTAGTAGATCTCTGGCATGGTTGTCTAACGACCGCCCTCTAAGTAATAAATCTGATCTGGTGTGAATGTATTACGAGTGATCCAGGTAGCGGTTTTTTCGCTGTAGAAGTAAGCAAGTCAGTAGCTTTCTATCGGTAACACTTTTGTGGGTAGAACCCGGAGCCCAGTCGGCGGCGATGGCAAAAGTTGCAGGTTCAAATCCTGCCTGCAGTGCAATTTTTCAAGCGAACCCAACCCGTAGCAGTGTTTTAAAATGTCATACTCAAATCTTTTATCTTTATTTGTTGACCCTTTTTGCTACACCATGTACAAAATCGAATGCAATTAACATTATTTGACACAGTGAAAGGAACAGATCGGAATAATCAGCTGATCTGTAAATAGAAACCGATTAGTCACATGTACAGACAAACAGATAGACAGATTTAGTGTGAGTCCAATCCAGTGTATAAGTTGTAAAAATAAACTGCGGAATCGTTTGATGCTAGCTTAAAATAGCATCAATCCATTTCTTTTCTGTGGGTGTCGTAAGATGCGACTAATAAGGGACTAAAGGGGTTTCATGGATGTTAAAATTTTGGGCGAAAGGCTACTTGTCACAGTGTGTATCGTCATAGTGACGGGTTGTCAGTTTGTCAGCCCATCGCCTAAAATTGCAATACACACCACGAGAATTAAATGGGGTAATGATATTCTAAGCTGGCATCACACGGCATCCCTTACACCCTGTATAGATAAACAGATAGACAAACATATTGCGTGTCTGATCGTAATGAGGTACAACTAATGCTTCAGCTATTTGTAGTGCGTTTAGTAGACCGTGGTAAAATAGTGGACACACAGACAGGAATAATTGGAAACACTTACAACTAAAATTAAATTAAATTGATGAAGTGAATTTAACTTTATTTAGTTTCAGTTATTTCATAAATTTAATATTTACATTTTCAAATGTTAAGTAAATAATTGTACATTCAATTCAATTTCTTTATTTTCGAGCAAAGTGCGTTGCGTTGAAAAATAACATAAATTATGCCAAGTTTAATAAAATTAAAATAAGACTAAAACTAGAATCATATTACTTGCAAAAATAAAATAAAATAAAGTTAAAAAACAAACAATTATTCAAACATGTAATTGCGTTAAAAATTATAATAACTCAAAAGAAGAATAGGAATAATAATAGATTGTAATAGGTAGGTACGTACATATCATATTTATCAATAAATTGTTCGTTCATAATTATTCAATGTACATAGTAGGTACTATCACTTATTGACGTCATGATGCGTTATTGTTAAAAATAATAATTTATATAATAATCTGTATAAAACAATTTTCATCTTTTTATAACAATTTTGTATTGTTCTTCGGCTCGGGCGGGATAAACAAAATAAAAATAAAGGCGCTGCCTCGGGGCTGGCCAGGTTAATCACACGGCATGAAACTTCACGCCGCTACTATTAGTAAATGACATTTGTTTTAAATTTAAATTCAGACTTTCAAGTGTTTATTTTTGGATTATAGTTTCTGGACCATTGGCCGAACACACACACACATATCACGCCTATTCTCCCTTGCGGGGTAGGCAGAGTTCAAACGGCCGCAAAAAACTGTCATTTACGCCACGTCTGACAAATGTTTGAGGGTCATTCGGAAAATTGTGTATCGCCATAGTGATTTGGCCGAACCCAATTTATTATTTTGTGTCATTGTATGAAACTATGTATATACTACCATACTTTCGTTTGCAGTGGATAAAAACAACTCATACTGGGTTTTTACAGTGTGTAAACTGTCACATAGACAATTCTGATATATTTTATAATGTTAATTTTAATAATGACGCTTAAAAATTTACTTTAACAAATGAGCTACCATACATTGAATCGAAAACTTATGCAAGCGTCAAAAATGACACAAGAATTGTCAAGTACGCTTTACAGACACATAACGCAATCGTACAGAAAATAAGCGACTCTAGAATTCTTAAAAGTTATGCCCTCAAATAATGCCAGCCGTATCGGACTAATCCGGCCGCCAAGCGCGAAGATTGCCCTTACCTTAGTGCATCCACACCTCTGACACTCCATACAGCGGACTCTTTATAGACAACTGTCATTTCTACATGTGCATGTGTGGGTGATCACAGATGTGTGAGTGCAGGGTTGGCATGCTGGTTGATTTTTATACTTGACCTGATGAATACATACAGTAACTACCAAAGAGGATGTAACATGCCTAGCGATAGTTTCTACTAAATTCTCCACTGGTATTTTGACATTTCTCGGGTGAGGGCGGGTCGGGGGCTGGGGTGCGGGGAGGTGAGTGTCCGTTCTGTACATAGACTTATAATATACCACTACGTGTTCTGTATGTATAATATATACTACATTCTATTGGTTATTATATTATGGTGCAGATTGACATTAAAGTTCGTCATTATTTATGTCTGTGTGTCCATAGGCGGTTTCTCCCACTTGCGGTCCGTCGCTGCATATTTTTAACGCACCGTAGCGGATCACATGCGTCTTTCAGAGGAAAGGATATTGTGAATTCCAATCTCAGCGTCTTTCAGGCGAAACAAAATTGCGAATCATAATCTTTTTCCATACAAATACGGCAACGGTGCGTTACTGTGTGTAACAGCTTGGCAGACGCATCTGTTAACGCACCGTAGCCGTCTTTGCGTAGCAATACGATCGAAATTACCAATTGTCTTTCGCCTGACAGACGCATCGTTATATATATATTTGAATCACACTTATATCCCCTACGGGGTAGGCAGAGCGTCAACGGCCGTAAAACGGATATTTACACCACGTCTGACAAAATTTCGAGGGTTAATCAGATAACTATGTATCGCTATAGTGACAGGTTGTCAGCCCATCGCCTAAACTTGCAAAACACATCTAACCCTCGAGTTCCTTAGTCGCCTTAAACGACACCCATGGGTAAGAAATGGGGTGATGCTATTCTGAGCCGGCATCACACGGCCAACGTTACAGTGCGTTAAAAATACGCAGCGACGGACGACAAGTGTGGGAACCGCTTTAGCTAATAATGCCCCGCAGTGACACTCTTATACCAGTAACTATCCTAATAAGATGGACGGTCTGGCTGTTGTATCTAACGACACAATTTACATAAAGGTACAGAACAGAAGTGTCACTTGGTACTTAGTGGCCATTTTGCTCACGCACACATATTTATACACTACGTTTACGGTGGTCAGGGGTGGTGAGGTCCCTCGGGGACGCGGAAGTCCCGATTTGTACATACATACATATCACGCCTATAATCTCTTACGGAGAAGGCAGAGTTGCAATCAAGTAAATACAATTGCATACACAATATACACTTATGACTGACACCGAAACGGAGTCCAGCTCAGCAAATGCTATAGCTTAAAGCTGCAGCGCTGATTTTCAGCTGGAACCGTCACATTTGAGCAATAAAGTGCGCTGCCCGGCTAGCATACCTACTCGATGTACATTACTATAAATACATACATACATACATCACGCCTATATCCCTTGCGGGGTAGGCAGAACGTAAACGGCCGTAAAAATACGGACATTTACGCCGCGTCTGACAAACATTTGAGGGTCACTCGCAAATTTGTGTATCGCCATAGTGATTGGTTGTCAGCCCATCGCCTATATTTGCAATGCACACCCTCGAGTCCCTTAGTCGCCTCTTACGACTCCCACGAGAAAGATATGGGGTGATGCTACTCTCACCACACGGCATTAATTACTATAAATATAAATTAATAATAAAGAATAAATTTAAATACTAATACCTACACACACAGTTACTTATTTAAGCACGATGTGATGTGAGTCTTCTGTAAACCTCTTTATTCTGTGGCCGGACTGTTCCTCCTAACGACTTAACACATAAATGTTGACAGATAACTCACAATCTTACCGGCACTCGCATTTTCTAAGAAGACATTTCAATATGAATGTCAATTTTAGAGAACGGCAGCGATTCTGGGACACTTTGCTACGCTTGGTATTTAAATTCTAGGTTGTGAACTGAAAGTTCTCGAAATCTCAATTAATTTACCATTTTACTGACGATTATACTACGCCATTATTACTAGGGTAAAAAACACCTAGTTGTTACTCGTTTTCTTTTTACTTTTATCGTATTTGAAAATAAATATAATAGTAGTAGGGAGATGGTTTTAAAACTCGGACACCAGGTTTCATCGACAAGAAGTCTAGTTGAAACAAGAGGGACATTCAATTGGAAGAGAAATCAAATCCGATTCTTATTACGGTGGGGGGGGGGGTCACAGCGCTTATTAAAGACTACCACCGTTTGCCCGGTGCAAGAGAAGCGACCTAGACTTCTCGTTAAAAAAGGCAAGAAATTTACCACACCACTGCGCCAAATTACGTATTGCGAGTGAAGCGAGCTCGATAATTCACAATAAATAGGCAAGAGAGAAGTAAAACTAAGCTACAGAAACAGTACTCGAATTTTTACGCTAAAAAGACAAGAGAGGAGCTACACTGCGCTACAGAAACAGTACATGTGTTGCGAACGAAGCGAGCTCGACCTTTTGCGCTAAAAACCAAGAGAAGAGCCGTACTACTGCGCTACAGAAACACCACACATAAGTATTGCGAGCGAAGCGAGCTCGACATTTCAAGATAAAAACAAGAGAAGAGCCACACTATGGTGCAACACTACACAAATAGCGAGCCAAAGCGAGCTCGACATTTTACGTGTGCAAGGCAACGTTGACATTTCAGGTTTAAAGAAGTAAGAGATAAATCATAGGTGCTACGCTACACCAACATTACACGTACTGCGAGCGAAGCGAACTTCACATTTCACATAAAATTGGTGGAAGGAAAATAATTTGATGGAAGATGAGATTATGTGATATTAGCTATAGTATAGTAGAATTCTTGCTAAATGGGGGGGCATGTACCCCCCTCTTGACTCTAGTGTAGGTCATAGGACAGAGACAGAGTCTAAGATGGAGCGAGCTCACCCAAAATAAGCCTGTTCACTCTTACTTTGAATAGATTAGGGTTGTATGCGTTTGGAAACACAGTACACTACACGTACTGCGAGCAAAACGAGCTTGACATTTCACATTAAAATCAGTGTCGAAAATCATCCGATGAAGGGTGTGATTATGTGATATCAGCTATAGTATAGTAGAATTCTTGCTTCATGGGGGTTGTCATGTATCCCCCGACCCCCTGCATACGCCACTGTTGAGATTGTTAGATTGGCTCAAGCATGCTCGGATGTTCCTAACGGCTGACAAAGATGAATTAGGTGAACTCGGCCATAACCTCTTGTGAAGTCACTCGCCCTTTGATTCAAACTAATGTACAAATCTATTTATACTCTTAACTGAATTGACTCAAACTAATACGTTAACGGATGAACCGACAGATCTATAGACCGATGGTTGAAGTCACAACTGTTATCCATTGCGGAGTAGGCAAAGTATGAAGTGAAATGGCGTGGCCAAAATGTGAACTGTAAATTTTTGCACGACTGCCCAATGTTTGTAAAGTTCATATAATGTATATAGGTATATATGTGCGATTCTTTATAGGCCTGAAACTCGTAAACCACTGCAAAGATTCGAATGAGAATTGTATGGGAAGAATCCTTCCATTATCCCGAGTGACATAGGCTAGGCTTTATCTCAGAAAACAGTCGTATTTTTATTTTTTTTAATTTATTATTCTTGTTTCATAGGTTGCAATGACATTTCTCATACTGAGGCACAGAAGCGCCCTCAATTTCCACGCCTATTCTTTTTCCGCACAGACTTTTAACGTCCTCATTTAGTTATTAAAGATATTGAAACTGGCTGATGTAAGAAATTCAAAAATAAAACCCAATTTGACACTTTTGCTTTTCTAATGCAAATGGCATTTACACCAATTTCTTCGGGCAGTTCTTGGTTACAGTCATCACTGAACGGATTTGTATGTCAAACTTTTGACTACTCTGTGGCAATATTCTATCGTAAATAAACTGGCTGATACATGGCTGAAACCATAAAGTTTAGAATATTATAAATCTGAGAGTTTGTGTGTGTGTATGTATGTATGTTTGTCACCTCTTCACGCTCAAACGGCTTGACCAATTTGGATGAAATTTGGAACACAGGTAGGTTATACTCTAGAATAACACATAAGCTACTTTTTACCGCAGGAAAACAACTATTACCACGAGAAAATGAGTAATAGCGGGTAAATCCGCTGGGCGGAAATCTGGTATCCTATAACAGTCAATGCCCTCAATTATGGATATAAATTCTCTTAGCTACGTTAGAAAAGGATAGAAAATATATTAATCCTGTCATATTTAAAAATGTCAATGGGTTTTTCGCAGTTTTAAGTTAATTTAGACGTCATTGTTTTCAATGTCACCTTATTTTGACAGATAACACGTTTTATTCGACAAAGTATAAGACACGACATGACTAAGACATCTCCCATCCTTTTTTAAACCTATTTGACGGAAAGTAGTAGTAAAGAAGCACTAATTTAAAAGTCAAGAGAATCCACAACATTTCATTCCAAATACCGACTAGACTGACTACCGAAACCGACATCAACCTAGCCGTCTCTTCCATCACAAATCACGTTAGCAGCGTCGTGAACAGCTGTTCACGGACGGTTAAAATCACTGAAGACAGTAAATATAAACCTCCAAATGACCTTCTTGAAATGATAACAGAGAAGAACGCCGCGATCCGCGCTTACAAATCCTTCCCAATCGAATCTAACAGACTATTCATGCGCGCCCTACAGAGGGAAGTAAGGCAGCGTGCAGCTGAATGGCGTGACGCCGGATGGGATCAGCACCTTGAGGAACTGAACCCATCCCATCCCGCATTTTACAAGCTGCAACGCTCGCTGAAATCTGACACCATCTCTGTGATGCCGGTACTTAACAGACCTGACCAGACCAAAGCCTTTGACGACGACGAAAAGGCTGAATGCCTAGCTGACAGTCTCGCAGCCCAATGCACCCCCAGCACACTCCCTTACGACTTGACCTTCGTCTCAACGGTCGACTCCGAAGTCGAACGTCTCATTTCACTACCTCCATCGGGCCCTCCACTCAGAGTCATCACTGAGATGGAAGTGCGCAAGGCCCTTAAGGCACTCAAGCCCAGAAAGGCTCCAGGACCGGACGGCATCACCAACCGTGTCCTGAAGATTCTCCCCGATCACCTGATCAATCGCCTCACCCTGATTTTGAATGCCGCCATGGCTAGTTGCACCTTTCCAGCTTGCTGGAAGGAAGCAATAGTCATAGGCATTCACAAACCGGGTAAACCGGCGAATGAGCCCACTTCCTACCGCCCGATCAGCTTACTGAACCCTCTCGCCAAACTGTACGAACGCATGATCTATGCCCGACTCCGTGACCACGCAGAGACCAACAATCTCATACCTGACGAGCAATTTGGCTTTCGACAACAGCACTCTTGTACCCAACAAGTACACCGCATTGTCGAACACATCGCTCTTAAGCTAAATGTCTCGTCCAAACCGACCCCGACAGGAGCAGTTTTTCTCGACGTGGCGAAAGCCTTCGACAAGGTCTGGCACAACGGGCTGGTGTACAAGCTACACCAGCTCGCTGTGCCTGATCGTCTCGTGCTTTTAGTACGTAACTTTCTGTCGGATCGAAGCTTTCGTTACAGGGTGGAAGGCACTCTGTCTTCCCCCCACACCATACAGGCAGGGGTCCCTCAGGGCTCCGTCCTATCCCCATTACTTTTCACGCTATACACTAGCGACATCCCCAAATCGCCCATGTCACAGCTGGCTATGTTCGCCGACGACACTGCCATCTACGCGTCCCACCGTAACCACTTAAAATTAGTTAAGATTCTCCAGAACGCTCTAGACTCCCTCGGGAGCTGGTTCCGTAAATGGAGAATCGAGGTAAATCCGGAAAAAAGTGCAGCCGTGCACTTTCGTAGAGGTTCGTACCGATTAAACGTCCCCGCTGTAAAGCTTTTCGGCCGACCCATCCCGTGGGTCAACGAGACCAAATATCTAGGAGTCACCCTCGACTCAAGACTTAGCTTCCGTAGCCACATTTTGAGAGTCCGCGACCGCGCCGCGTTCGTTTTGGGCAGATTACATCCGATGTTGAACAAAAAGAGCAAACTCTCCCTTAGAAATAAGGTGAGAATTTACACCACCTGCGTAAGGCCTATTATGACCTACGCCAGCGTAGCCTTTGCTCACACCTTCGATTCACATCTGAAAATGCTGCAGGTCATCCAAAACCGTTTCATGCGCAAAGCTACCGGGGCGCCCTGGTACATGCGTAACGCCAACCTCCACATCGACTTAGGCCTCCCTACCATCAAAGCGTACATGAAAGAAGCGTCTCGTCGCTTCTTCGATAATGCTCCCCATCATAAAAACCCCTTGATAGTTGCCGCGTCCAACTACTTCCCCCATCCAACCTCGCGTTTTAAACACCGTCCGAGACACATCCTTACGGAAGAAGATGATGAAATCACAGTAGCCACTGCTGCAGCCATTGCGAGTAGATCACACTCCACAAGCTCCTCAAGCAACCGACGCCCCCGCCGGCAGGGGCGCGGAGGTCCCTCATTTGCTCCCCACTTTGGGAACTACCGGCACGTGCCGGGTAGATTCAGTCCAATACGTTCTTCCCAGAACAACTCGTAAGCCCAATCGCGCCCCAAGGGCGCGATTGAGCTGGTTGTTTGAACAACCACAAGCTTTTCCGGGTGAGCTCCTGCTCCCCACCATACAGTCAGGTGTAGATTAAAAGCCCCGGGGCTAAAAATCGTAGGGTCCACAACTATAAAAAAAACATTTCATTTTACGTTAGATACAAAGGATATATATATATCGTTTAGAGTGTTTGGGATGCTTATTAAAATACACATATTTTCATAATTTTTAATGCAATCGTTTCTGACATGTTATTAAAAGTTGTAAAAACTTCCAAAGTTAGGATTACCATGAAAAAATCCTTTGCTTATAGTAGAAAAAAAAACAGTGGAGAAAACTTCATTCATTCATACGTCAATGTCAATCAGTTTTTTTTTAATAAAGGTTAATAAGTTGTAGGCAAACGAATTTTGTTTTCAGCAGCCAAGTTGTTGGAACTAAACTATCACTTTTTAAAATTTAAAATCTCTGATTAAGAAACAAAATAAAATAAAAAGAACTTGCCCTTTATTTAATGATGCGATAAACTATCTATTAAACATATAATAGAGTATTATTAGAAATTTGAAATGTTGTGGATTTATATCCCGACTTGAGGCCACTATCTTAAAAACAACTGAACTGTTTGAAAATAAGTTGTGTATAAAAATGCAATTGCAAAATTGATCTAAAAGATCTTCTTAAATTCGGTGATTCATTTGAGATGTGTGACAAAAACAGTGATTTAAGGACGATAAGCTCTAACTTCCTTCCTTTTCCGTCGTGTGATGTCGGCTTCGAATAGCATCACTCCATTTCTTCCCCGCGGGTGTCGTAAGAGGCGATTGAGGGACTCGAGGGTTCAATGTGTATTACAATATTAGGCTGACAACCTGTCACTATAGTGCTACACGACTTTTCTGACACGGCCCTCAAATATTCGTTAGACGTGGCTATAGCGACCGGTAACGCTCTGCCTACCCCGCAAGGGATGAAGGCGTGATTTATATATGCATTGTGACTATATCGACAGCTAGCTATACAGGGTGTGAGTCTAATTAACTTAGCAGCGGAATGACGCCCTTAAATTCTAATTAGGGTAATTCGTACCCTCGGCTAAGTCGGGAAGATCCCTTGAGTTTAAGCTTAAAGAGGGTTCCGTGTTGTATTTTTATTGATGTCGGGGTCATTTTTTTTTTTGCATGTTGAGATAAGTTATCAAGTAAATAAATAAAATAAAATTAACTTTTTTCAATGTAGGACAGTATTATCACTTACTAGATTTTCGCCTAGCGGTGTCACCCGCTACCACAAATTTTCCCGTGGTAAACGTTATTCTCCTGCAGTAAAAAGTGGCTTATGTGTTATTTCAGGTTATACTCTACATGTGTTCCAAATTTTATCGAAATCTGTCAAGGCTTGTGGCTGGCCAGGTTACTCACACGGCATGTAACTTAACGCCACCACTAGTAAACGATATTTGTTTTAAATTGAAGTCAAGATTTTCAAATGGTGTTATTTAGATGCGTATAAATAATTGAACACCCTGAACAGGAAAACTCCCCAAAAGTAATAAATAATCTCCCTCTGTTTTCGTGTGGGACACCGAATCGTCCAACGACCCGATGAACCCTGGTGTCAGAGTTTAATAATACAGATACTATACGTAAGATGTAAAAAATTGTTGATGATATCTCAGGGGCTGGGGCCGTTTTCCTTATTTGAAAAGTATCTCAGTTGTGGTTCAATAGAATATCAGTTGGATGGTTTTGGCAGTTTCGTATCCGCTAACAGTTTGAAGTATAGACAATCACAATGGCAATAGTTTCAGTTTCATTCAGTGTCTCAAAATAAAATCAAGATATTACAAACAACTACACTCATGATATGAGGTATGATCCGAGATAAATAGAATGACAATTGAGTTACGATGACATTACAATGACAAAAAATAAGAGAATCGACACCAATTCACGAAATCAAATAACTCTCCACAAGAAGCATAAGAAATATTAAATTCGGTGGCTATTCAAGCTATAATATTTCTTAAAGAAAGTTGTTCGGTTTAACAGGCTGGTTTACCCATTAACGCATTCATACACGCACATACATGCTTACATACACATATCACGCCGTTATTCCTTGCGGGCTAGGCAGACCGTTAACAGCCGTAAAATACGGTCGCCACGTCTAACAAAATATTTGAGGGTCGTTTCAGAAAAATGGAGTATCACTATTGACAGACTGTCAAAATGTCGCCTAATATTATTATAAACCTGAAACCCTCGAGTCTCTTAGTCGTATCGATATTCTAAGCCGGTATCGGTAAATTTAATTTATAAAATATTCATAAATGAGAATAAGAAATTGTAAAAATATCAGCGCTGCACTGTGAGTGCATTATAAAATAAAGATAAAGATAAAATACGTTTATTTTAGTAACATTCAATTAGACACTAAACTAAAATACAGATATCTGAAATGTAGGTACTTATGCGACTAAAGAAGGTCTCCACTCAGCATAATGTTACAAGCAGAGTGACCTGCCTGTAACGTTGGTCTTCCGTGAAGCCAAATGTACACAGCAAAACCGTGATCAATATAAATAAGTATAACACTTATTTTAATTGAAAGACTTATTATGAGAAACATAAAAATAATAATAATAGTCTTATAAATATGTCAATTTATTTCAATTAGTTCTTTCAAGAGCTTTACTCACTTGAATTTTTAGATAAAATATTAAAACAAAACACGATTTTTATAAAGGAATATGTTGCAACTAGCTTAGTTCGACCAAATTAAAATTACTTTATAATTAATTTATTAATTATAAAAAATCATAGTACATTAAAATAATATTCATTTCAGATTTATCTGTTTAACACCCTGTATAGGCATACATATTTCATTTAAAATAGGTAGGTACCTACTTTTTTAAAACAACATTTCGATTTTTTAATGTTACTTCGTCCCCGTGAACAAGATAACAGAAATTATGCAAAATCGTCTGAATATTCATTAAACTGCTGAATATCTCGTGAATATTCTATACTTCGTTAGTGTCTCCTCCTTTTGTCTTTCGGGTAGGATAAAACTTTTTTTTAATTATTTGAATTGTTAAAAGTTAAAAAAGAAAACTGCGTTTTTTGATACAAAAATTAAAATTATTTTATTCCTGCGCCGAGCGAAATTCTTAATAAACTTATATTTATTAACCGTTTATTGTACACAAAAACATTACAAAAGAAACACATACAAAGAATAACGACACAACAGGACAACTTATTTCTACTAAGTAATTTCTTCCTACTGACCTAAACCTACGTAAAGTAAGACTTTATTAGAGGAGTATGCGCGGTATGCCAACTTGCCCTATTTGCCGACCGGCGCGATTCGCCAACTCGCTCTGTGCCTACTCGCGTGTTCAGCCTACTTCAGCGATTCGCCACCTGCGCGATTGTTAAACTTCAGATAAATTGTACACTTAAGTACAAAAACATTCAACTTTTTCATACAAAATGTCGGAAGGCAGGAATAGTTTACAAAATAAATGATGTCAAAGTACGGGTACAATATCGAATTAGTATGTTATAATATACCTATAATCGTCTTTTCGGACCATGAATTTGCATAAAGTTGAATTTCGTGTGAGTTAAATTGCAAAGTGTTGAATCCTTGTTGAATCTCATAAACTTGAATTTGCAGAATGTTGAATATCCAATCCAATCCAGTTCGCAAATGGTCCAGTCAGAAGGATTGAACGCCGCGCTAAGTGACGACCCCAAAAAGCAAGCTGTAGTAACATGCCCTCTGAAACACGTTCTTAGGAAAAGCTGTATGTTTTCACGAGATCTACATTTTAGGTGACAGCTGTCAAACTAAAACCCCGTTTATCTCCGAAACCGTGCATGCTAGACTACTACTTTCATCGGAAAAGTTGTATGTTTTCAAGAGATCTACATTTTAGGTGACAGCTGTCAAACTAAAACACCGTTTATCTCCGAAACCGTGCATGCTAGACTACTACTTTCTTGGGAAAAGTTGTATGTTTTCACGAGATCTACATTTTAGGTGACAGCTGTCAAACTAAAACACCGTTTATCTCCGAAACCGTGCATGCTAGACCCGCAGTTTATTTGTGAAAATGGTATGTTTTCACGAGATCTATATTTTAGGTGACTACGCATGCAACATGCTAGATTGTCAGTTTCTTTGTGGATAATATAAACAAATATAAACAGTTGAAACAGAAAATATATTTGAGAATCAATGAAAAACAATGAACACAACTAAAAATTAACACATTTTAATTCACTCACTACCTTAGTTAGTTATAGGTACTACGTTATGGAATAAAAGTATACCAGTATTTTTATTTTTTAGTAGTTTATACGGGATAATGATTTTAAGCAGCTTTCTAAAGATATCTCGTAGTTTAGATAGTCTGAAACTATTTTCACAATGCGCTTTTCTTTTTCAAGAGCATTTTTTAACCGATTCTTGTTAATCAAGTATGCTTCAGCCCTGTACATTTCAAATATGCTGTTTATAGATTCATTGCGGAGAATTTCGATTAACTGGATGAGTGTTGTTTTTTTTTCGGTGACATAGATTGTTGATTTTAAAGTGCCATCCCTCTAGGCTATTAATAGTGCGGTGTCGCTCGTTATAGCAGCTTAAAATTGCTATATTTTTTTCACTCAACCATTGCTTCTCAAAATATTCATTGAAACTCTTCAATTCACTTGGTGATCCTTTTATTACATGAGGCCAAGCCTCAGGAATGATATCAACTGGTAGATGTGCCAGCGCAATGCATTTAGAAATATGTTTCACATTCTCTTGCGTTTCAGAAATATCTAATGAGCGTGCCTTTCTCCAAACAGCTTGGCCCAAATGAAAGAAACAGCCTGTTATGCTCACGTTAGAGTACACTATACGTATAGCATTAACTGCGGCAATCTCAAAATCCGTTTTGAAGTGTAAGGGATTGAATTGGGGTAGTTTTTCCTTTATAAGTTTGAATAGTCTTACATATGTTTGCTCCGTCTTGTCGGCAAGAAATGCAAAAAATATTGGTAATATGTTGGTCGAAGAATCTGTACTTTTGAAGTCCCCATGAACTGAGTACAGTTGTGCGAACGGGTTCGGAATGGATTTGAATGTTCCGTCACTGAAAAATATGGTCATTTTTTCCAGCATGCCTTCCATTTCCCTCAACATGAATACTAACATTCTGTTACCGTCTTCATCATCATCAATAATTAAAAAATCCTTTATGAAAAGTTCCGGAAGCTCAACATTTTTGAGGGCATCAAATGTTGTTTTAGCCACATTCAAAGCTTTATTTCTTGCTCGCCGCATGGTATCTTTTTTCTGGTTAAAATGAGGCAATGCTTCCACGTAATCATGTTGAATTTTCAAGTGCAATGTCTCCTCATCATAAATACGCTTTAAACCAACAAAATCCTTACTCACTCGCTTTTTTATTTTGTCCATTGTTTGTTCAACGACGTTTGCACAGTAATTTGGGATGCAAGTATGCATCTTTTCACGATGTATACTTTTTTTATCGGATCCTAATGTCAAACTTCCCGGGCATGACCGATCCGTACATCGCCATATACTAGAGTCATTTATGTTTCTTTTTGAAAAGAGGTAACGATGACCAGCCCGGAGTAGTACGTCCCCACCCCTCTTGCTTTTTACAAAAATTATATCCGGTGAAGAGCTACTGCCTCCTGGGATGTTCATTTCTCGTGGAGAATTACTGGTTCCTGGCATATTCATTTCAAGGGGGCAAATACTGCTACCTGGGTAATTCATTTCTAATGTAGTAGTACTGGTTTCAAATATATTCATATCAGATGAAGAACCACTACTTCCGTGAATATCCATTTTTGAATGATTTTGGATGAGGAATTATCGCGTTAGGTACGGAACTTTACAGTTTTTCACGATCGATATTTATGGCAGTAAACAATGGCGCATCAGACACAATCTGACAGAACGAAGGCAAATATGAAAAAAAATTACATGCCTGATACTTTGACAAAAGAGTTTTTATTATCACTGTACATCATGACAGTTTACAAACCGCGCAGGTGGTGAACCGCTTAAGTAGGCTAAATACGCTAGTAGGCGCAAAGCGAGTTGGCGAATCGCGCCGGTAGGCAAAACGTACAAGTAGGCAATTTTTGAATGATTTTGGATGAGGAATTATCGCGTTAGGTACGGAACTTTACAGTTTTTCACGATCGATATTTATGGCAGTAAACAATGGCGCATCAGACACAATCTGACAGAACGAAGGCAAATATGAAAAAAAATTACATGCCTGATACTTTGACAAAAGAGTTTTTATTATCACTGTACATCATGACAGTTTACAAACCGCGCAGGTGGTGAACCGCTTAAGTAGGCTAAATACGCTAGTAGGCGCAAAGCGAGTTGGCGAATCGCGCCGGTAGGCAAAACGTACAAGTAGGCAAACTGCGGGCAGACCTTATTAGGGAGACAGGCGGATAAGGCGTGCACAATAGAATATCTTAATAAGATATAAATAAACATTCACACTATGTATGTATGTCAAATAAATTGTACCTTAAAAGAAATACTTATATATTATATACCGCTATTCTTGCAATTTACTACACTGAAATATAGTAGTATTCTTTTACTCTCTTGTTATAATGTGAAACAAATAAAAAATGAAAAACGACGAAATTGATGTCGTAAACGATAAGTTTACTTCAAACTACAACAATGAGCTTTTCGTTGTGATTTATATTTTAAATCAATTGACCGTTTTAGTGATTTTAAAGACGCATAAAAATATAAAACTTATTGTTGTAAGTACCTTTAAATAAACAGTTTAAGACAACCTTTTGTCCATCTTAGATATTTAATGCTTTTTAAAATGTTTTTAAAGTCTCAAGACATTATTAAAAAACAGTTTTTATAACTGTAGATTACTAACTGTCTCCAAGGAAGATGGGTAGCGATATGATATATTTTTTCCTATAAATAATATTTTAGTTGACCAAACTGCATAAGAGAATCTAAAAATTTTACCTATGTACAGTCGGTTTTACCACATAAGGTACTCCAAAAGAACTTAATTATTTTTGTCCTCAACAATATTCTTTTCTTGACATGAATATGTGTTCGTAGAAAATGACGTTTTTTTTTTGTGGCACTAGTTAAACTTTGTGCCAATGTCATGTTGTAAAGGTAGGGAAACGAAACGCGTTCAAAATTGTATTAGAAATGTATATTTTAAGGATAGTCAGATAGAAAATGACTTCTTTTATAAGAATCATTTTAATTATATGTATTAACTGGGGATAAAAGTGATTTAGTTCTTTTGGAGTACCCCTGTCACCTTATGTGCTACAACCGACTGTACCTACCTTGTGAAAAGTTGGGTCAGTTCTATACACTACTCTTTGATTTTTATTTTATTTTACCCAATATACTTATTTCTATACGATCAAGGATCCAAGTCACGTAAACCAAAACCCTGAAATCAGTGGTCTTAATTAAAAATAACAGAGAATGAGACGCTTGATTGAAATCGCCCGACAAGAGTTGAATACAAACTAATTACAAGTTGACTGAGTTAGGGACGACGCATATCTAGCGGCATTTGGCGTGCGCCGTTTTTAGTTGCCGTGTGATGCCGGCTTAGAATAGCATCAACCCATTTCTTTCCCATTGGTGTCGTAAGAGACGATTAAGGGACTCGAGGATTATATTTGTACTACAATTTTAGGCGATGGGCTGACAACCTGCCAGTTCACATGATTGTCAGACGTGGCGTAAATGCTTGTTATTACGGTCGTTTACGCTCTGCGTACCCCGCAGGTGATTTAGGCGTGAAGCGGCGTGATATTATGTACTTATGAAGAATTATGTAGGTATATCATCTGTCAATTTGTTTTATCTATTTTACTATCATGGTTTAGTAGAGACAGCTTGGTGAAAGACAGACAGACAGACAGATCTCAGTAAAAGGGCCCCGTTTTGACAGTTTGAATACATACCCCAAAAAAAGAACATACCTACACACACACCAGGACGAATGACCCCAAAAAAAGAATATACCTACATATTGAATACAAAATAAATTAATCAAGATAAAATAATTTATTTGCAAAAATACATTAAAAAAGCAATTCACAGATGTCATAGAATAAAATAATACATGTATTTTGTCGATCGATCGATCGATAGATCTACACCGACGTGTAATGCCGGCTTAGAATAGCACTACCCCAATTGTACCCTTGGGTGTCGTAAAAATGCCCAAGGGATACATCCAGGGAATGGGCAGCAGCGTTCCCTGTGAATGTAATATCTTGCAATGCGCTCGCCAATCCGATTGCTAAGCGTGGTGAGTATAGCAACACCCCCAATAGGGGAAGAACCATGTCCAGCAGTGGACTGTTGTGGCCATTAATGTATGTATGTAATGTGATCTACACTGCAGTCACTACTCTGAAACTTCCAGGGTCGTTCATTGTCTTGGGGTGATGCTATTTTACCACATGATGGTATCAACATGAATTCGGTATGTTAAGCTTAGCTGGAAGACATAAAATAAGAAAGTCATTTGGAGATATTCTATTTTTATTTAAAACATTCTTATAATTAGCAAGAAAAAGTTAAAAATTACTCTGATTTATGAAAAAAACTCTAAACCTTCATTTGACCTGTGTGACGTCATACTGATCAAGAATGAAACGAATCTCTTTCATGATCTCCTTCAAGATAACAATTGACATTAGAAACTATAAATCCTCGTACGTCAGTCAACGTTCAGTGTCAAATTTATGTAAACAAAGTCTGATTTAATGGTTTTTTTACGAATCGAGTTCGTTGCAATGATTGTTCCCAAACTACGTCATCAAGCAATATATTTTAAAATCGTACGGATTTTCAAATATAGTTTGTGTGTATGTTTGTTACCTCTTCATGCACAAACGGCTTGACCGATTTGGATGAAATTTGGAACACAGGTAGAGAATATATTTGGAATATATTTTTACCGCGGGAAAACAACTATTAAGTACCACGGGAAATGAGTGGCAACGGGTGAAACCACTGAGCGGAAATGTAGTATATTATAAAATGTATAATAAATTCACAGATAATCAAATAAACAAAGATTATATATATAGCTTAAAATGGTTTATTTCTTCAGAAAAAAGTATAAAATATTTTAACTTTTCACAATGACATGAGCTGCATAATAAAAGCAAACTAAAAGCGATTCGAAATTTGAAACTTCACACAACGGCCATCACCGTTTAGCGCAGTGGCGCCCCTAGCGGCAAAGTTTTTAATTAAATATTTAAATTCATGCTACAACCCGCGATAAGGGCGCGACATGACTCGCGGATGTAGCGCGATTCGGGTGTCTTGATACTTTTGAGATTAATGAAATTTATGATCAAAACGACGCCAAATTTGTTGCCTTCCTTGCTATTTGTTAAAGCTCTATCTTAAGCTATCTCACTATTCTTGCTATCGCTAATTAATCACGAAATAGATAAGTTGCTATGCCAATGGGATATAAATGAAAATTTATTATAAACATTAGGTAAACATTTAGGGGTTCATTCGCAATAGTTGAGCACTTCGTGAGTTTGTTCCCAGTTTGGTTAGGACATTGCAGGCTGAACCATTGGAGGAGACCTGCACTCAGCATTTAGTGGCAACGGGTTGAAAAGAAGAAGAAGAAGACTGAACCACCCGAATTTCCGAAAATAATAATGGTATCTATGATTGCTGAGATATTTCGGATGTCTACTAATGGAAGTGGGCGGTTGAGAAACTCTGGCACCAGGGCTCATTAGGTCGTTTGTCGAATCGGTGTTCCACATGGAAAGAAGAAGACAGGAAATACTTCTGTTCTTCCCCTGGATGAATTTATCCTTGATACGTTTTTTCGACACCCACGGGTAGTTAGGTGATGCTATTCTTAGCTGGCAACACACGGCAAATATTGCCAAGTATCAAAACCAAACGGCCGCGGTACAAATTTGCAGTTAAGGCGGAGTCAAAATTGTTCATTCGAGCATCATCCCGTCTCGGAGCCTTAAACAGAGATATTAAGAAAGCATTTCTTGTGAGAGAAATAAAAAGATAAATCTCTGCCTCGGAGGGCACGTTACGCCGTCGGTGCCGGTTGCTGTCTATGACAATTTAGACGTAGTCCTTACTAAAACTATAGTAGTAGTAGGCGGTTGAAAAACTCTGAAACCAGGGTTCATCGGGTGAAGAAGCTATCTTTTTATTTATTGGTAACAGATTCCTCCTCAGTTCTGATTCGTGTCTGTCGTATTATTTTTTATAATACTCGCTTCAGCTACTCGTTGTGTGCCGGCTTAGAATAGCATCACCCCGTATATAGAATAGAATAGAATAGAATAGAAAAAGTTTATTTCAATGTACAACTTAGAAATTAGAATACATTTAAAACTTAAATACTAGATAATTAGTAGGTACATTGAAAAAGGTAACCACTCAGCAATATGCTGTAATACTGAGTATTACAGCGCTGGTGTTCTGTGGTTCCCATTCGTGCTCTTGCACTGATCGAGACATTAATATAAATTGAAAAAAAAGAGTATTAACTATTGCTATTTAAAAACAAGAATGCTGTAATGAAATTGGAAATAAACATTTGATTAGGGCTTGTATATGTAGACAGATTGTAGACAGATAAGCAAGGTATTATAGGTGAAATTAATTAAATTATTAGTTAAGAATGTCATTAAAAGTTATGCATATTAATTATTATTTTATTATTAATATTATTTTAAGTTATAGAACGGCTAATATTGATGTTCTAAAAGATGTAATTTTAAATGTTTCTTAAATGTATATAACGATGTTGAGTTTCTGATGGGCGGTGGTAGATTATTCCAGCATTTCGTGGCAGCATATCTAAAACTGCCACGAAATGCAGCCGTTCTATAGCTTGGACATATTAAACGAATCGCAAAACGAATGAGACGGTCAGATATATTTAGCTTTTCATACAAATAGATTGGTTTGTGTAATTTTATAATGCCAAACAGAAGAGTAGCAAAGTGAAGGGTCCGGCGTGAGGTCATGTTCAATAAACCATGTTTGTTAATATACGGGGAAATATGACTTCGTGTCGGTATAGGGAAACAAAATCGTACACACGCATTTTGTATTCGTTGTACTAGTTTTTTAGAACGTTCCAGTAAACGATCTCCAACTACTGTATCTACATAGTTTAGCTTTGAGAGGATAAGTGCATCACACAATTTAATACGTAGTTCAGTACTGATGTAGTTTCGAAACTGATATAAAACAGATAACCGGAAGAAGCAATTTTGAACTGTTTGAGCTACATGTTTTTCAAAAGTTAAAGCGCCGTCAAAGTTTAAACCGAGATTTCGGGCTTCGTCTACTTGCTCTATCTGGACACCTGATATATGTACAGAAGGGCGATATGATTTAATAATATCAATTTGTTTTTTAGATCCAGTTACAATGTACTTTGATTTGTCTGGGTTCAATACTAGGTTATTTGCGTTAGACCAGTCGTTGATACGATCTAAGTCTTCGTTTAGTTGATTAACTGCTCCAGATATGTTTTGCGGTTTAGCCGAGATGTAGAGCTGCAGATCATCAGCATATAAATGATAACTACAGTTTTTTATGCAAGACACAATATCCGCGCAGTAAGTTACGAAAAGAATAGGACCAAGTATAGAGCCTTGTGGAACTCCACGAGATACAGGCATTACACTGGAGTGAATACTAGTACCATCAGATTTTTTTAGTTCTACTAATTGGGAGCGATTACATAGGTAACTATCGAACCATTTTAACGTAGAATCATCAAAACCGTAAAAAGAGAGTTTAGTTAAAAGAAGGGAAATATCAATCGTATCAAATGCCCGGGAAAAATCCAATAGTGTTAAAACAGTCCCCTCTCCCATGTCACGTGCAGTTAGAACATCATCAACAACATTTATCAAAGCTGTTGCAGTACTGTGGTGTTTTCTAAAACCAGACTGGTTTTTGGGCAAAATCTCATTTTCATTTAAATAATCTGTAAGCTGGATAGTGACAACTTTTTCAATAATTTTTGACAAGAATGGTAGTATACTAATCGGTCGTAAATCTTTCAAATTAATTGGATTGGCAATTTTAGGAAGCGGTGTTACTATCGCTATTTTCCATTGAGACGGAAACGTTTCGGATTTAATAGATGTGTTAACCATTGCTGTTATAAGAGTAAGAGTTCTAGGTAGTGTTAGTAAAATCATGTCCATAGATATTCCATCGACGCCTATTGCATTAGTAGAAAAGGAACTAATTATTTTAGCTACAAGATCTTCATTTACAGGTGTCAATTTAAATACTGCTGTACTATGTTTGTTAGTTTTAAAGTGTGATAAATATGAATGATTTATGTTGGTTTTACCAGGAAGTGATAAAAAATGGGAATTTATTACATCAGGATCGTTAAAATGAGGCGGAAGTTGTGTTGATTTGTCTTTATAATTTACAACATTCTTTTTAATATTTTTCCATAAAGTTCGGGGATCATGTATATGGTTATTAATATTTACCTGAAAGAAAGATATTTTTTCTGTATAAAGCGCGTTATTAACAATTCTTTTCAAATCCTTATAGTATTGTTTATGTGTTTCATCACTAGAGCGTTTTGAGCGAGTATGTGCGTTATCCCTTAATTTCATCATTTCTTTTATATTATATGTTATCCATGGATAAGACTGTTCTTTAATAACTACACTTCTATAAGGGGCATGTTTATCATACAACTGCAATATTTGTACGCAAAATTCTTGCACCATAATGTTAACATCCGAATTAATATAAGAGTCCCAATTTATTGCGTTTACATCTTCATTAAACAATTCTAAGTCTATGCTTTTCAAAGGTCGATAGATAATGCGTCTCGGCGTTAATTTTTCCTTTTTTATTTTAAATTTGCAGTAGATAAAGGCATGGTGGCTCAAATCAGGTATGTGGTCCACTTTGATTTCTGTTGGTAGAATATTTGTGCACAATATATCAATTAGAGTCTCTTTGTAAATAAGAGTCTCTTTGTTGATAGTAGTGAAATGGGTTGGATTGGTGATGTGTTGCTGAAGGCTAATAGAGTTCAAAAACGTAGAAAGTTTCTTGGCTTCTACAGAATCAGGTTTTAAGCAATCTATGTTAAAATCACCTAACAAGATAATGTGATCAGCTGACCCAATAGAAGTGACTGTATCCGTAAGTGCATCCAAAAATATATCTATATTTTGCCAGGGAGGACGATAAGCTGTACCAATTGCCAGTTTGATTCCGTTTAGAGTAACGCTTAGCCACATCTGATCTACACCCGGTGTATCAGGGTGAACTATTCGTCGCGCGGTGATGCCCTGTTTGATGTAAAAGCCAACGCCCCCACCGCGCTTGCGGCCACCAGCGTTCGCCGCTATGCGTGGCACGAAACGCAGTTGGTAACCCTTTGGAGTGGGCGCGCGTGCTTCTTCACCTGTCCTAATCCACGTTTCATTTATAGCTAAAATGTCCACCGCATAGCGTTCGATTGCTACCAAAAACTCGTCATGTTTTGTCCCCAAAGAGCATGGATTTAGTAGGCCTATCGACAAAAATTGGTTTCTAATAAACTGAATTACGAATGCACAAGAAATTTGAATGAACTTGCATAACAGTAGAAAAGCTCTTAGATATGACACATGCCGTTTATCTGTTAATTTGTATACAGTAAAAAAATCTTGTAAGTGATTTAGAAAAATGAAGTTAGTATGTTTCAATTGTCTACTTGTATGAAAAGCATTAATAGGGATAATAATCTTATAATTATATTTATGCGGAGCCTTACAGCATAATAATATAGTCGTTAACTTATTGTAGAAAAAATTATATGGGTGTCACATACATATATCACGCCTATAATCCCTTACGGGGTAGGCAGAGTGTAAACGGCAGCAAAACGGACATTTACGCCACGTCTGACAAACATTTGAGGATCATTCAGAAAATTGTGTATCGTCATAGTGGCAGGTTGTCAGCCCGTCGCCTAAAATTGCAAAAAATATACGAATACTATTATACTTAAATACCTTTACGTTAAAATACTTAGAAACCTATTTATATATAAATATATTATACATATACTAAATACATACTTACATTAAAATAATATAAACAAGCGAGATAAAGAGTTACAACATTACGCCCTGCGACAGAAAAGGATACAAAATAATAGCTGTCACTGAGGCTAAGTAACACTTTTTACAATATTTTAAATACCTCCTTGGTTGGACCAAGTACTATTATATATTCTGTGGTTCTACAAAATACAGCTGTTTACAGTTCAATTCGGAAAATTCTCTTAACTTACCTTAAAATTAGCGCTCCCGAGGGCCGATGTGGTGCAGTGGTAGTGCGACTGCCTGCGACACAAAGGTTCCGGGTTCGATTCTCGGTGGGTAACCCACAAAGTTGTTATTTATCACTTTGTGAATTTGTTCCCAGTCTGGTTAGGATATTGCAGGCTGAACCACCTGATTGTCCGAAAAGAAAGATCGTTCCGTGCTTCGGAGGTCACGTTAAGTTCCGGTTGCTGTCTATGATTACTTAGACGGCGGTCGTTATACAACCACGTCAGAGGCCTACTAGTAGTAGTAGGCGGTTGAGAAACTCTGACACCAGGGTTCATCGGGTCGTTGGACGACTCGGTGTCCCACACGAAAAAAAGAAAGAAGCGCTAAGCGCTGTCCCTTCCGTCAAATAGGTTTAGAAAAGGATAGTAGATATCTAAGTTATGTCATGTCATGTGTTATGATTTGATGCAAAATACGCGTTATTTGTCAAAAAAAGGGGACGATGAAAATTATGGCGACTAAATTGACTCGAAATGGCGAAGAACTCATTTAAACATGACAGGACTTAGATTAGATATCTCATATCCTTTTTTAAACCTATGAACAGCGCTTCTTCTTCTTTTTCGTGTGGACCCCGAGTCGACTAACGACCCGATGAACCCTAGTGTCAGATTTTCTCAACCGCCTACTACTACTAGTAGGTCTCTGACATGGTTGTATAACGACCGCCGTCTAAGTAATCATAGACAGCAACCGGAACTTAACGTGACCTCCGAAGCACCATCTTTCTTTTCGGATAATCAGGTGGTTCAGCCAGCAATGTCCTAACCAGAATGGGAACAAATTTACAAAGTGATAAATATCAACTTTGAGAGTGCCCCACCGAGAATTGAACCCGGAACCTTTACATCGCAGGCAGTCGCACTATCACTGCGCCACATCGGCCGTCGCTTATTGCGCGAAAATTTATTTCCCGATTGAGTCTAGTGGCTTACTGCTTCACTCAAATTATCACCTAACTTGATAATTCGGGAAATCATAACTAAACCATAACGCAATAGAAATACTAAGGGAAAATACGCCGTGTGTCTGTACGCCCGTGTATTTGTACAGGCTAATTGGAACGCGTCGTCGCCTGCGGGTGTACTAGTGATGGGAGTAGTGTCGATAGATTAGAGATTTATTGTTATCGATTTTAGCCGTCGAGTGTGATACGCAGGACGGACTCAGGTTACATACATATATCACACCTTTATTTCTTGCGGGGTAGGCAGAGCGTTAAATTCCGCAAAAAATACGGTCACATCTAACAAATGTTTGAGTGGCGTTTCAGAATAATCGTGTAACACTATAGTGACAGAAACTATGAAACTGAATAACTTTCCCAATGGAACGGAGGTCGGTATCAGAAAATTAAGTTTCATAAGAATGTATGAAATATTTATTTTGACGTATGCCCCCAGAGTAAAAGATTTTAAGTTGGTTAAATAAATACTGTAAGGTGAGTGTAGCCGTGAACGGAAACGAACCATTTCACAAAAAAAAACAACAATATATTAGAATGTCCGTTGCTCATGTTTCGATTTTATTGCACACTAGTAGTGAAATATTGGGCATTTTGAGCCAACTCCGTTCAGCCAGGGTCCCTCCGGGACCCTGGCTTCACTTCGTTGTCTCAAAATTGCCCAATATTTCTCTACTGCTTCATAACCGCAATACCATATTACCGTTTCAAACTATGTGCTTACACAATCAGCTGGAAGTACCATGGGAAGTAACTTCCTGGGAGTCTGGGAGGAACCTCTCACTGATCCATGTTAGCCATAGCAAGTATAATGGGTTTACAACCTTAGAAGTTTAATCAGTTGAAAGCACCATGGGAAGTCACTTTCTGACTAAACCTTGAGGTTAAAAACTCAACAGCCTACCTATCCAGTATCTATCTTACTATGTGCTTACACAATCAGCTGGAAGTACCATGAGAAGTAACTTCCTGGGAGTCTGGGAGGAACCTCTCACTGATCCATGTTAGCCATAGCAAGTATAATGGGTTTACAACCTTAGAAGTTTAATCAGTTGAAAGCACCATGGGAAGTCACTTTCTGACTAAACCTTGAGGTTAAAAACTCAACAGCCTACCTATCCAGTATCTATCTTACCATGTGCTTACACAATCAGCTGGAAGTACCATGGGAAGTAACTTCCTGGGAGTCTGGGAGGAACCTCTCACTGATCCATGTTAGCCATAGCAAGTATAATGGGTTTACAACATTAGAAGTTTAATCAGTTGAAAGCACCATGGGAAGTCACTTTCTGACTAAACCTTGAGGTTAAAAACTCAACAGCCTACCTATCCAGTATCTATCTTACCATGTGCTTACACAATCAGCTGGAAGTACCATGGGAAGTAACTTCCTGGGAGTCTGGGAGGAACCTCTCACTGATCCATGTTAGCCATAGCAAGTATAATGGGTTTACAACCTTAGAAGTTTAATCAGTTGAAAGCACCATGGGAAGTCACTTTCTGAGTGTCCGGTAGGAACCCCTCACTGCATGCTAATAGGCTTAAAACCTTTTAAAATTATAGATATGTTTAGATACTTACGATGTTCATCAATCAGTATACTTACTTTATATTACCTTTATATAATACCTTATTACCATTTACCATATCGTATAACCATTTAACCTGTTACCTTAGGGATGTATAAGGAAATGGAAAATAAGTATGACACAAACAAGACAAGCCAGTAGCCTTATAAGCAGGCTAAGGAAAAAAACTTTTTTACAGTAATGTGAACAAAAATTATTGTCTTCTTTGTTTACGTCGATCGGCCTTTCTTGATAGTTATTAGGTATTTGAACCAGTCAAGCAGCATAGGCAGCATGTTACCATGTAAAAACTGTAACAAAGAAAAACAGGAGATTACTAAATATGCTATAAGAATTAACTGTGTATACATTTTATTTTATATAATAATATACTAACCTTTTTTGTACAATTAAAATCATCAGTTCTCTCCAAAGGGTGTGTTTTCAAATACAAATCCTTGAGACCTAGAAATAAGAATTACAATTAATTTATAATCATGACCGGAATTAATATAATTTTCAGTTACTAAGACTGTTTTTTATATTTTGATGAATGAATTTTAAATTAGATAAAATAAAAATAAATTAGCATTTTATTTTTTCTGGCGGTAATAAGTTTTATTTAAAAAATATATGGTTATTTTTGATATAGTTTTTAACTTGAAAGAATGTTTTAGTACAAGTTGCGTTACGTAGTATTTTTCTTTAAAAATTCAAGTAGAAAAACATCTCATAATGAAACTGGATTCATATATTATGTCATAATAAATTTAATTTAAGTAATGAAAACATAAAGTCCTATTAACTTAAGCGCAAATATTTTCATGGTATATTCTACTCGTGAAACCGAACAACATTTTTATATATTTTCGGTTTTTTTTTTTTTTTACTTTCCTGACAAAATGTTCCAAAACTGTCGCGTAAAAAGTCATTTCAGAAAAATGTTACAATAAATATATGCAGTTTTACGAGTAGGTAACACACCATAAAAATGTATTGAATTTAATAGACTCATAAATGATAAAAAAAAAAAAAAAAACAAAGGAAATAGCTCACCTGTACATAATCAGGTTATGCAATCCGTTTTAAATCACTATAACTTTAGATACACTTTTACTTTATTGAAAAATTTTGCACGTGGAGTTACAAGTGCACCTCATACGGTGCGACATTTGGAGTGAACAGGCGCACGAAATTTTTTCATACAGTTACTAAAAGGTACACTTAGATTGAATACTGTGCACGGCCCGGCATACATTGTTGGTTATGATTAGGTGTCATTACAATAAACTCAAGATAACTAGCAATGTATGCCGGACCTTGCATGGTATTCAGTCTGGTATTAGTTATTTCAGGTATAATTTAGGCCGAGAGCTTAATGAGATTTTCATAATTATTCTTTGGTTTAAGAAACATTCTTATTGTTTAATTTTTATTATAAATTCATGAAAGCTGTAAAAAAAGAGAATAAGTTGATGTAGTTACTTACTATAAAATTTACTACCGTATCCATATAGATAAATAAAATACGAAGTTACAATAGAGATTCAAATTCAATTAATCAAATTTATTGAAAATATTACATAGGTTAGTAATTTTTCATCAAAATCTAAGTAAATTAAATTATTTAAATGAAGCCGACATAGTCTTTCTGACCTATAAACGCATTTCTAAGTATGTTAATCTGAATAATCTTTTAATTTAAAAAATAATAATAGTAACTCAGATTAAGACCGTATATTTACATATAATTTATATTTGAATTGATAATATGTATATGAAAGAAAACATTTAAAAATATCGAAAAGCAATAGAAACCAAGTTCAGATCCTAGACTATAAGGTTTTGTGTAGCAGTCACATCGCAAATTATGACAAACTTACATGTACAGAAATCACGCTCCCTTGTGGGGTAGGCAGAGCGTTAACGGTCCGTCGGTTCATAACGTTTACGCAAAATAAAAATATAGATAAATATATATTGATGTATAGATGCAAAGTGCACAATACCAATTCCATACATATATTACATACGATGAACTACACGTGACATCTTTTGCGCCCACTAAAACATTAAATACTAGACAGATTTGAATAAATTTCGAATCGAATTTTTCATTTTAAATTTTAGGCACTAGATTTGAAAAGAATACCGACAAATAATTATAATAGAATATAAAATTGAACGATTTGAAACATATAATTTAAAAACTTCCATGAAAATATTTGAGTGAATCACCATAAGTATAACACGTCAGCGTTATCATCTGTGATGTTTACTGATCTTATAAAAACATCTTAATTAGTAGCAGTTATAATAAATACATACTATGCTTTCCAGACGAGTTGGTGAGCGGCATCTTAAACTTAATTATTTTATAGTTTTACCGCAACATGATTGCAACACGATATGGTGTCAAATTGCTTCGTTCGGTACAGGCGGCGGTGATTCCGTAATTTCTATGTGCAACTAATGCAATTTGTTAATAACGGTAAAATAAGGCCCTAACTCACTTCTTTTGTTTACATACAATACAATGCAAATGCGTAAATATGCATATATGACATAAAGCTCACAATCGTAATAATTTAATGAGTTTGTTACGCCGTTTAAGAAATAAGTTATACTTCCTTATTGCAAATTTGACAATAATTTTCTAATAAATTTTAAAAAAGACTTATGTCATATCATTTTCATGCAATTTTCATCGATTTTCCTTTATGCTTACTTTAAATAAAATCCAAATTGAATTTGAAACTATCTGCCGCTTACATAGTTTTTATATTATGATCAAAATTGATGAATTGTCAATATTGAAAAATATATAAACCCGTTTTCCATCATTTCTCCAAAAATATTCTACGGACGAGAATCTACGCTCTACTAGTGAATCAAGCAGCTGAAGCAAGAAGCCAGCAAGAAGTTTATCTTCCTCAACTTCAGGGCTTCAAGAAGGTGAAACGAAGATTTTTTGACGAAATGTACGTAAGTGTATTTTTATTTTCCTACTTACGTTTCTGTGTTCGAAAGTTTTTAATACAATAAACCTATCCCTATCCCACTAAATTAACACTTTAAGAGTTCATCATATATAAAAACCATTATAAGTTGATCCCTAAAAAGAGTAGGTTGATATGATGACAATAGTACACAGTGTAACAATTTTGTTTTTGATTTTAGGTCGGACTCTGAATTTGATTATTCTCCGGTGGTGCCCCAGTCGCAGGTGCAAGTGCAGCGCCCTATTTTACCCTCAACATCAAAAGGAAAAAGGAAGTCGGAAGACTCTGGAAGGTAATTTTTATGTACCTATTATTAACATTCTTTTGTTTTGTCGCGGTACTAGTTTTTTCTGACCTCACAATGTTTGTCCCTCCAAACATATTCATTGCTCTGAGCCTTTGTATGTTATTTTAGTAAAGTATACCTAACCTACAATAATTTTGTCTAAATTCTCATGGTTTTTAATAATTGTATATCGGTAATGTTTTGTTTCCTTTAAAGAAGTTGTGTTTTGGTAAGATTTGTAATGTTGATGTTTAAAATGTTTTTTCTTTTTACAGGTCTCAAGCAAAGAAGCCGAAAAAGAATATCTTTTCGATCATACAGGCGGAAGAAAGCGCGGTTCCTGAGGGCCCTCGCAACGAGTTGTCGTCGTTCATCACCAAGGTCTCGCAAGGCCACACTCGCCGCTGTTCAACCTTGGCAGGTGACTTCTACACGGAGTTGAAAGTTTATAAGGCTGAAGACATACGCAATGTTCCTTCGGATCAGCGTTATAAGAAAGCTCTTGTGTCCATGAAGCTTTATTGTAACGAGGGTTCGAAGGAATGGGATTGTCTCCAAGAGTTTTTGGGGGCTACAAGTAAAATTTTTGACGGGTCCGAATCGGTTTTCTTTAATTATAAGTGATTCTTTTTGAAATAAACTTACCTGAATGGTTAGAATTTATTTCGCATTTTATTGATTTCTGTAATTTTTCATGTGATTTCTAATACATTACCAATTTTTATTTGATAGATACTTACATTTTAGATTTGAAAATGCCTTTCTGCTCAGTTTGTAATATTTCTATTAAGAATACATCATGGATAGGACATTTACGTAGCAACCAACATAAAAAAAACGATACAGCTGAAGGTTATAGTGATGGTATTCAAATTGTAGCATCAGCGTTTCGTTCTCGTATAGCTACATATAAAGTTTTAGCAGACGATACTAACCAAGGTTCCTTAGACACGTTTTTAAACTCTATTAAAAATAAAGTAAAGTTACTATTAGATGAAAACTTAAAAAAACATGTTTGCATCAAAACAAATTTTGAACTTTATTCCTTGTTCTTGTTATTTAAAGATGACACACAGGAAGTAAAATCTGTATGCACAAAAAACATGATTATTTACCGTAACTACGATTTTAATATTTTATTTGATAAAATATCGAGCAATCTGCAAAAGAAACAAGAAGAATTTCAAGAACGGGACAGTGGGTGGGCTTTTTTAAGTACCTTGCACTTAGAAGTTAACATTAATAAATATGAACCCTTGCGTGGTTCAACTTATATTGAATTACCAAAAGCAATAAAGAGTAAAAAAGCTTGTATAAATATTCAAAATAAGGATGAATATTGTTTTTTATGGTGTGTAACGGCTGCTCTTTATCCTGCAAAAAGTCACCCTGACAGAGTTTCTTCCTATCCAGATTTTCGTTCTGTTTTAAATACAAAAGGAATGTCGTTTCCAGTTTCATTTGATGACATTCAAACTTTCGAAAATAATAATCCTGGTCTAAGTTTTATTATATACGGTCTTAAGAAAAATAAAACTGTAGTCGGACCGTTGTACAAGTCACATAATAAAGACAAGAAAAAAACGATTCACTTACTTTATATAGAAAATAACACTAAGGCTCATTACTGTCTTATTAAAGACTTATCACGTCTTGTAAGAAACCAAATTACAAACCATCATGGTAAGATCTATTTTTGCGACTCTTGTTTAGTTTTCTTTAATTCTCTCGAAGAAGCAAATAATCATATATGCGGAAGTATTGCAACAATACTGCCTGAAAAAGGATCAGTTATTAAATTTAAAAATTATGAGCGGAAACAAGACGTGCCTTTTGTTATTTATGCAGACTTTGAGTCTATTCTAGAAAAATGCGATAGCGTGACTTCTGATGCACAATCTGATACGCAATCGAAAACTTCGAATACGTTATACTTAAATCGCCACGTTCCAGCTGCATTTGGTTATCATGTTGTGAGTTCCATAGATCCTAGTTACAATAAATATGTATCGTATAGAGGCACTGACTGTGTGGAACAATTTGTTTCTTCTATTTCACGCGACGCAAAAGAAATTCATGAATATTTGTCAAAGAACACACCAATGGTCTTTAATGAAAAAGACTCTGAAAATTTTATCAGAGCAAATGTCTGTCATATTTGCGAAAAACCCCTTTTTGGTGACAAAGTAAAAGACCATTGTCACCTTACTGGAAAATATCGTGGTGCGGCACATAATTATTGTAACTTACGATCTCAAGTGCCCAAATTCGTTCCAGTTTTTTTTCATAATTTAGCTGGCTATGACTGTCACTTGTTTATAAAGGCTTTGGGACAAACAATGGGGCAAGTGAAAGTTATTGCGAAAACAAAAGAAAATTACATATCGTTCACAAAATTGATTATAGTCGGTAAAAATGAGTTTTTTCCTATCAGATTTGTTGATTCTTATAAGTTTCTTGGTACAAGTTTAGAAAAACTAGTCGAATCAATGAAAAAAGAGGATTTACATAATTTAAAATCATACTTTCCCAATCCAACTGATTTTCATCTACTTTCACGGAAAGGTGTGTATCCTTATGAGTACATGAACAGTTGGTCGCGTTATGATGAAAGTTCTCTCCCAAGCCATGATAAGTTTTTTAATTTGCTAACAGATGAGAATATTTCTAACGAAGATTATGATCATGCAAAGCAGGTTTGGTCAAATTTTCATATAAGTGATTTAGGTTGCTTCACGGACTTGTATCTTAAGTCTGACGTCTTATTAACAAGTGACGTCATGGAACATTTTAGAAAAACATGTAAACGTCATTATAAGTTAGATCCTGCTTTTTACTTAACAGCTCCGAGCTTATCTTTTGATGCTATGTTATATAAAACAGGCGTTGAATTAGAACTCATCGATGATCTAGCAATGATACGAATGATCCAGTCTGGAATACGAGGTGGCATATGCATGGTATCACACAGATATGCTTCTGCGAATAACAAATATATGCCAAAATATGATCTAAAAAAGCCTGATTCATATATTGTCTATACAGATTGTGTAAACTTATATGGCTTTAGTATGTGTCAACCTATGCCATACTCAGGTTTTAAATTTTTAAATCAAAATGAAATTGAATCTCTAGACATCAAAAGTATCCCTGATAATAATGAACAAGGTTACTTTCTTGAGGTAGACCTTGAATATCCAAAACATTTACATCACAAGCACAACGACTTACCATTCTGTCCTGAGAAGTGTATACCTCCTGGAGGCAAACACCCAAAACTTGTACCAAATCTCTACGATAAATATAAATATGTTGTACATTATGTTCATTTAAAGAAATGTCTTAAGCACGGTTTAATTTTAAAGAAAATTCATCGTGTTATTTCCTTTAACCAAGGCTCTTACTTAAAACATTATATAGAATTAAATACACAACTGCGTCAACAAGCAAAATCAACATTCGAGCAAGATTTTTTCAAGCTCCTTATAAATTGCATTTTCGGTAAAACCATTGAAAATAATGAAAAAAGGGTAAAAGTCTTTCTCACAAATCAGTGGTCAGATCAGACTAATAAAACTAAAAAAAGAAATACCGCTGATAAGCTTATTGCAAGTCCAAATTTTCATAGCGCTTCCATCTTTGGTGAAGACTTAGTTGCAATTCAACTCAAACCTGAACAGGTTGTTTTGGACAAACCATTGTACATAGGATTCTCTGTTTTAGAGATATCAAAAGCACACATTTACGACTTTCATTACTCTGTGATGCAACCATTCTATAAAAATCGTTTGAGGATGTGTTATACAGACACCGATAGTTTAATTTATCATATAGAAACTAATGATTTTTATGAAGACTTGAAGACAAGTTTATTATCGTATTTTGACACAAGTAACTTTGATCAGACTAATGTATATAACATACCACTTATAAATAAAAAGATCCCTGGCTTATTCAAAGATGAACTTGGTGGAAAAGTAATTCATGAGTTTGTTGGTTTACGTTCTAAATTATACTGCGTAAAAACAGAGGCCAGTGAAATTAAAAGAGCTAAAGGAGTAAAACGGTGTTGCATTCGAGATTTAAATATCGAAAACTACAAAAACACTTTATTTACTGGTGACATAGTCCGCAAAAAGAACAAAGTCATTAAAACACGAAATATTCACTCGCAGTGTGAATAAAGTCGCATTATCGTCTAATGACGACAAACGTTTGATATCCACAGACGGAGTTTCAACGAAAGCCTGGGGTCACGTCAGCATATTTTCAATATGAACGTCTTTCACTACTCTTATTTAGCTAACATTTGTATTTTAAAGCGGACATACAATTTAAAAAATATTGAATTAGTAATTGGGCTTTGGGCAGATGTTGATTTCAAACCTAAAATTTTAGTTCTATCAAATAATGTATGTATTTTCTCTTTTACAAGTGATGAATTTAATAATTATAAAAAATTAAATACTTCTGAAGCGTATATTTTTTTTTATACTAAACTTAGTGATGAAGATATTATTCAAGATATTGTAAATATGTTTTCTATTTACTCAAATTGTATTTGTGTATATGTTAACTACCTATGTAGCTTAGACGATGATATAAAGCAATGTATTCGTAAGATTTTGTTTCTTATCAAACAATATGATATATACTGTTACAAAGTTAAACATGATGTACTTATTAATAACTGTGATAAAAATTCACTTATCGAAAATGAAATGGTAACAATAGGTTTGGATTATTTTTTGCCAAGTATGATTTTTATGATGTAATTTAAGGGAAATCAATAAAATGTTAAATTATTTATCAACTTTTATTTTTTCTATCCATCTTACCTTGACTGTTGCCTTTAAATTAAAAATACTTTATTGATCACAAGACCCGTTGTAAAATAAGACCTCATATTTAATACTTGCTAATTCAAACCAAAAACGCTGACTCTTTGCGTCTGCGAGCAAAACAATAACATGTTAATACATGTTCAAAAATTGCTGATGGTGCTAACACCGTAGCACGTGTCTGTGATGATGGCGCAATTGACACACCGCGGGGCGGAAGGTGTCAAATTAATATTGTACGTAAGTATCAATTAAATTATTTTCATTTTAATTTGAGCGTTTAGTGAGTTCAGATCTCCACCGTCTATCTTTCCGCCATGTCAGCTTCATCCCTAACAAGTTTTATATCTTCAAGTGATAATAAAATACCGAAATATATTTTGAAACTAGAACTCTTAAAATGTGTAGAAAATGAAAATACAGTGGTAGCGCGGTCGAACATTAAAACTCAGTACGTGATTTATGATGAAAACGATAATGTGTTGTACAAAATATCTCAGTTATTGTGGCAGATTGGCGCTGAAGTGAATCATCGGAATGAACAGTCGTGTGCTATAGATATAACAAGGTGGGTTTTCGAATTATTATTATGTAACTATATTATTTCAATACTACTTTGGTAAGTTGTATTTTAAACTTGATTTTTATTTGTTGCAGACAAATATAACCTATCACCGGTTTTCAGCCTCCCAGCCTTGTGGCGCGATGCTCACGCCAACTACGAGATGTGGCGGCGTCGGCGACGGCTACGACGGTGGAGATACTGACTCATATTTTTAAAATAAAATAAGTTTCTGATACAATTAATAGACTTTGTTTTATTTATCTCTCTTATAATACAAACTTTTAAATAAAATTAATTATGTTGTAGACTTAGTCAGAGAAAAAATAATTTAAGGGAGGAAAATAAAAAATAAAAAAAGTATATCATTAATTATTTTACTAAGCAAAAATTTTGAACTGATAAATATGATTATCATAATACCACTTAAATAAACATAAAGCATTTTTAAGAGCACATTGTTTAACGTGATGTACACAGTTTATATTACAATCCTTATATTTTTTATGTAAAGTAAACAAATTTGGGCAACCTTTTTCACCTATGTCAACAATTTTACAATTTTCACATAATTCTTTAATCCATTTTACTTTCTCTAATCCTTTTACAATAATATTTTTATTTCTTAAATATGTAGGAACAATACGTTTGAACTCCCTATAGTCAACGAAACCTTCACTCCAACGAATACCTCTATTTTTTTCTAGCCAAATGGCTTGCTTTTTTTCATCTGGCGTTAAGGTGGAGAACATATATGGAGGCTTTATGAGAAATGTTTGTGTCCAGTCAGTTGATGTTATAGCAATCTCTTTTATAATAAACTCATTCTTTGAATTTCTAAAACCTTGAAGATCTACAAAGATTGTTTCAGGTTTCATTGTGAAATCTTTCTAACAATGCTGCTTAAAGGTTTGTACTCAAAAATACAATCGTTGAGTATAAGACAATATGCTGAAGTACTATCAGGTATATCTTGATCTGCTTCAATTTCAAGCCTTACGTCAACTGAGCCCTTTAACGATTCTTGTTGACGACAGCAATCAATAACAAACATAGGAGCAATATCTCTAAATTCTTTTAGACTTAACAACGGTTCAGGTCGCCGTCCATAGTATGACTGTTGAAATTTACAATATTGTTCATATAATAAAGAAACTTTATGATCAGAAAAACTGATATTTAAGTTTTCATATGGATAGTAGGTTGAATTCAAAAACACTTTGACGTTTGTTAAATTACAATGATCGAATTCTGACATAGAACTCTTAGCATTTTGCTTTCGGTTTGTTTGTAATCCGATTATTACAAAGCGAGGTTTTTCTATTTGTGATGATGTTTTTATAGACCAGGTATGATTTCGGGTTTTTGGAAGTAATGGATATTCGTAAAGGTCCCAATTTCTAAAAGCTAATGTAATTGCACGGTCTCTTTCTAAATTTTTTAAAAGGCTGATCCTTTCACGATCAGATACTTTCACATGTGGAACGCGCCAGAATAATTTGTTTATTATTATATCATCTACTACTTCTTTATCTCCAAGTTTTAAGGCATTTAAATTTGTGTTACTTCTTAACAAAACTAGTTCATGCTTACAGTTCATAATGATCTTTTTATAATCTTCAGCAAAACCTAGAATTTTATCTAAAGGTATTGATACTGAAAACATTCCATTATTTGTTATTGTTATTCCGTTTACACACCATCCCCAAACTTTAGCAGATTTTGAATCATTTTCTGTCATTGATAAATATGATTTCATAGTTGTTGTCAGGCCTGCGTTTTTTATTTTATCTATTTCTATTCCATTTAGTTCATACCGAATTTCTTGGAATAGGAATAATATAGCGTTATTAACGAAATTTATGATTTCAACAGGTTCCTTTGTGTCACTTTTATATATATTTACTTTTCCTTCTAAGTATATAGTACTAGCAGACGGCAAAACATACAAATCCTGCTGATTTATAGGAATGCGGATTTCATCATTCTTGTTAAAACTTGTTACGTATGGTTTGTATGAATGAAATTCGAAACTTTCAATGCTGCTGTCCAACATTGGAGAATCCATCACATTTAGAATACTCATGATTTTATCAATCCAATTAATTTTAAAAATTGTTTATTATCTTTTGTAAGCCTTTTAATTTTTTTTTTACTATGTGTTGGTTTAGTAGTAACTACTTTTGAACTGACACATTTCATGGGTGTACTCCTACTTTTATTATAATCTATCATTTTTTTTCTTTACATGTAAATATAACTGTATTTCTTCACCACGTAAATTGATCAAGTTGTTGTTACCATCTAACAGTTTGATATTTATTTCACAAATAGATTGTTGGTTGACAGGAAAATAAATTAAATTTTTTGGTATTTCCACAATTCGATATCCTGGAGGCACGTTAGGTACAAATTCGTAAATAATATGTTTTGGTTCACCATTAACAAAGGAACCGCTGATAATATCACATTCAATCCGCACTATGGTTGTAGCTAAAATGCTTACTGGGAAGTGAGATTCATGCATTATATTAGCTTTTAATGTCTCCTTCCCAAAACCAAATAAATTACAACATGTATTGTCTTTTTCAAAATGAATCTCTTTTGAACATATTAACTTTACTTTTAGTGTATTGTTATTTGGTATAATATTCAAAGTACAATTTTTTATATTAGTTTGTAAAAAATCAACAAGGTCTTGTAATTCATAAGATCCTTCAGGTATTTCCAATACTTCATTTTCTGCATAATAAAATTTATTGTTTCTTTCGTCTATATTTGGAATTGAATTGAAAGTTGAAAAATATAACAGCGCACATTCATATTCCGAGTTCAAATCTAAAGAAGGTGAATAATTTGTTGATAATATAGTTTTTTGACCAGTTATGGATAGGGTGAAAGCCATGATTGAAATGAAAAAGATATAAGTTTACAGTAGCTTAAATTTATTTTATTTTTTTCCAAAAATTTCTTAAAAATTTCAAGCATAAATGTCCACAGATAACTGTATCAAATTGTTGAATTTGCTCATAATTATAATTAATCACAAAACCTTTCATATACCTAACTATCTCTAGTGGAGGTTTCAAATCACCAAAACTATCAAAATATTCACAATAAGCATCATCTTTAACATAAGCTACCCAATGTGTGCCTGGATTTTTAGAGCTATCTAAGTTAACAATCCCACATTATTTTCTTCTTGGCTTCTTTGGTAATGTATCTCTCATAAATACACCTCTAAAAAATGGTATATCTTGTGCGTGTTCCTGTAGATCTAAATTAGTCAGCGCACGATTAGGTAGCAGTTTGTTTAGTTTTTTGAACCCTTTATAAATATTCCAGCGCCTTTTTTGTATGGTTTAACATATAATCCTTTACCTATTGCGATTGACTCCATCATTTTATTATGACGCTCTGACTCTTGTAGATTTTTTTGAGCTGTTTTATAGTCATTTACTGCTTTTGCAATACCAGCAGCTCCTCCAGCTAGAGAACCCAAAGCTGATAGCCCAGCAAATATAGGAATAAGTGGCAAAATACCTCCAGACTTGGGAACGGGAATTATTCGAGGTAATTTAATCCTCTTATTTTTATTGAAGAGCTTTTTTGCAGCAGCAAATGCAATTTGAATAGCTTTACTTTTATCTTTACATTTCATTTTTTTTAATTTAGAGCGTATTTTACTAACTACTCCTTGAAAGGAACGAACCCCAGCTCCAGCTTTTAATTTAGCTTTCATAATGTTTTTTACTAACCAAGAATCAATCTTCTCTCTCTTGCTTGCATCTTTCGAATGAATTCTTTTCTTAGCCATTTTCAATAACTCTAAATCTGCTTGATGACGATCGTTAATATCTTTACTTGTATATGCAATATCGTGATACATACAAGCTGTGTCTAATGGATTAATACCTCTGTCACCTCTAATTAATCTTTTTTGTAATTTTGTACCAGGCCCACAAAATTGATACCCTGGCAAATGTAACTCAATCGGCAAATTGTTTATAATTCTATTAAGAAGACCACTTCCCTTCATTTGAATCTAATTAATGATATATAATTAAAATAAACATATCTTATATACCTATCATTATTTTATAGAAGCTTATCAAGAGTAATCCAACTATTTTCTTTTTCACTAAGTCCAAGCCACTTAACAAAAAGTTTATTGTCTTTTCTCCTTATAACCTTTTCAATTAAATAAATATCAGGGTATTTAGTTTTTTGTAACTCATACTCATAAAATGACCCAAGTATTTTTTCTTTGTGCATATCCTCGACAAGGTAGGTAATCGGATTAGAATCATTAACTTTAACTATTTTAAATATTTCTGTTGACCAATTTGGAGTATAACCCTTTGAAAATTGGCTTTTGTACTTGCTTACACGAACTTTATCACCAACTTTAAATTTACCTCTGTATGTTATAGATTTCTTTTGTGACTTTAAAATATTTTTTTTCACTTTATGTTCATTGTCTGAATTCACATCAATTGGTTTAAATTTTGTTGTGCGATGAACAGTGTTATTATAAGATTTAAGAATTGATTCTAAATTATTTCCAACCCATCGGTAGCTACCATAAAGACTAAAATGTTTATATAGAATTGTTTTCAAAGTTCTTATTAATCTTTCAACAATTGATGCTTTTTTAGTAGAATATGTGGAATAATGGTTAATATTATAATTTTGTACAAGTTTTTTAAACATAGAATTATAAAACTCTTTACCAAGATCAGTTTGCAAATTTTTAGGACAGCGCTTAGAATTTAATATGATAGTTTGCATAGCTTTTTGGATTTCATCTTTCTTTTTCGTTTTTACTGGTATACTCCAAGCAAATTTGGAAAATGTATCAATTACAACAAGTATATAATTATTCCCGTTGTTTTCTTTAGAATATTTTTGCATATCAATCAAATCCGCTTGCCATAAATCATCAATTCCTCTTAATACTACAGAACGGCGTTGAAAATTTTTTCTTGCTGGTTTATGAAGTTCATTAACCACACACAACTTACTCATGTTTCTTTTTTAATTTAGGTCTTTTTTTGAACTAATTGATTAATTTCTTCCTTTGTAAAGTAGTTTGAGTCTAATACTACGTGCAGTTGCTGTGTAAACTCTTTTAGGTATGAATCTATAATATGTTTCATCTTTGTGTCACATTCTTTTTTCGTATAATACTGTCTTAGTGATGAGTCAACAAACTTTTTGTTTACTGCTTCGTCTTCTGACAAAGGGTCTGCTAATCCACGTAACCTATTGTTTTTTAAGTCATAGTGTCCTGAATCAGTCTTTTTTAATGTATTATTGACCACGTCGAAATAATCTGATATACGTAATCTTTTATGAACATGGTGACCAAATTTATCTATATTCATGTTGTTTTCTTTATTAATTTAAAATGTCAAATGACATTGTTTTTTTAATCCACTGATATATAAACTAGTGAATCACATGCGCTTCTCGCAATTCTTCAATAATAGATATTATTTCATTGTCAAGACCTGTGTTGCCAGCGTCTTTTGAAGCTATAAGTATTTTCAGTCTTTCTACTAATTCATTCGGGTCATCCCAGTAAACATAATCGGTATTCGCCTTTACTTTCTTCAGTACTTTCATACCTTTGCCTTGAGCTAAGCTTTCATTACTAGTGCTTACATCACTTTTTGTTAATTTGAAGAGTGGTTTAACAACGTGATTATATTTCTGTCCTTTGTTACTTTTAATAGGTTTTTTAGGATCAAAATCACGTCTATGAGCATTAGTTTCTAGCAATATATTTTTATAATTTTGTTTGTCACTTTCAGTTACAACATTCAAATCAGGTGTATTTCGTGTTAATAACTGCATCAGACCAGGAGTTTTTTTATATCTATTACCACCAACATTAATACAGTCATCCTCATCGTAAACCCTTACATTGCCCATCATAAGTTTTCCACGATCGGACCTAAGACCAAATGTTATGTTGTCTATATTATCTGAAGATAAGGACCATGACAATGAATTTTTATCAGGACTTTCAGAAGGAGCAGATGTAAAAGAATCTTTACTTGAATCATGAACATCTGACGAATCAGAAGAACGTGGTGAGGTAACAATGGTAGATTTCAAATATTTAGGAACAATATTATCGTCCTTTTCTTGAAAAGTTTCGTCCATGTCGCTGTATGTTTCAGAATTTTCACCATCTGAGACATCGCCAATTTCACTATCTTCATCATTATTTTGATTGCATTGCGGTGACTTCATGTGTTTATTTGTGTTTAATGTATTGAGCGGCTCCGTTATGGGTTTAAATATAGATTCTAAGACTTGATCACTTCTATTTTTCAAATCTTTCATCATTCGTACTTTCCTCTTTATATTTGCAGCTGATTTTATTATTTGTTTCTTAAATTGTTTTTCCATTTTACTTTGTAAGCACCTTATCAACTTGGTAGCAAATATGTTAATGAATGATGATATTATTTACTGACGTATATTATATTAATTAAAGTACCCACTCACTCGCCTAACATCACATGACATGGATTTTAATCAAGAACAATGAATATATCAAAGTTTTTCCTATAACATCCCTTATTTTTTTCACAGTCTTTATTAATTACAACATAGTTGTATGGATCCTTCCATACTTTGGAACATACATCACGAAATTCTGACCATGTCATATCGGAGCTCACATGTTCATCATAAACATGTTTAAGATTGATGTCATCTTGTTTAAATAAAATAATTAGGTTTGCATTGTCTCTAATTAGATGTTTAGGTATCTTTGTATAAGTCTGATTCAAATAAAAACAGTCTATATTTTTATGTCGACCCATAGCAAAGTAATCGCGAATATTGTTTTGGTTTTCACAAGCAACATCATCAAATATAATGATTGAATTTGGTTTAGCTTCACTGGATGAAATAACTTTATCATTTTCACAAAATTTGTGTAGCGAAACACTTGGCACCATATCTATAACTTTTTGTAAGAAAATGTATTTCGGTTGATATAGCGATTTAGAATATATGTAAAGGTTATTGTATCTTAATCCATTTTTGTGCAACAGAAGCCCAATAATCAAATTTGTTTTCCCACAATTTGATGGTCCACATATCACACATCGTACAGTGTTAGGTAATAATTTTCCATGACGTAAAATATGACTTCTCTCTTCTGAACACAATGTTTCAAGTTTTAATGTTTCTTTTTGTTTAATGAATTTCATGGTGTATTGTAATTAAATGTCAATTTCATATTAAGGACTTCATTATAATGATATATTTTTTTATTGCGTTATATATTTATATCACCAGAAGTTACAGAGTGACTGGTTAGTGGATCCTCTAAATCATGTTATCAAAACGGAGAAAAACGTTTCGCAGGGTTATCAAATGCGTTGCAAAACGTTAATGTGACGTTTGAATTCAACTTAAGATCAGACGAAAGGAACAAATGTAATATTGGGAAATCGAGATCACCGTAGGGGTATATTGGGCAGCTTTGGGCCACCGAAGTGAAGCCAGGGTCACGAAGTGACCCTGGCGAAACGAGAGGTGGCCCAAAGTGCCCAATATATCACTACTCACACTAGCTGTTACCCGCGGCGTTGCCCGCATAAAATTAAAACTATTCTATGTGTTAGTCCATTTTACCTTCTATATGTGTGCCACATTTCATTACAATTGGTTTAGTAGTTTCATTAAAACATACTGAAAAAGCCCTGAACCACTACTTTATACTAATACTTCACTCCACTATATATAATAACTCATTTTTGGTCTTTACTGAGGAATTAACGATCTTTATTATCTAGGTCGACATATAGTTTTTAAGAGAACAAGTCGATACCGCGTTCTACAAAACTTACAGTGACACAAACAAATAAACATACAAACTTTAGCATTTATATAATTAGTAGGATTAATAGGTATTTTATCGATAAAATCTATCGACATCGTAATCCACCGCATGCCAACCCTATTCATTTCTTGTTTAAATATTAATCCTGCGACAAAGGGTCGATTGTGGCGGTCTCTATTGTGAGGGGAGGCTGGGGCACGGTAACAGCTGTTTATTTTATATCAACAGCTCCAGGCTACCCCAGCCTAGCCTACTCTTTGACTGGCTTGAAGCCGTAGCGGATAGTCGTGCCTGCTACGCCGAGGGTCGTGGTTTCGATCCCCACAAGACAAAAATGTTTGTTAGGTTGATTTTCGAATACTTCTTCGTTTAGTTTGGGTGTTTTCTATGTATTTATTTACCTAAAAAAAGTACCTATATGAGTATTAATATCAGCTATCTAGTTCCCATAGTACAAGCTTTGCTCAGTTTGGGGCTAGATGGCGCTGTGTGAATTTTTCAGGATATTTATTTTTGACGTTTGGTCTAACCTCACTTTGTAGGTGAGTAGGTACACGTTGCAAATTAAGTAGGTAATCTCTAGCGCCATCTAGTCAGTTCCAAACTAAGCAAAGCTTGTACTATATCTTAGAAAAAACACGGACAACTCTTCCTTTAAAAAGCTGTAGTTATTTTTCTTTGAAGATTTTTGAACCTTTTGGTGAGTATGCGTTTTAAATGATAAACTGACAGACAGGTTTTATTATAGATTTATTAACACCGCCTATTGATATATTTTTACTATCTTCATTGATACTGGCAACTATTAGGGAAGTGTCTATAATATTGCATCTATATGACGGGGCGCCCTGTTAAATAGTTCTTTAATCCAGGCGCACTGTTAAATAGCGCATTCATCGGTGCTCTTATTGGGCCTTTTAAAATCAGTAGGCTGAACCACATGGTCGATTGTGTGCAAGGCAGATGGTTCTGTGCTTCGGAGAGCACGTTAAGCTGTCAGTCCCGGTTGCTGTTTATGGTTAGTAGTTGCACATTTCAGAGGCCTAGTGGGATAACTTTAAACCTAGGGATATTAGGATATGTCATAGGTATGTCATGTCATATGATGCCATATGTCTCGTCGTATGTCATTTGATATGTCACGTCATATGTAGACACAAATGACTACGTATCTGACGGAGCGCCGCGCCCCCGTCATATACACTTTCATAAAATTTGTGGCAAGTATGTGGCGTTATTTTCACTGGTGGTACTGTGAAAAAAAAAACTGTCGATTAGCAGATTCTGCCAGTATTTTGTACAACAGATGTACCGAAATTTTCAGAGTAAAATGTTTGCCCATATTGTTGTTTACATTTACGTTGCAATAACGTTACGTACATCACCCTATTTTTGTGGTAGTAGGCGGTTGAAAAACTCTTGACACCAGGGTTCATCGGGCCGTTGGACGACTCGGTGTCCCACACGAAAAGAGAAGAGAGAAGAGACCCTATTTTTTCCCGTTGGTGTCGTAAGAAGTGACTGAGAGACTTGAGGGTGACATGTATTACAATTTTAGGCGACATACACATGACCTTCCAAATAATTGAAAGACGTAAATGTTAGTTTTTTACGGCCGTACGCTCTTCCAGCTTCGCATGGGATAAAGACATTATGTATGTAAGTGTATTTATATAACGACTGAGTTCATGATATATATTTCATCACAACATTCAAGCTGTATATTTTTAAAGCAAAAACTTTTTACGTTTCGTTACACGTTTCAAAAGAGAGCCAGCCCCCTGTGTCAAGTATTGTTTGAATTTAATTCCGAAACTCATTTTGTATTCATTAATCTTTCTTTTAGACTTGTTAAACTGTGGAACGAGACGGACGAAAGAGATAGATAGAGTTATTCCTATAAGATAGACAGAGATGAGCTCTTCCAAGATTTTCTATGCTGTAAGTGCAGCGAAAGGGTTAGAAATGAAAGAATGAAATTAGTAATTTTATTAAATACGATGAATAACTAATTACTTTAAAATAAGGTAGTTCTTCTTCTTTTTCGAGTGTGACACCGAGTCGCCCAAAAACCTGATGAATCATGGTGTCAGAGTTTTTCACAATTAGGTACTTACATATTCAGTAGCCGACAGCTTCACGTGCAATCCGAAGAACGGAACAGTCTTTCTTTTGGCGGCTCTCGACAATGACAGACATTCATCAATCAGACGAACGGAAATTTCGAATTCCCATGCGAAAAACGGACACACATGTAACTCGCGAGTCCTTTCGTCACCTCTTACGACACCCTCGGGAAAGAATTGGGATGATGCTATTCTAAGCCGGCATCACACGGCAAGGAGTACATGTGTATTGCAATACAGGTGATGGGCTTACAACCTGTCAATATGGTGATATGTGAATGTGGTGGTGTGGTGAATGACACTCAAATAAGTGTAATCTCTGCCTACCCCACAAAGGATTTAGGATATATGTATGTAACATTTCCTTCCCCACACCTCTCTCAAACCACACACTACATATTTAGAAATGGGGTGATGCTATTTTAAGCCGACACCTCACGGTAAAATGTATACTTCAACAATTCCCCCCCCCCCCTACCACTTCCCCCACCACACAGGAATCATAAATAAACCGATAAGGATCACCGTTAATTGAAACAGGGTTGCGCGGCCAGTCGATCGGTCAGCGATTTCAGTGTCCACTGACGTAGCTACACAGGGACAATTCAGGGCGGGGCCCCAGGGCCAACAAGCTCAGGGGGGCCCTAGACCTTGTATGAACATTAAGAGCAAAAAAGAGATTAGAAAAATTCGACATTTGCTTTGTTTGCGTACTAATTTTGTTCGGAGGTAATTGATTCTGGTGCCAGCCTTACCTTCATTAATTTCGACTAGATATCTATAAGTTAAGAGTTGCCATCTATTATGTTTGCCTTTTAGGAGGAGTGATGATGAGGCCAGTAGGCCGAGAAACAACTGTGAGGAAAAGGGTGGCTACCCACCTGATGATGTGACTAAGGGAACGACTGTTTCGACCGGATATGTTTGGAAGTTGTTTATATAGCGAATGCCGAAATAACTTCTATATCGCGTTTCAGGACTTGTAAGTGGAGCGCATGCGCGCAGCCACAGCCTGTTTGGTCCACCTCAATACCTTATTCAGTGTGCACCCATTGACATGTTATTTGGAGATCATAACATAAAAAATAAAATAAAATATCCTGGACAATTTACACAGGTCCGTCTAGCCCCAAACTAAGCAAAGTAGTATAGGAACTATATAGCTGATATTAATACATAATACTGTTTTTTATAAATATCTGTAAATGACTCAACTAACATTCGTGTCTAGTGGAGATCGAACTCACTGCCGTCGGTGTAGCGGACAGGCAGGGGTAGGTACTACCCGCTATGCCATCGGGCCAGTCATATTACCGACTTGCTGACATTTCTGATTAAGACCATCAATTATTATTTTACTCAAAGCCCATTTAAAAAGGTACAGGGGCAGTATGTGTGCAGAAATAGTGCAATGCCCTATCAAGGTTGTATACTACCCACTAATTAATTATAGTTACAACATTTCAAATGTTATTGAAGTATATACGCACTATTATAGTGATACACAGTTATCTGATTGACCCCCAAACTTTTGTCAGACGTGGTGTTAATATCCGTTTTACGGCCGTTAACGCTCTGCCTACCCCGTAAGGGATATATGCGTGATTTATGTATGTATGTATACGCACATACATACAAATATCACGCCTTTATCCCTTCCAGGGTTGGCAGAGCGTTAATGGCCGTATTATACGGTCGCTATTGTCACGTCCGACAAATATTTGAGAACTGTTTCAGAATAATCATTTATCTCTATATTCAGCCTGAAATTGGAATACCCATGAAACCCTTGAGTCGCTTAGTCGCCTATAACTAAATCCCCGACAATAAACGAAATATTAAATATGATGACCCTGGACTACGACAAATATGAAGTAGCTATGTTTTTTGAACAAACTATTTCAATAGAATCAAGATTGCCTGCTTGTCGGTTTTTTACAGATTGTACTTCGGAGAGTGTGCTCAAGAGCTTCACGACCTTGTTCTACCAGCTCCCTTCTACCATCGGACATCCAGACGCACCGCCGGATACCATCCATACCTGGTTGCATTTCCACCAATTCGGACTAAGTGCTTCCAGTCATCATTTATAATGCGCACTGCTAAAGAGTGGAACTCACTACCTGCGTTTGTGTTTCCAAACGCATACAACCCTAATCTCTTCAAAGTAAGAGTGAACAGGCTTCTTCTGGGTGAGCTCGCTCCATCTTAGACCCTGTCTCTGTCCTATGATCTAGACTAGAGTCAAGAGCAAACCCATCAATAATAAAAATAAAAAATAAAAAAAGAATCGTAGGGGCCCCTGGGGCCCTTCGGTTACCTAGGTACGTCCGCCACAGTGTCCACTCTGCCCCTGCCCACCCTTTTTTTGTGTCTGCCGCTTGATTAGAATATAATTGGAGGTTACGCTCGTGTCTATATTGGTTTGGCATCTAGAGCTTTGTTCGTGTTTTTGCACGACTGTAATTTTTATATTACAGCAGGATTTGATCGTGGGTTAATCGATTTTTATTTTTCGTGTGGGATACCGAGTCTACGAACGGCCCGGTGAACCCTGGTGTCAGAGTTTTACAATCGTCTACTTGTAGGCCTCTGATATGGTTATGTAACAACCGCCGTCTAAGTAATCATAGACAGCGACAAGGACCGACGGCTGAACTTGCCCTCCGAAGGGCGAACCATCATTCTTACGGTCAATCAGGTGGTTCAGCCTGCAATGTCCTAACCAAACTGGAAACAAATTTACAAAGTGATAATAATATCAACTTTGTAAGTAGGTACCCCACCAGCAGGCAGTCGCACTACCACTGCGCCACATCGGCCGTCCCCATGTGAATACGCAACCTTCCAATATGGCGGGGAAGTGATGCCAATAGGCAGAATGGAGGGTTCCAGGTGGAGTCAGGAAAAGGGCCTGGCCGGGTGTTGTGTCCAGAGGACCGACTGGTCCACCTGGATAGAATTGGAAGTTGTATATATGTGGTGTGCGGTGAAACACTTCGATACCGCGTTTCAGGCTCTTTGTTTCTCTGTCAATCTGTCACGTGGCGCCATCTTGCAGATATATATTTTTTTTATTAATGATGGGTTTGCTCTTGACTCTAGTCCAGGTCATAGGACAGAGACAGAGTCTAAGATGGAGCGAGCTCACCCAGAAGAAGCCTGTTCACTCTTACTTTGAAGAGATTAGGGTTGTATGCTTTTGGAAACACAGACGCAGGAAGTGAGTTCCACTCTTTAGCAGTGCGCATTATAAATGATGACTGGAAGCGCTTAGTCCGAATTGGTGGAATGGCTACCAGGTACGGATGGTATCCGGCGGTGCGTCTGGATGTCCGATGGTAGAAGGGAGCTGGTGGAACAAGGTCGTGAAGCTCTTGAGCACACTCTCCGAAGTACAATCTATAAAATACCGACAAGCAGGCAACCTTGCGGCGATGTGCCAGGCTATGTAGCTTGGTGTCCACCAGTTTTATGTCGCCTATGAGCCTCTTGGCCCTGCGTTCCACCGAGTCAAGAGCGGCAAGTTGGTATTTGGCTGAGCCATCCCAAAGGTGACTGCAATACTCCATGCAGGATCGGACTTGTGCTTTGTAAAGAGTTAAAAGCTGTCCAGGCGTAAATTATCGCTTCACTCTATTCAGGACGCCCAGCTTTTTAGCCGCCGTCTGAGCCTTGTACTCGATGGTCGCGCCGAAGTTTAGATTTGATGTCAACTCCATGCCTAGAAGCTCAAGCCTGTCAGTGACTGGGACAGATGTACCCCGAAAAGTAGGTGTCCAGTCGAAAGGACTCCTTTTTGCAGTGAAAAGACACGCCTGTGTTTTGGTGGCATTGAATGAGACCAGATTGTCGACGCCCCATTGGGAGACAAGACTTAAGGTCAGATCTGTTCGCTCTACCATGGCCTTTCTTAACGAACGTATTTCATCCCCACTGGTCCCTGCACCTGTCAAGTATCTCTCTGAAACGGTACTATCATCTGCGTATCCAACAATACCATGCCGAAGGAGGTCATTGATGTGCAGCAGGAAAAGAGTTGCAGAGAGAACAGACCCCTGAGGAACTCCGGCATCAATGGCCATTAGGTCAGAGGAGCAGCCGTCAACGACTACTCTGATGGACCGTTCACTAAGGAAGTCTGAAATCCAAGTACAAAAATCAGCTGGGATGCCATAAGCAGGAAGCTTGCTGAGCAGACTTGCATGCCAGACCCTGTCAAAGGCCTTCGAGATATCGAGTGAAACGGCAATCGAGATATGTAGGAACTTCTGTTGCGTCTTGCTTGCTTGTGAACCACTTTCAGTGAGCTTCTTGTCGTAGCTCCCAGAGGTCGCTACATATACCTATTGCAGTCCACTGCTTGACGTAGGCCTCCCCCAGGGCACGATCTGTCGTTTTCGTCATCGCCTTTGTTTAGTCATCGGTCCATCTGGTCGGAGGTCGTCCAACGCTACGCTTGCCGAGGCGTGGCCTCCACTCCAGATCCTGCTTACTCCACCGTCTGTCGAATCTACGACAGATGTGCCCAGCCCACTGCCACCTTTGCTCACTTCCAAACTATGTCCGTTACTTCCGCTATATAAAATACAACATAAGATATCGATAAGAAATTTCACTACATACATTCTTACATACATATATCACGCCTTTATCCCATGCGGGGTAGGCAGAGCGTTAACGGCTGTAAAATACGGTCGCTATCGCCGTATCGCCACTTCTGACAAATATTTGAAAGCCGTCTCATAAAAATCGTGTATTACTATTGTGAAAACCGTTCGCTTATAATTGCAATATACTTGTAACCCTCTAGTCCCTTCGTCGCCTTTTACGACACCCGCGGGGAAAAAAAGCGGTGATGCTATTCTAAGCCGGCATCACACGACATATACGATAAGCGATATTAATAAGTACTTCCTTTTTGTGTACTGAAATACTGTTTTGTAAGAGTAAACACCCAGACTCAACCAAGAATTGACTTATCAAATATTCGAATCGTGTTGAGATCGAACCCACGACCCTCGGCGAGGCAGGCAGGGGTACTATCCGCTACACCATTGGGCCTGTCAAATATTTCAAAGTTCCACCCCTTCGCACCAGAGGGCTGGAATGTCAATTAAGTCATCGCCCGAACAATTTGGTGCTAACGACCGGCGCGGATTTTAGTTAATTACTGAAGGTATGCGGGTTTGAATCCAGGCATACTTTTACACACATAATATAAGGTCCCTCAAACTTTTGTCAGACTTGGTGTTTATATCCGTTTTACGGCCGTTAACGCTCTGCCTACCCCGTATATATAGGCGTATATCGGGTATATCGGGATATAAGCGTGATTTATGTATGTATGTATATAAGGTCCTATTAAATTCAGTACCCTGGCGTACCCTGGGGAGGCCTACGTCCAGCAGTGGACTGCAATAGGCTGATGTGTGTATGCAAATTAAGGGCAATTATTTCTAGGGAGAGTTCTACTCGTAATGCTGACCAACTTTTCCGAATAAACATAGGTCGAACTATGATGAAAAATTGGACCTCCCATACAAAGTGCCAAATTTTTGAACATTCTTGTAATCCGATTAGTTTTATCATATTTCGACCTGTGTTTATTGGCAAAAGTTGTTCAGTTTTACAAGTAGAACGCACCCTAAAAATATTTGCACTGATTTAATCAGTACCTACTATATATATCACGAATTTGTGCCTTGCGGGGTAGGCAGGACGGTTATGACTGTAAAAATCGCCACGTCTAACAAATATTTGACGGTCGTTTCAAAAATCGTGTTTCACTATAGTGACAGGTTGTCAGCCTGTTGCCTAAAATTGTAATGCACCTGAAACCCTTGAGTCTCTTAGTCGCCTCTTACGGCACTTACAGAAAAGTAATGATGTGATGCTTTTCTAAGCCGCAGGTTGCAAAGGTTCCCTGGTAGAAATTGTCACCGCAGCAATAAGGCTGCCTAAACTGTACTGATTTTAATTTTACTGTATTTGTTTGCGTGGTGAATATGGAAAATACCCTCCAATGGGCGACGCCCATGTCCATCAGTGGACTATAGTGACTGTTGAAGAATATGTGAGTACTGTAAGGTCCAGCCTCCTTCGTGTAGCTGGCACCTCAAATCATTCTCAATTTAAATTCGTTTTTTGGCTGTCGCCAGGACAGATCAGACGATTAGGCATTCATTCTTGTGTAGGAGATCACCCCAATAATAATGTAAAATAATAATATATTGACAACCGATGTGGCGCAGTGGTAGTGCGACTGCCTGCGACGCAAAGGTTCCGGGTTCGATTCTCGGTGGGACACTCACAAAAGTTGATATTTATCTCTTTGTGAATTTGTTCCCGGTCTGGTTAGGACATTGCAGGGTGAACCAACTGATTGTCCGAAAAGAAATGGTTCCGTGCTTCGGAGGGCACGTTAAGCCGTCGGTCCCGGTTGCTGTCTATGATCCTTCAGACGCAAAATGTCCCTTTCGCAAAATGTCTACTCATCGCAAAACGTCTCTTTCGCACAATGTCCCTTTCGCAAAATGTCCCTTTCTCACAACGTCCCTTTCGCAAAACGTCCCATTCGCAAAATGACAACTTCGCAAAATGTCCCTTTCGCACAATGTCCCTTTCGCACAATGTCCCTTTCGCAAAATGTCTCTTTTGATATTTTAGGATACCTTTAATTGGAATCATCAAGCCAGCCTGCCTGCCACGCGTGGTGGTATACCGTAATCGTGGAGGCCCATGTTCAGCAGTGGACTGTTGTGGGTGTTTAGGTATGAATGTACTCAGTTTATTATATCAAAACAAAAAATACAACATAATATAACATGAAAGAACAAAGGCGGATTTATTCCTTATTGAGGGGTTTTTTCCAGTCAACCTTTGTGAATCGCAAAGGACATTGAGTGCAAGTAAACCACGGTACTTGAAAAAGGTAAAGATAATAAACAATACTCTAAACCAAAAAAAAAGTAGTGCATATTAATATAACATGACAAAATTCTTAATTGCACAAAAAAAGAAACAATATAATATAACTAGCTGTTACCCGCCACTTCGCCCACATACTCGTAGGTTCGTCGTTTGCCTACCCCGCAAGGGATAAAGGCATGATGTGACACATTTACGCTCTGCCTACCCCGCAAGGGATAAAGGCATTATGTGACACGTTTACGCTCTGCCTATCCCGCAAGGTATAAAGGCATGATGTGACACATCAAAGCTTTGGATTGTGAGATTCTTGTGTTGCACTTTAATTTGAGGCATGTTATTTGGTGCGCATAACTCGTTGCATATCATCGCTTTTCGAGGGTAGATGTGTGGCAATGCGACCTCCGGGCATCGCACTATTTTGTCAACACTGTCTACAATCATCTTCTATATCATCTTTCACATTTGAATTTTGAATCGCTGTCGTTCCAAGACGCCATTTTCCAGCAGATCAGGCAGTCTAATCCCTTGGTCTAATCTAAAGTAAACCCCAGGATGGGCCAGACGTCCAGAGTGTGTAAGGCAGTCGCAGAAGTGAATAAAGCCACAAAATTCGGAAAAATGGATAAGGAAATTCAGTTTTTGAAAAATCAGAAAGGGCAAACTACTTTGATTTATCGTGCATACAGGTACAATAAAAATAAATCGAACAAAAATGGATCTTCTTTGTGGCGCTGTGTAAATAGACGCGATTGTTGTGCTGGATTAACACTCGATGAGACAAGCAGAAAAATATTAAGGAAGACGCAACACACATGTGAGCCAAACGAGACACAAATAAAATGTTTTAATCACATTCAATACCTAAAAAAGGTTGTATGCAAAGATCTCAGACCCGTTCAACAAATTTTTGAAGAAAAAGAAGCAAAGTTACGCCGGCAAGTACCTTCTTCGGATCATCATTTATTACCAACATTTTATTCCGTCAGAGATACTTTGTACAGGGCCCGAAAAGCCTTTTTAAATACAGACAGATTAAATCATAGAAAAACAGCGACTACAAATGTGCCGAAGGTATTAGGAGATAAGTTTCTTGTATGTGAAGATGGTACTTGTGAAAAGATATTGATATTTGCGACACATCGTGTGAGAAGATCTATAAGACGAAAAAAGTCTTACTACGCCGATGGCACATTTATGTCCGCTCCACCACCGTATTACCAGCTGTATATGTCGTAGTATTATGGCAGAATTAGGATTTCGGCCGAAATCCTAGGATTTCGGCCAAAAGCCGGATTATGGCAAAATTGAAGACTACATTCGACCATCGTCCTAAGCAGATCCAGGATTTCGGTCATGATCCTAGGATTTTGGTCAAAATCCTGGATCTGCTTAGTATTATGGCATTAATCGCGATTCGGGGGATTCTATGAGCGGGGAGGGAACAATGCGCTCCTCCCCCGCGCGCGGGGATTGTCAAAGTGCCACAATAAGTAATAATTAAGAAAAGAGTCCAACCTAATCTAATCCTAGGAATCGATGTTGATTAAACTAAGACCAATCGATAAGAACAACGCTAAATTTGTTATTTTTTGTTTATGTGAAATTATTTTTCTTTCCGTAAATACTGATTCATTTTTAAAAAAGAAAAGTGTTTATTTCTGTCACTCATAATCTTTATTTAGATACTAGGTGATGCAAATGATAACAGGAGGTTCTGTTTACCTTGTTATATTTTGTACAAGAGAAGACACCCAAATATTTATTTTATTACTCATCTAATAATATTATAAACAGTTACATATGTGATTATCTAAAAAATATTGTTTTTACTACTTGAAAAATCTTTAATGAAAGAAATGATACCCAAAAGTTTATGTTAATGACAAAAAAACGAATTATTTAATGTTTGTTATATTAATCATAGTTAGAAGAGGTTAGCACTTAAATGTTTATGAAAAATGGTTAATTTTTATATCGAGACTAGATACCTCATAATAATAGTGATTAGTACATTCTATCTGGAATCAATAAAAATAAAAGACTGATTTGATTATTATAAATATTTTTTGTGTCATTTATTTTGTTTTATCAAATTTTCTTAATTTTGAAAACTTGCAAAATTTTCAAGCGAGGGCAGGATTTGAACCTGCAACTTTCGCATTACTAGTGGCGACGTCTCTTCCATCTGGGCTACCGCAGCTCATTTCAAGAAAGAAATTTCTGGGCAAGAAATGAGCTGCGGTAGCCCAGATCGAAGTGGCGTCGCCACTAGTAATGCGAAAGTCGCAGGTTCAAATCCTGCCCGCGCTTGAAAATTTTGCATGTTTTAAAAATTTTATACCTAGCACGGGAAGTGTTTTAAAATTTGGTACTCAAATTTTCTTAAGTTCTTATTTTCTCTCCAAAAGCATAATAAGCATACAAAGTAAAGACATATAGTAATGCATGGCGATAGTCACTATTCCATGTAATGACGGCTTGAAATAGCATCACCCCTATTCTTTCCCGCGGGTACGACATCTAGAAGCGACTAACGGATGGAAGTTTTCATGTGTATTACCATTTTATTTTTCTATAGTCATTCACGTTTTATCTAAAATAGCCCTCAAAATTGTTTATGGCTATTAAAACTCTGCATACTCCGCAAATATTTATGTATGTATGTATGTGTATAGTCACTCAAAATTTATAAAAAGTGTTCTGAAGCCTTCGTTTTACCATATTACTTTGTATATCCAGGATTTCGGTCAAAATCCTAGGATTATGGCCGAAATCCTAGATCTACTTAGGACGATGGTCGAATGAAGTCTATGATTTTACCATAATCCGGCTTTTGGCCAAAATCCTAGGATTTCGGCCGAAATCCTAATTCTGCCATAATACTGCGACATATACATTACATTTTGATTTAAATTCAACTAAAACGTGTACAAACATGGTACCTGCAATATATGCTCTATTGCCCAATAAATCGGAAAAAACCTATTTGCGACTTTTCAGACTATTAAAAGATAAACTGGGAATCGACGTACAAGATTTCAAGTGCGATTACGAAATCGCGCAAATGAATGCGATAAAGAAAATATTCCCAAGTGTAAGAATGACCGGTTGTTATCACCATTTTAATGAAGCCGTGTGGAAGCAAGCCGAAAAAAAAGAAATTTTAGGATCAGCTGAGGGAAGAAATATCACAAGGATCGCTGCTATGATGCCTCTAGTTCCTGCTGATAAAATACCTGAAGCATATGGTGTTACCTTGTTGACCAAGCACCGGACACTCCAGAAATGAGACAATTTCGTAGATACTACGAAAGGCAGTGGTACCCAAAACTATCACCGTCAGTACTAAGTTGCGCCGGGCAGCGTCATCGTACGACAAATACCCTAGAAGGTTGGCACCGGCGTATTAACACAGGACGAATTCCAAAAAAAGCGAATTTAAACATGTTTATTTACAAGCTCCGGAAAGAGGCAAAATTTTGGAACAGACGAATGAAGGAAAGCAAACTGAAAAAAGTGAAACCAAACCGACGTAAAGCAGATATATATTTTGATATGAAGTACAAAAGATTGTTGAGGAAATTGCAACAGCAAGTTCTGACAGTGCCACAATTTTTGAAAAGTTTAGTTATGCTTCAATTACTAAAATAATAAAAAGAAAATATTTCAATCAAACCAAATCAAAAATAATTAATAATTAATTGTCTGGTAACCGAAACTGATATTGTTTTTTATTCGCTGAAGTTCATATTATTGTTCACTTGCATATAAAATATATGTTTGATGATTTTTACGATTTAGTCAAAATGGCTATAAATCTAACGCAGGGGGGTTTATTTTGTTCATTGAGTTTGTGATTTTTTTAGATTTAAGACTAAGCGAGCTTCTAATTAAACTTTGAAACGCATAATTTAGATCATTCTTTTCACTCACACCTAAATAAAAACCTCATACAAACTTTAACTGAATCAGATATTTTACATAAAAAGTTGAAGATATTTTATCTACCTATACATATCTAAACAAATAGGTACCTGCAGAGCTATAACTGTTCTCAAAGCGATTTCATGATATGGGTCGGTCCCACTATACCCATTACCCATTACAGTGGTCATACTGGGACTTCACTTTTTTTCTAAAAACAGAGCCAGTATACCCACTGATGACTGACGGAAATAGTGGGAATTACTTTTCATACGATCGTGTCCCAGAAAAACCATTTGCGGCGTTTATTAAACGCATGACAGCCTACGTTAATATCTAGGCTGCTGCATACTGGCCACCACAATATAATACTTTCTTTTATCAGTGTGACATTAGATACACATTTTTCTGTCAAAATATACTTAGTTGAGAAAATGGCTTCGAAACGTAAGTATCTTATGTAGATGAGATATTTTGAATTGTCCTGTCACAAAGACAGTACCTACCTTCTTATTACGTCGTGATTGAAATTCAATTTATCAAAAGAGTTGAGAGCACGCACTTGAATAAAGAGTTTTCATTGAGATAAAATCTTTCCTGTTTTTAATATAAACGCTCAGCATGCCAGCGCGTTTAAAAAAACGCAATGGTGATTATGGGAAATTTAGTGCCACTATTACCATTAATGGTTATTCTCAATGGGTATACTGGGACCGACCCCATGATATCCGTTCTGACTTTGTTATACATGTCATGAGATGAATGACATACACATACACATACACATATCACGCCTATTATCCCTTGCGGGGTAGGCAGAGCGTAAACGGCCGCAAAAAACTACCAATATCCTCTGCGATTCTTAAAGGTTGACTGAAAGAGATCCCTTAATGGATAAGAACGCCTTTGTGCCTGAATGTTTATCTATTTTAAGTACAATAAACTGAGAACATTCATACCTAACACCCACAACAGCCTACTGCTGGATATGTGCCTCCTCGACAAGGCTTTCTCCATACTTATCGCGCTTGGCAGGAAGGCTAGCTTGATGATTGTTGGATGACTGAAATAATGTCCTAAAATATCAAAAGAGACATTTTGCGAAAGGGACATTGTGCGAAAGGGACATTGTGCGAAAGGGACATTTTGCGAAGTTGTCATTTTGCGAATGGGACGTTTTGCGAAAGGGACGTTGTGAGAAAGGGACATTTTGCGAAAGGGACATTGTGCGAAAGAGACGTTTTGCGATGAGTAGACATTTTGCGAAAGGGACATTTTGCGTCTTACTTAGATGGCGGTCGTAACACAACCATGTCAGAGGCCTACTAGTGGTAGAAGGCGGTTGAAAAACTCTGACACCAGGGTTCATCGGGTCGTTGGACGACTCAGTGTCTCACACGAAAAGAAGAAGAAGAAGATAATATAATATCTGGTGTTAATTAATTTTGACAAAAAACACTTGTACTCGTTTTCGTTTCACAGTTTTATTGCGGGGTAACCCAACCGGTTTCGCTCACATGAGCATTTTGAAGGATTTTACAAAACACAAAACATTATTCAGGAAAGAACATCACATCCACTAAATTATAATTATTTACATAAGTACTACTTATGTAAATAATGCACATGTGAGCGAAACCGGTCGGGTTACCCCGCAATAAAACTGTGAAACGAGTACAAGTGTTTTTTGTCAAAATTAATTAAACATGGAGTTTCACCAAGCGCCAACAATCGCAAGTATTAACTATAATATCTGGTGTTTTTTTTTTCATAGTGGTCTGCCGTCCGTGGCCACTGTGCCTACCTACTTCTAATATACAAAGAAATAAATGTATTAAATAAACTACGCCGCAGCCTATAACATAAATAACTAAAACCCTATTACATTTCTTGAATATAACATTACATACATTGCTTGTTGACTAGCGGATAGTACACCTGCTCCTACCTGCTACGCCAAAGGTCGTGGGTTTGATTTCCACAAGACACAAATATTTGTTTAGTCAATTTTTAGATACTTGTGTTTAGTCTGGGTGTTTTATATATTATATACGTATGAATTAAACAAAGAAGTACCTATATAAGTATTTATTTTAGCTATTTAATTCACATAGTACAAGCTATGCTTAATTTGGGGCTAGATGGCGCTGTGTGAATTACCCAGGTTTTTTTTATTATCTTGAGTTTATTGTCGTGTGATACCGGCTTAGAATAGCATCACCCCATTTCTTAACCGTGGGAGCAGTAAGAGGCGACCAAGGGACTCGAGGGTGTGTATCGCAACTTTAGTCGATAGGCTGACAACCGATCACTATATAGCGATACACATATTTTCGAATTATTCTCAAATATTTGTCAGACGTGGCGTTAATATCCGTTTATTGCGTCCGTTATCGCTCTGCCCATCCCGCAAGGGATTATAGTCGTGATATATGGATGTATATTGAGTTTATTGAAATAATACATACACATACATACACATATCACGCCTATAATCCCTTGCGGGGTAGGCAGAGCGTAAACAGCCGCAAAAATCGGCCATATACACCACGTCTGACAAATTTTTGAGGGTCATTTGGAAAATTGTGTATCGCTATAGTGACAGGTTGTCAGCCCATCGCCTAAAATTACACTACACACCCTTGAGTCCCTAAGTCACCTCTTACGACTCCCACGGGAAAGAAATGGGGTGATGCTATTCTAAGCCGGCATCACACGGCAGTAGTAGTAGTGTAATAGCCGTTATATAAAATACACATATCTACAGGGGAGGGGGGGGTCTCGCAAAAAAGATATTAACCCGAGACACACGTGTTAGCCGGAATGTAATATTCACAGGGTGATATATTACCAGAAGGGGACATTCGGAATATGCAGATGTCTGATACTGTATTGAATGGTATTGGAGTATTGGGTTTGACGCCGTGTCGTGTGATGCCAGTTTTGAATAGCATCACCATCATGGATAGTGGACACTGTTGCGTACGTGGCTTGGCAACCAAAGGGCCCCAAGGGTCTCTACTATTCTATTGAAATCTTTGATTCGGTATTCGCTGTGTTCCAAATTTAACATAGGTTGTCGTAATCCAGGTTCATATATTTCAATTGATTATCCGAAAAGAAAGAAGGCCGTCGGTCCCGGTTGCTGTCTATGATTACTTAGACGGCGGTCGTTACACAATATCAGAAGGCCTACTACTAGTAGTAGGTGGTTTAAAAAAAACTTTGTACACAAGGGTTCATCGGGTCTTTGGACGACGAAGAGAAGAATCATATTTAATATTTTCGTTTATTGCGTTCATATACTTCATTCGGTCATGTGATACTGGCTTAAAATTGCATCACCCCATTTCTTTCCCGTGGGTGTTGTAAGAAGCGACAAAAGGACTCAAGGATAACACGTGTATTGCAATTGTAGGCAATGGGCTGACAACCTGTCACTAACTGAACAACTTTCTCCTCGTAGAAAAGTTGTTAAGTTTCATGGTCTGCATGCACAATAATAAATTATTAGAATCTTTTTATTCATGCCTCATTGTAAAAACAAAGGACATTCGCGGAACACAAGCGTAAGATCAAAGGGAGTTTAAATTCACAAGATAGAATCATTTCTTTTAACTGTGTTTTTCTTGATGGTGTAAGAAACTTGTGGATGTTGCTGTGGTAACTAAAAACAGTGGCATAGAATTTGCATTATAGTTTTTAGCGTGTTAACATGTCGAGTACCAAATTTTTAAAACACTTCCCGTGTTAGGTATACAATTTTTAATGCGAAAGTCGCAGGTTCAAATCCTGCCCGCACTCGAAAATTTTGCAAGTTTTCAAAAATTGTTAACATGTCATTAAGGAAAAATAAGTTCTTATAAAACTAAGTAGAACTACAGTTCTTTAAAGTTATTATTGTTTTAAGAATGTATTTTTTATTATATTTATTTAAGTTATGTTAAATTTGATATGCATGTGTATAGAGTGTTCAGCAGAAGAGGGTAAATATTTTCAGGGCGTGTTCTATACTAAAAACGGAACATCTTTTCCTTGTAGCATTTTTTTGAAATATGGAAAAAGAGTGTGTTCCTCGGATATATTTTTTTGTTACAGAGCCATGTTTTGTTTCGTTTATCGATTTTATGGTCATAAAGGCCACGCAGCGGTTTCAGAACATAAAGAAATAAAAAAAAGGATTCGTGTTTATAAAACCTATTTGATCTTGGAAACGCAATAGCAATACACGTTTAGGCGATTAGGTTTGAGTGAGATTATTGACTTTAAATTTCTACAATTATTTATTTTTCGCGCCAAAAATATTCTCATTTCTTATTGTCTCTACAACGAAAGTATAACGGATTATCCAGCAAAATAGACACAGCCAAGCTTCTGAATCTATATGCCCTAACTCTACAAACCCAAATTTCACATACATCTCAGTCAAAGGCACGAGGGTATAAAAAAACCATCACGCTTGCTTAGTTCGTCTTGGCAGGGGCACGACCGTGCTACCGGAACTCAACGCTTGATTACAGATTCATGATTGTTTATGTCATAATGAAATAAATAAATATAAACTTGTTGAGTCATTTTATATAATAAAATAGCTATTTAGGAAACATGTTTCAGTGGTCGTATCCACACAAATATTACGTCCTCCGCCATGATTCGAGACGTGAAATTGAAACCGTTGTTGCGTGTGATTCAGTTCATCTTTACTGTATCCCCCCCTTTCCCTTCCACTTGAAGATTTGTATTGAAAAATATTAGTTGTTGAGACATTGATTCGGAAAATTAATAAAAAAATATTATCATTCCATGAATGGCTAATAATAAACACATTTATTGTATTGAATATTCGTGCATACACATAATATGTGTACATCACGCCTTATTCTTTTGCGGGCGGGGTAGGCAGAACGTTAACGGCCGGTTGTCAGCCTGTCGTCTAAAATTGTATTACATATGATACCCTGGAGTCCCTTTGTCCTCTTACAACACCAGCGGAAAAGAAACGGGGGTGATGCTATTCTAAGCCAGCATCACACGGCAATGATCTTCTGAACCACCTGATTGTCCGAAAAGAAAGATAGTTCCGCGCTTCGGAGGGCACGTTAAACTATCGGTTCCGAGTACAGTCTAAGATAACTTAAACAGCGGTCGTTACACAACCTTGTCAGAGGCCTACTTCTAGTTAACAGTTGCAAAACTTTGACACTAAGGTTCATTCGGTCGTTAGACGACTCGGAGTCCCACACGAAAAAAAGAGTAAATTTGTTATCTCTCATTTGTTAAAAAACCCTTATAATTATTTAAAAAAAAGCAAAACCAGACCTCCATTATAAAGTCAAGAGCACTTATAAATAAAATATGCTCGTAGAAGGGGCAAAAAGAAACGCCGCGCGAGTGAGAGATCAAAAGGGGGGAGCGTAGGTCATAAATAAGGTAGTCGTGTTTAATTTCACTGTCTGCCTCTGCCATGTCTGTTTCTTTTGAGGTCTATGTACACAAAGTAAGTATTGGCGGCTGCGGCGCGCCGAATACAGAGAGCTCACTTCAAGAAAACGTCACGAAACTCTCGCACACATACACACGCCGCCATTTACGAGGATATCCAAACAACCGCGTTTGATGCGGAGGTGCGGGCGGACACGGCGCGAGAAAAAACGGCTTGACGCAAATATAAATAGGTAATAAATAGAATTATTTGTACACGATGTGATTTTTTACAATGTTCCTACAATATTTAGTACCAACTAAAATAAAAACTTGGTCCATGTCCAGCAGTTGACTGTTAATGTTAATATACCTCTACTAGAACCACTAAATCTTTGCTCAAAATTCCAAATGACAAATGCGCCCATCTGGTAAAACTTGGTAAAGCCAATTCTCTAGAAAATGCTATAAAAATCTTCCTTGTAATTAGAGTTTGCTCGTAATTTTTTTCTTTAATGCTTAAAAAAATGGTTCGAGTCATGAGTTTTGAGCGTTTATACCAACAGGGAAAAAAAATCTTATTTTCAATGATGAAACTCTTAGCGCTGCCGCCCACAATCGATAAAAAGATAAAAAAAACACAAAACTTCGATCGAACTTTTGTCTTGAGACGTTTTCAGAAAAAATCCTAAAAACAGTGAAATTATATCGATATTAGCTAGAATGCCAAACGGCCCCAGCTGTCTCTGGCGTCCAATACAGAAATTTATCATCAAGACAAATGACAAGTTTAAGTAGGGTTCAGCTTATTATTTACTTTTTACTGCTAAAAATAAACCTTTTCAAGCACTCGCGATCACTTTCACTCATTTTAAGTATTAGACCGGGTCTATCGCGATAGTATTTAGGTAAATATTAGTAATTTACCTGTGTCCCGACGTTTCAATACAGTTTCATGTATTGTGGTCGCGGGTTGACTAATATTTACCTAAATACTATCGCGATAGACCCGGTCTGATACTTAAAATGAGTAAAAATAAACCACCGGGACAAACGTCTGATAGTTGGCGGAGGCCCTTAAAAGCCTTTCTAGGGTGAAATTTTAGTAGTAACCGATACCGAAAACTGAGGCCTGCCTGGTGATAAGGAAGAACTTTCCCTAAGGAAAATAGTTTAAAATATGAAACAAAAGGACTTGCCGTACAAATTGACATGATCGGCTGGTATATTTTTACGCGAGACCCCATTTTTTCTTCATATTTCGAGCTTTGTTCCTTTGGGAAACTTGATCCTTATCACCAGCCCATCCTTCGTTTTTGGTATCGGTCGCTAGTTAAATTTAACCTTATGCTTGTAAATGTTTATTGAATAGATATAATTCGGCATAGTAAGTAAAAAAATGTTTTTATTTTTGACTTGGCAACCTTTAACTCAAACCATATTTGGCGTCTTTACATGAGAAAGTTTGTTGCTTAAATCGCCTTTTTCTTACAACTTGGCCCCTCAAGCAGGGAAGCCCAGTGAAGTGTCCTCTCGATCCCTAATAAGCATACGAATGGGGCCGATGGCGACTCTGGCAAACTTCTCGCTAATCACCGGTAGAGGGCGTCACTATGGCCTCGATTCGGGAAAGAAGTTCGCTCAACTTACCTTATCGTTGTCACTTTCTGTCAAATAGGTTTGGCAAAGGACAGGAGATCTCTAAGCCACGTGTGATGCCGGCTTAGAATGGCATCGACCCATTTCTTTCCCGCGGGTGTCGTAAGAAGTGACTAAGGGACTCGAGGTTTCATATGTATTATAATTATAGGTGACAGGCGGACAACCTGTCACTATATGATATTTTTTTTTTTTTGAAGCGGCCCTCAAATATTTGTCAGACATGGCGATAGCGACTGTATTTTTACGGCCATTAACGCTCTGCCTACCCCGCAAGGGATAAAGGCGTGATATCTGTGTGTCACGTCATTTCTTATATTTCAACGCAAAATACGCGTTATCTGTCAAAATAAGGCAACGATGAAAACAATGGCGCCTAAATTGACTAGAAATTGCGAAGAACCCATTGACATTGTTAAACACGACAGGTCTTAGATATTTCCTATCCTTTTCTAAACAAAAAAAGTGACAGAACGCATTTTAGGTAAGTAAAGATAATCTAACCGTGTGATGCCGGCTTATAATGGCATCACCCCATATCTTTCCCGTGGGAGTCGTAAGAGGCGACTAAGGGACTCGAGGGTGTGTATTGCAATTTTAGGCGATGGGCTGACAACCTGTCACTATAGCGATACACAATATTCCAAATAACCCTCAAACATTTGTCAGACGTGGTGTAAATGGCCGTTTTTTGCGGCCGTTTACGCTCTGCTTACCCCGCAAGGGATTATAGGCGTGATGTGAGTATGTATGTATGTGTAAAGATAATTTGAATACCAATTTGAAGATAACTTATTTCCCTAATTGAGACCATTGTTACTGATAAAAGATGGCGGACAATTTGCAAAAAAGTTTGTAGGTAAGATTAAGAAAGAGGTCCTGCCTTGGTCCTGCAAACGCAACGCTGTCATCCGAATATCTGTCATGCTGGGGAAACTGAAGATAGTGGTCTAGTTGAATGAGTATTTGCCTTAGAATACTGAGGTCCTGGGTTCAATTTCTGGGAATTAAAGTCATAAAGAAAGGCAGTTCCTTTCGTGGCGAGGGCAGATTTTGCTACGTCATATCGTAGCATATGCTACAGTTGCTACGCCGTAGAACACGGCTCCAAGTTTACCTGATTAAAAATTAAAAGAGTCGAGGCCCAGGATCGACGACTTTACGTGATCTCTGAAACACGGAACCATATTTCATACCATGTTGTTACGTACATACATACACATATCACGCCTTTATCCCTTGCGAGGTAGGCAGAGCGTAAACGACCGTAAAAAACTGATATATACTACAAAGTAAGTATTAGCGGCGGCATACGCCACGTCTGACAGACATTTGAGGTTCATTCATAAAAATTATGTATAGTGACGGATGTTAGCTCATCGCCTAAAAATGCTATATACATGTAACCCTCGAGTCCCTTATTTAATTCTTACGGCACGCATGAGAAAGAAATAGGGTGATGCTATTCTAGTCCGGCATCACACGGCATCCATATTGTTTCTAAAATAAGCTCAATATGAAATAACATGAATTCTAGCAAATAAATAATTCGTATTCTATTCTATATCAAAACAGTAATTTTGGTCACGTATCAGAAATTACTTTATCTACCAATAATGGCCCAAATACTTATTCTTTACTCAAATATCTTTTCCACGGCTTACCATCGGTCAAGCACCCTAACATAACAAGAGATCAAGTGCTGTACAGGCAAGGAGAAAAGCGTTACACCAACAATTTATACAGGATAGTTTTATTCAGCACGGACATGTATTTGTATAATATAATTTATTTGTATACATGATGATGATGAATTTATCGCAAAGGCACTCCATTTTTTTTGCAATTACTTCTTACATTTCGTGTTGTCAATTTAGCAATGACGCTAAGTTAAAGTGAAAAAGTTCATTTCTATGGAAATATCATTTTCATCATTGGCCTCACACGTCTGTGACAGACCATTTAATCAGTGTCTGAGGCAAAGACACTGCGTTGCCTGGGACGCAATTATGGAAAACGCAGGGCTGCCCAGGACCTGCGCCACCCTCTCGGCCTTCCTGGCTGGATCCGCAGGAACGACTGGTCGATACGTGCAGCCGACCTGCAGGAGTCTGCCGCGCGGTAGATCTCTGACACACGCGCCTGACGGAGACCCCGTTCCGGGTTTAATTGTGGAGTTGGCCTCTCCAGGACCGTTGTGCTTGGGTCGGATTTATCCCTCGGTCGCTTCTTACGACCCCCACGGGAAGAGATGGGGTGGTGCTATTCTACTCTGCCGGCACCACACGGCTAATGTAATGGAAATATATGTAAATGGTATTTGTGACTGAAATGTCTTAATGTCGCCATCTAGCATGATGTTATAAAAGAAGGTCGAGATCCGGTCAAATAGAAAAGTCCCCATCGTCTGTTGATATGACAAGTAAAAGTAGGCATAGGCTAACACAATCCATAGTTGACTTTAAGGTAGATTGATTGTGGTGTTAGCCTGTAGGCTCAATGCTGGATGATGGAAAAGGGGAATTCCCGCCGAGCGAGGTGTTCAGCTCGGGGACCGCGGCCCAACTGGTAGAACGAGGATTTTGTATTTATGCTAAGTCTTCGACAAACTTCGTAACCGCGTTTGAGGCCTTGACTTCTGACTGGGTTGTGTTCTATGACGGGTATGACGTATCACGTTTACATTGTGCAGGCAGCGTTGTCGTCGTCGCCTCATCAGCAGTAGATGCATCCAGCGAAGTCAGCACATTTTGTGTGCGGCGCGCGCTTCATATTTTTTTGGAATCCGCGCCGCTACAACTTCTTCTTTCTTGTCTTTTGCACATAGATTTAGATTCGAATAATGGACTGTATTGTTTCCTTAAACAAAGATTTTAATTATTCTTATATGGTATGGATTCAATTTCATTCCATCATTCTATTGGTCAAACAATTGTTTAACTTTGAATTAAACTAGCTCAAGAGACATTCGCTTGAAAACGTACTTATACAAAGTCATCGATTTTTTTAAATAGAAAACAGGCGCTTGTGTACGCGACAGTACCAATAAAAGCGCGAGTGTGAGGGGTCGCTATCTGCCGGCCGCAGCTAAGCAAAGTAAATGTTATTTTTTGGACCCGCGGACCACTGTACAGTCAGTAGGTATACCTACCTACAACTATAAGTAGGCAGGTACCACACACATACACACATATCACGCCTATAATCCCTTGCGAGGTAGGCTGAGCCCACACGGCCGCAAAAACACGGACTTTTACGCCACGTCTGGCAAATATTTGAGGGTCATTCGGAAGATTGTGTATCGCCATAATGACAGGTTGTCAGCCCATCGCCTAAAATTGCAATACCCTTGAGTCCCTAAGTCGCCTCTTACGTCGTATATCATCACCCCATTTCTTTCCCGTGGGAGTCGTAAGAGGCGACTAAGGGACTCGAGGGTGTGTATTGCAATTTTAGGCGATGGGCTGACAACCTGTCACTATGGCAATACACAATTTTCGGAATGACCCTCAAATATTTTTCAGATGTTGCTCTGGCACTGCCCACCCTGCAAGGGATTATAGGCATGATATGTGTATGTACATAAAGTTGAAACATGGTTACAAAGTGAGTATATAAATAAAGTACAGTTGGTAAGGTCTAAAGGTGTTAACGTATTCATCGTGCGAAATTTACAGCGTAAAGGGTGCCCCCGTACGAAGATATACAGGGTGGCTAGTTTAGTCGAAAATATACTCGATTTTATTATTCCATAATTGTGTCAATTAATTTTAAATAACAGAGTTGTATTTAATGTGCATTTTTGTAGATTGCAATTTTTTCATCTTTTTTTTCATTCATACATCAGCCTTTTACAGTCCACTGCTGGACGTAGGTCTCCCCCAGGGTACGCCATAAGGCACGATCTCTCGTTTTCGCCATCCTGTCGCTACCAGCCGCCTTTTTTTGGTTTAGGTAGGTATTTTCATTTATTTCAATTTCATTGTGTCAAACCCGACCTGACACCCATAGCACAGTATATTCCTAGTTGAGGTGTCAAATTCTACAGTGAACATGTTTTAATGAATAAACTTCTTTTATTATTAATTTTATTCCACGTTACTAAATTGATTATTCTTCTTACAAACGTGAACTTAAACTATATAAAAGCGACACAATATATAATCGTCGTTTAACCCGTAAAATGCGCAAGATTCTGGACAAATTTAGTCTCGATCATCTATTACCCTTTTCTCATGCTGTCTATCGCTATTTTTAATCAAAAGCTTATCAATATTATCAAATCGACACTAATAACTCTAACTAAATTAGCGCTGTCACTTTTCATTAAAAAGTTTCGTTTTTAATTTTCAATTTAAGTTGTGATCATTTTCTTTACTTATTTAACTGAAAATCACAGTGCTATATTTAGTAAAAGATAATTAAAATGTGGAATCAAGACTAATAATTTTTTTTTTCTCACCTGTATTTTATGGACATCCTGTATAAAAGTGATACCTCACAAGACTATAATAAAGCGACTTTTGACTGGTTTTATAGCGCCTACGTGCGGAGAGTAAAGATTACATTACTCACTGCCTCCGTGGTGTAGTGGTGTGAGTCCCGAGTTCTTTTTCTGTGTGATGATCATCAACCAACCCATTTACTGGACGAAGTTATGCTGGTTGTAAGAGTAACTAGTATAATTTGAAAGGGATGGGTTGATGCACTGCTCTGCTTATATACTCAAATGTTTCTAGACAACTTTTATTGAGGTTATTATTTAAAACCTCAATACTAATAAAGCTAATTTTGACTGGATTTATATCTTTCTTTCTGATTTTTTTTTCAAAAAATTAACTAACCTATCCTAACACGTGCCGTGTGATGCCGGCTTAGAATGTGCCGTGTGAAGCCGGCTTAAAAAGCGTCACCCCATTTCTTTCCTATGGGAGTCGTAAGAGGCGACTAAGGGACTTGAGGGTGTGTATTGCAATTTTAGGCGATGGGCTGACAACCTGTCACTATGGCGATTCACAATTTTCCGCATGACCCTCAAATATTTGTCAGACGTGGCGTAAATGACAGTTTTTTGCGGCTGTTTGCGCTCTGAGGATTGAGGTCTATTTTAATATATTTAGACCTATAGTTGTTCCTCGGAGAATATTTTTCAGTTGTTTAAAACGTAATCAAAAGCTTGAAAGGAACGCAGACTTTTACAAACACCTATAACAATTTGTAGTTCTAATCGAAACTACCCCATCTCAGGGCAACAATACTTAAACCCATTTCCGCCGGGATCACCATAAATCCGTCACGTGTTCGGAAGCTACACAACTCGCCACTTACCCGCGAATGCATTACAAAATGGCGGACGAGGTATGGCTTACCTAATATTATTACAATAATAATAAAATCAAATAATTTATTTTTCTTTAACAATTAAAGCCTTAATCACATAGGTGTTGGTGTTGGTGTCTCTATTTAAGCTAAAATAGCCTGTGTTTAGAGACACCTCTCCTCTATAACAATAATTACAAATAAGTGAAGGCCGACGGTAATATATCTATACAGAAAGGCAAAGTTAAGTTTTATATGAATTTAGAAATATACATTTTGAAAAAAGGAATAATTCCAAGCATGCATAGGTACTTACATTATTATTAAACAGTTTATTGTACACAGTTAAAAAACACAGACGGACCTAGACTAGACTATTTGACGGAAAGTGATAGCGGTAATTAAAGGAAAGGAGAATTTATACCCCGAATCGAGACCACACACATCACGTCATGCCTATAATCCCTATCGGGGTAGGCAGAGCGTAAACGGCCGCAAAAAACGGACATTTACGCCACGTCTGACAAATATTTGACTCATTGGGAAAATTGTGTATCGCCATAGTGACAGGTTGTTAGCCCATCGCCTAAAATAGCAATACACACCCTCGAGTCCCTCAGTCGCCTCTTACGACTCCTATGGGAAAGAAATGGGGTGATGCTATTCTAAGCCGGTAACACACGGCACCTTGAATTGAGACCATTGATGTTAAATACTACAAGCTAAGTTTATTTAGACCTGACACCATTGTATACTTCATTTTATGCTATAAACTATCTTGAATCTCGACTCTACATAAGTTAAGGGTTCACCTGACCCATCACTAAAACTGCAGCTTTAAGCGTGTTCTGATCCCATTTCCGAAAACTTATTTGCAAACTTGTCTCATGGGAACTATAACTTGGTAATTGTTTAAACAAACCTTCACCAAACCAGCCGTGTGATGCCGGATAAGAATAGCATCACCTCATTTATTTCTTGTGGGTGTCGTAAGATTCGACTAACGGACTCGAGGGTTACATGTGTATTGCAATTTTAGGCGATGGGCTGACAGCTGAGTCTCTTAATTTTTACAACGTACGTGAAAAATCTGTGATACCATATTCGGGGACCGAAATTCTGCGACTGAATTACAAAATGATGACCAACTAGTGGGTCGCCCTGCAGTTTTCATTAGTTGTTGTTACTACTGACAGCCGTGTGATACCGGCTTGGGATAGCATTACCCTATTTTTTCCTGCAGAAAGTAAAAGTTGTTTAGTTTTATGAATGGCAAAAGAACCAGCTATACAGCGATTGAGTGAGTTGGTTGCATGAGCTGTCACTGTCAAAAGAGTGTAGGTATTGGTTCACGGCTGCCATCTGTATACCAATCAACCCAACGCCGTTGTCAAGACGATGTAACTTTTGCATTTGAAGACAGATGGAGCTAGTTATATGTTTGTTTTTAATAGTATTATTTTATTTCTGTTTTTAATTGAGTATGTATGTAAGTTTAAGTATTATTTATTGGTATAAGTATTTGCGTAAGTAAATTTTTATGAATAATACCTATGTATTGGTAGGTATTTATTTTGATAGTAGTTTTGACATGTTGTTTTCCTTAGTGTTATTTTCTCATTGGTGCACCCGCTTCTTTCTCTCTCTGTTTACTTTCTGGTTGGCTGGTAGAGAATGTCGTCTGGCATTAGGCCCGCCTTTTGTACGATGTGCAATAAAGTATAAATAAAATAAAAATGAAAAATAATTCAGTACACGCTCGAATCGAGCCCCTGTATACCGTATAGTTAGTAAGTAAAGTAAGTAAAAACTCACAAAGGCAGTCTTATCGATAAAAACGTCCGCTTCCAGACAACCTTTGGGTAGAGGAAAGCTGTGAAGAAAACAGAGCAGTGCTTAAGAATTAAAGATTTAAAACTTGTATAGATTTAATTCTTTTATTCTTAAATAATGTAAATTAATATTAAAAATAGATTGAAATTTTACTAGTGACCGATAGCGCTAACTCAACACGGCGTGGTGATTGATAAGATAAGGAACAACTTTCCCCAAGCACCATAGGTCGAAATATAAAAAAAAAATTACCTCCCATACAAAACTGCCAATCAGCTGATTTGGGTTACTATGGAAGCTCAGAATATTTGTGTTATGCCGTGTGATGACGGTTTAGAATATCATCACCCCATTTCTTTACTGTGGGTGTCTTGAAAGGCAACGAAGGGACTTAAAGGGTGTTCATTGCAATTTTAGGCGATGGGCTGACAACCTTTCACTATGGCGATACACAGTATTTCGAATACCTTCGAATGATTGTCAGACGTGGCGTAAATGTCCGTTATTTGCGGCCGTTTACGCTCTGCCTACCCCGCAAGGGATGAAGGCGTGATATATATATATATCACATATATGTACATATATGTATGTATATATGATATATGCAAGTATTTCGACCTATGTTCCCTGGGGAAAGTTGTTCCTTATCACCAGCCCGTCTTCTGTTTTGAGTATCGGTCAATAGTAAAATTTCACCAGGTACTATTATTATTAAGTATGTATATTCAAATATAAAGATAAATAAATAAACACAATAAGTAAACCTGTTGTGTCACTTGTGTCTTGTCTCATTGTAAATTGTTCCTGTGTATGTTTTTGTGTACAATAAATGGTTAAATAAATAAATAAGTTAATTTAATAAATAAACACCGTATACTACAGTCATGTATCTAAAGCTGTAGGGCAAAATGCATTGTAAAATGTAAATCTTAAAAAATACGTATCGTTCCGCGCGGCTGAGGTACAGTCGGGGTAAAAAGTCTATGAATAAAATTATGGGTTCCGTCGAATTTATAAGCCGTATAAAATGAATGTAACTGCGAGGATGAATGCATTTACATTTATTGTTAAATTCTATACCCTTTTGAGGGACTATACATACATAATATGTGTGTACAGGAAAGTAAGAGTTGTGACCGTGGTAGACAATTTTGGCTTTTTTTTATTTTATAAAAATATTTTGCCGTGCTATAGTAACTCAAATCAGCTGACTCCAATTTGGTGCAGAAGTTTAAAACATTTTTCTCTAATGTCCACCTTTGTTTGGAGAAAGTTATTTATTACTTATCTTTATTACCAGGTCGCTAATATTCTTTTCACTGTCAATAAAAAGCAAAATTTCGACTTTATATGTACACTCATTAAACTTTCCTTTGTACAAAAGAATACCGGTTCACCGAGCCTACTTATGCAGCCTTATTTAAGGTCCTATTAAACTCAATGCAACTATGTCTAGGGTGATTTCTACTCGAAACTGAACAACTTTCCCCAAAGTGCATAGGCCAAAATATGAAAAAATAGACCAGTCATACAAAGTGACTCAATTTTTGTAGGGAAGACCACTTTTTTTATGTTTTTGTCTTATTTCGACCTATGTTCCTTGGGGAAAGTTGTTCCTTATCACAAGCCCGTCTTGAGTTTACACTGTCGATTGCCAGTAAAATGTCACCCTATATAATTTAGACTCGGTGTTTTTTTTTTAGTTGGGTCATTATGCAAAGAAATTAATCCTTACTCTTAAGAGCGCGTACAATTTTCTTTATTAAGTATTTTTTATTTATTTACATATACACTTATACTCGTTAATAAAAATAAAAATACTTTTATACGAGGCGTAACAAAAAGGGTATAAATAGCCATGGGTCGAAAAATATATTAAAAATTGAACCTCCCATACAAAATTGCCGATCATCTCCTTCATTTACTATGGGAGGCCCAATTACATTTTACAAAAAATCTACCTATGCCCCGTGGGGAAAGTTGTTCAGTGTCATAATCTGCAGGCACCATACAGTATTCGGAAGTCTATTCCTTACATCCTGTATATCGAGGGCTTTTACTAGTTATAATAATTTCAAACATGAACAAAAAAAGGGAGTTCCGCTGAACTAGTTACTTGTATTTTTGACATGTAAATGTATATTATTAACCTTACATTGCATAGGACCACGTATCTATAACGTACTAAGTGACGACATAAAGAGCGTAAAATCAAATCATATTTTTGTGAATAAACTCAAGCGATTTCTACCAAATAAAGGTTACTATTCTGTGACCGAATTTATGAATAAAGGGACACCTTAAAGATACTTTCAGTAATGATTAATTAAATTTTATTGGACGTGATCTACAATAAGAAATTGTAAAGAACTTAGTTTTAAGTACATTTGACATGTATTACTATTTATCAAATTATTGTAAATTTTTAAATAATTTAATTTATACTCTGTTGACGATGTTGTTTAAGCTGAATAAAGAATCTGAATCTGAATCTTAATCTCCATAAATACGTCACACCTACACTTACCTTTTCACCAATTTTGAGAGCTGGTTTCATGATGTACGGGATCCCCGGAACCGGTCCAAATATTGAGGGCATCATTGCCGGCGCAAAGATCACTTTGACAGGGCTCTTACAACACTTTTCACTTTGTTTTTCACTGTCACTTTCACTTTCGTTACAGAATTTTTGACAGCAACAATGGTGACAGACTTTGACAGGCTTTTTCTGACAGCAATCGTAGTTTTGGGCGTGCGATTCTTGATGTTTCTTTTGTAGCATATCACTGCCTGAATCTTCAATTTCTTTGATGTTTGGTATGAATGTGGATTTATTTTGTAAGTTACTGTTGTCACTTTTATTTAGATAGAGTTTAGGTTTTTTTGTGAAGCCCTTTGGTATCTCTAATAATGGTGTTTTTCGTTTTAAGTCTTTTGGAGTCTCCAATAAATATTTGTTTTTAGGATTTTCGGTTGATTCTGAATTGTTCCTTTCAGCGTTTAAAAATGGGTGCACCAGTAACGTTTTAGTTGTTTTGTTTTGAATTTGGAATGATTTTGAGGCCCCTGGCAGGGCCTCAGAGTCTCTTTTTGAATCCAATTTGAATGTTTTTTAACAAACGGTCCAACGTTCAAAAATTAAACTTTTATGAATTCACTCAATAATTCTATAAACAAATTTAGTAAATTCTTTAGTCATTAAAACACTTCCCACGTTTTAGTTCATGCTTTGTAAAAACACCTTATTGAAAATATTAAACCACGTTAGTTTACCAGTCATATAATTTATACGCAATTGTTGTATTAAGTAAATCCTAATTATTTATTTTACTGTTTTTTACGCACTATATTAATATTTTTTATTTACTTTATACACATCACATCAATCACCAAATTCAGTCAAAAAAAGTAAACTGCCTTGTTTATTTTTCATTCACACACCATCCGTTCATTCGCCTCGTGACCTTGACCCACAACCACTTGTCATTGTTTACAAACAAACAAGACCACAAATAGTCTTTAAAAACATTATTAAAAATCCTTTTTATCAATAGCACTAATGACCGCGACTGTACATTATTATCTCGAAATCGTCACGAAAGTAACACTGGCTGGAAATAATTTATTGAAAATAGTTTTCTTGAAAATAATTCGAATTATTTCCCAACACGTCCGCACGCCACGAGATCTTACAAGTAACTACGGTAGGAGGGGTCTAAAATGGGCGGAGAGAGGTGTGGCCTAGACCACGCCCACACGAAAGTTAGGTTTCAAATTTATAAATGTCTAGGTCTAAAGATGGCTGGCTAAATTTAGCTCAAGGTATACTTATAGTTACATAGTGGACATTTCGAATGCAGCCACACTTTTCGTTGTATTTTTCGATTTCGGACGAGATTTTTTAAGTGTCTTGGCAGAAAAAGTGACAAAGTCATAAGGACATAAACCATATTTATCATTATCATCAACAGCCACGTCCACTGCTGGACAAAGGCCTCTCACAGGTGCCTGCATCTACCTATCGGCTGACGTCGATCCGCCTGGCAGCAGGTTGCCCCACACTGCGCTTTCCAATGCGTGACCTCCACTCCACGAATGTAACTATGAAATTATTTAAGTACTCAATTTCTAAGTTTTTCTAAAATTGTATACCTAACATGGGAAGTGTTTTAAAATGTGGTATTTAATTTATTGCGGGTTTTCATCGCTTAGACTACATTAAATCAGTAAAGATTGAATTAGTCGCCGGGTATCAGTTGCAAATTTTTTTCTGTTTTTTTTTATAAATGAAGGGTTTGCTCTTGACTCTAGCCTAGGTCATAGGACAGAGACAGAGTGTAATATGGAGCGAGCTCACCCAGAAGAAGCCTGTTCACTCTTACTTTGAAGAGATTAGGGTTGTATGCGTTTGGAAACACAGACGCAGGTAGTGAGTTCCACTCTTTAGCAGTGCGGGCAGGAGATGAGCTGCGGTAGCCCAGATGGAAGAGGCGTCGCCACTAGTAATGCGAAAGTCGCAGGTTCAAATCCTGCCCGCGCTTGAAAATTTTGCAAGTTTTTCAAAAATGGTATACCTAACACGGGAAGTTTTTTAAATTTGGTATTCTACTCAATTTCTATTTTTGTTGTCTTCGTGTCGTGTCGTGTAGGATACCGAGTCGATGAACAACCTGCCATTACCCGACTTTCTCTTCAAATAAGAACATATTTTCCTTCATCCTGTCATAGATACACATACATATATAACACGCCTATGCCATGTGACGGCTTAGAATAGCATCACTCCATTTCTTTCCCGTGTGTATCGTAAGATGTGACTAGGGGGCTCGAGATTTACATGTGTATTGTAATGTGTAGGCGATGGGCTGACAACCAGTCACTATAGCGACACACAATTTTTTGGATGACCCTCAAATGTTAGTCAGACGTGATGTAAATGTTCGTTTTGTATGGCAGTTTACGCTCTGCCTACCCCGCAAGGGATATATCGCTCATCGAATTGGTTTCAGAAACACTCCTCCAGACTCACAACTAAGAACATTATTTTTATCGCACAAAACGGACCCCTCATAAAAATTAAAATGCAACGGTGCTCCTAAAAAATTCTTTACGGAAATCTTTCCGTAAAGAATTCCAAAGACAATAGAACGTCGTTATACAGCGTGTTGACTTTCCCGTTGAACGATCACCCTGTTGCATAGTAATAAGGGGTGCTTTTATTCAATTTGTAAAAAAAATAGATTATGAATGAAAGAACATCTGTTTTGTGTCAAAAGGTTTGCAAAATCTTTATTGAGCTCGTTGTGGAGTACCTATTTACACTTTAAAGTCCGTAGATATCTTGTAAAACGATTTTGGTTAAACTTATATTTGTTAGACAGGTACCTAAAGTACATTTCTAAACCACTAAGAGTATTGAAAGTTAGGAGTTATTATCCGCATGTAAAACACCCTTTGAAAAGCTTAACTTCAATTTAAAATAAATTATTTTACACTTTGATGGAACTACATGTTTATTTACTAATAAAACACTTTTTCACTAGTTCTACTAATTAAATATATTTGTTTAATTTGTTAAACTAAATGCGACTGGTTTCGAACATCATCATCGGGCAGTTATTTAAAATGGAAAATTAAACAGATATATTTAATTAGTGGAACTAGTGAAAAAGTGTTTTATTAGAAAATTTAAATAAATGATTAACCTAGCGATCCCCGAGGCAGTGCCTCTATTAATTCTTTATCCCGCGCGAGCCGGTTTTTTTCAGGACAATACAAAATTGCTATTTAATAAAAGAAACTACAAATACAAATACAAATAGGTTTATTAAAAGAAAAGGCTTAATCTATTACAAGTTACTTGCGGACCCGCACTAGGTTAAACCTGTATCGCGGGCGTCCAAATCGAACAAATACTGTTAGAAAGTTTAACCGTACGAAGTGCAGATACATTAATATAACATGCAAGATTTCGGTACAGACATAGTAAATTGAATGAATAACATATAATAACAAAAGTAATAACAAAAATTTTAAAGATTTCAGAAGATAAATTTATACAATTTTATTGAGGGTGAAAATATGAGCGGGTGTATGTGTGTGTTAGCGGTTGTGTTGTATTGTGAATTGTGTGTGTTTTAGTGTGAACGAACAGTGCTTTAAAAGATAAATATATAAAAGATAGGTACAGTATGGTGTCAACTTGGTAGTACATTTAGGCGGACCAATAAGGACTGCAGATTAGGTCTTCTGTTTGTATGTACGTTAATGCAAGAAGTTTTTTTCGTATCATTTTCTTAGCTTCCTTTAATTTGAGTGTTTTTATATTGCATTCTTTAGCAATCCGATTATATATGGAAGGATAAATAAATTTTGGGAAGCGGTGCGCAAAGGTCGTCTTGACTCTAGGTCGCGGAACCTTAAAAACCCTTTTTCTTAGCAGTGTGGTATATTCCTCGGACGTTATAGTTTTGCGATGTACTGCTAATGAAGCTTTGAGAAGAAAAAGTTGTCGAACATTGAGGACTTCTGCTTCTTCGTAGAGTAGGTTAGTCGGGTATTGGTATGGTTTTTTGTATGTGACCTTTAACACCGCTCTTTGTGCTCGCTCGAGGCACAACATATTAATTTTTGCTGCACCGCCCCAGACAGATAAACAATAATTTAAGAGGGATTCGCAAAGTGCGGTATACACTAATTTAAGCACCCTTGGACCCGCGGAATTTCGTAACTTTTTCATGACATGAATTAATTTTCTCGCTCTTCGCGATGTCAATTCTATATGTGGCTTAAATGAGAGACTCTGATCCACCAACACCCCAAGGTACCTAATATCAGTTGTTCTGTCAATTGCTGGACACGTGCAAGCAGCCGAATGACACTGATAATGGAGACGAATTGCTGGGATGGCACGCGGTTCCGATGCGCTGGTTTTGCGAAAGCAAATATATTTGGTTTTTTTCGCGTTGAGTGTAAGTAGGTTTTTATCTAGCCATTTAGAAACGCGGGCCATGCCCTGTTCAGCGTTTGTGAATGCAGAATCTCAGGACTCTCCTCTGAAGAGCACTACAGTGTCATCAGCGTAGCAAATTGCATCGGCCCTGCTGGGTATTGCACTGTGAATGTCGTCGATGTATATTAGAAACAGTGTCAGTCCCAATACACTACCTTGCGGTACGCCAAACTCCACCTGCTGCTCTGTACTGAGATCCTCACCCACTTTCAGGCATTGGCGTCTCTGAGTAAGGTAGCTCTCGAACCAATTCAGTGGCAAACCCCTGATCCCCAAGTGTTCAAGCTTTTTTAGGAGAATCGGAACCGACACAGTATCGAATGCCTTTGCTAGGTCAAGAAAGACTCCAATACAATTAATATTTCTATCTAGGTGATCTGCAACTATCTCTACCAACTTAGCTACAGCGTTTTCGGTCGATATACCGCGTCGTAACCCGTATTGGTTAGAGGACAAGAGGCTATATTTTTCAAGGTAGTCTACCAAGCGCTTATTTACTATCTTCTCCAAGATTTTTGAGAATATACAGAGCAAAGCAATCGGTCTGTAATTTTCGGGTGATTGTTTGCAGCCACTTTTGTGTATCGAGACCACTGTGGCATTCTTCCATTTGTGTGGAAACGTTCCCGAAGAGATGCTCAGGTTGAGGATGTGCGTCAAAGGCGTAATGATTTGTGTTTTGAGCTGCTTAACAAGCGCCACCGTAATACCATCCGGGCCTGGAGCGCTATCACTCCTAAGTCCGGCTATGATATTAGAAATTTCCATTTCATCAGTAGGGCGCATAAAAAAGCTTCTCGCGTTTGAACTACATGTGTTAACACTATTGACAATATCTACATGGGAGGAATTCATCTTTTTTAGAAGTTGACTTGCTAGATTTCTTCCTACATTAGCGAAATATTCATTACAGTGGTTAAGCGACTGGCTGGGATTCCCAGGTAAGCATTTAGTGAGTTCAGTTGCTTGATTTTTGCGCATTGGGTGTTCACAAGTTTCGTCAATTGTTTTCCATATTTTTTTAGGATCGTTTTTTGCTTCTTCGAACTTTTTAGAATCATGCTCGTTTTTGAGCTTATGTAGTAATTCAGTGAAAGAGTTTCGGTAGCGCTTGTAGACAGTCTCTTTTAATACGTCGTTAGGGTTACTACGAGAATCTAAGTGAAGTTTGTCGCGGTGTTTCATGCACCTAATGAGGCCAGGGGTAATCCAAGGCTTAAGCACGTAGCGCGAACGGCTTATCCGCTTTTTTTTAGAGTTCTGTTTTATGGATTGGGAGAAAATGTGGTTAAACTCACTCACTGCAGAATTTACATCAGTAGCTTCGAGAACGGACGACCAGTCAAATTTCTCAAGAGCCAAAGCCACAGCAGAATAATCAATTTTAGTAATATAGCGGTTGCTAAATTTATTTTTAACATGCTCTGTGGTTGTTTTCAATCCAAGCATCGCTATCTTATGATCTGTAATGTCAGTAGTGGACACTACGCCTACGAGGTGATCAGATATGGTTTTAACGAAAATGTGATCTAGGCAGGAGGCATCCCTTGTGGGAAGCGTAATTCCCGGGTAAAGGTCGGCCTCGGCTAACAGATTGAGATATTCTATTGTGTCCTCATCATTTGAGTTCAAGATATTGATGTTAATATCACCAGCAAGCAGCACGGTTGACATACGCTTATATGACTGTAGATTATCATTTAGGGAGCAGAAAAACGAATCAAGTTTTTTAAAAGATGGTGATCTGTAAATTCCCATTATTACTAATGAGTCAAATAATTCAATATTAAGGCATTCCGCTTCGGGAAAGTCTGGCTCAGTAACAGTAGCCTTCCATTTTTCTTTAATGTATGCCACAACACCTCAATTTTGATTTTTATTGTTACTAGTGCTATAAGCTGTGTAGCCGGGAATTTGTCCCACGATCGCACCTCCCGCAAGCCAACACTCTGTTAGAATGATTATGTCATAAGAAATATCAATTCTTTTTAAAGCAACAGTAAACTGGTCAAAGTTAGCTTGTATGCTGCGAATGTTAAACGTTAAAATTTTAAAGTTATAAGACTCGTCTAAAAACTGTCTGCTTTCCTCCAAAGTGCAACAGGCATGGCAGTCTATGTTAAAAAAGTTATCTATTTCGTTTACCATTTCTAAACTAAGCGACGTCATTGTGTTAGTTCAGATTCTATTGTTTTGTAAATCAAGTAGACTATCATGCCCAGCACAAGTGGTCCCATCATTCCTACTGTACATGGTCAAAATTTGGTGTTCCAAGTGTGTGTGGGTGGTGTGTGCAGTGTAGAGTATGTGTGTAGTGTTAATGTAGGTAACTACAATTATAAAATTTAAACAAAGGATTTTAAATTTAATGTTTTGAGCTTCCACCTGGAGATAGTTTGCTGAGGTCACCTGTACTGCGGATACGTATTGCCTGTGAGCCAGCCTTCCTTCTAAGGAACTGTGTAATACATTATTATCTTTTGTTTACAATGACGGATTACGACGTCAATAATACCTAGATAGTACTATCGTACTATCCTACATTGAATAAAGTTGATTTCATTTAATTTAAAATCGGGCAATACTTACATGCGTATTTATATATGAGATATTTCTACAAACAAAAACCTTTTTAATTTTGTATGTTTGTGTTCACATAGGTAGGTACCTAAAGTCAGAAAGTCGGAAATTTCCTACTAAACTAATTAGGTTTTTTTGGACCTACTTAACTTACGATTTTAGGGAGATAGGGCAGTAAAACCAAAACAAAAAAAAGGTTTTGAGCAGTTTTTAATTTCAAGGTTGTAAGTAAGTGTTAAGAAATGGGGTAATGCTTGGTTGTGAATACCTATCACAACTTGTGATAGGTATTGGCATCAGACTGCAACATTTTTATAAAGCATGACGAAAGAAAGATACCTCGTTTAATTCAGTTTTGTTTTCATATAGGTAAGTATTATACTGCCGTGTGATGCCGGGTTAGAATGGCATCACCGCAATACAAAACCGTGAGTGTCGAAAATGCGACTGAGGAATTAATTTATCCAGGGAATGGGCAGCAGCGTTTCCTGCAAAACCAAGATCTTGCACTGCGCTCGCCAATTTGCTTAGGGGAGACCCATGTCCAGTGGACTTTTGTGGCTGTTTATGTTAAATGTTTTATACAGGGTGGACCACGGAGTGACGTCAAAAGACAATATTTAAATGCCTCAACCCGAGAGGAATCAGAATTACCCTCATGTACGTTTTTCAATTTTTATTAGTTCCCAAGTTATTCAACTTTTCAAGTAAAACTGGAAAAATTTTACTTGAAACATTTTTTTTCTGTATTCTGAAGTCAAGTCATTTGTGTATTCAAAAATCATGAAGTTTTGCTCTAAAAACAACTGCAAGAAAAACATAAGAGAAGTAAAAAAATTTGTTAAGCGGTTTTTTAAAGCACAACATAAGGCTAGGTTTTTCCTAAAAACTTGGTCCCTTTCATTCGCGCTGCGCCAGAGAGAAACAGACAATTATTTTGCGCTCAAATTTTCTGACCTAAGCATAAGAATAGATAATAATGACCTAAGTAGAAACTAGAGACAACGTCTAATTCCACCATTTTTACTCGAAAAGAAATATATTTAAATTATACCATAAAAATTGTATAACTTTAAAAAACTAATATTGAAAAATATTTCAAATAGGCATTTCTTTGGCTTTTAATCCATCAAGTAAAGTTTATCCAATTGCATAACTGAAAGTATCATTAGATTCTCGACAGTATTTTTTTTTTCTTAAGTATTTTATAGTTGTGCTTGTGATTTGATTAAGGTCAATAACTAGGAAACTACAAAAAATTGCAAGACATAAGTACACGGGGGTAATTTAGATAACCCTCGGTAAATGGCAATAAAATTTTATCTTTTGACGTCATCATGTGGTCCATCCTGGAGGCCTATTTAGCTGTATAACGGCGTCGAGTTTTTGTATGGAATGACACATGCGGGCATTACGGCGTCGGAGTTCGGTCGGAATTCGGTCGAGTTTCATCTAGGTGTCAAACAGAATGACAAGTAATTTACATACAAAGTTCTTAATGTCATCGGGTTTTTGTCCCTTTCTACGATTATTTTGTCTATGGTGTCGAAAAGCGGTCGAGCTATGACAACCAAGTTTCTGTCATTGTGCTCGACCATGAGCAGTCTCAAGCATAGGTGCCTTGCCGATGTCGAGTTTCATTTAATTAAGATAACTTATAAAAAATTACCCATAACTATGAGATTTTTAAGGTTGGTAATGCATCTGTAGGATATTTTAGACCGCATGAGCAGAATAAACTCGTTTAAAAAAGTAGTAAGCTAACTTTACCGACACACTAAAAGTACATATAAAAATTACCACTTGCCATCAGCTACTGTTGATTTTCGATTATATGTGCAACTGTTTTTTTTTGGGTTCAGTTTTAAGCCTCATATATTTACATTATAAATAATTATTTCGATTACTTTTCTGAGTGATGATGATAACATTATGATAGTTGATATTCAATATTATAATGAATATCATTACAATAACAAATGTGTTATAAATGCTTGATCTCGTGATCAAACTTTGTACTTCTTGTGCTTGTCAATAGTTGGAGTTGCTTCGTACTGTATCAACAAACATCACTGTAGGATTGCTAAATATTGAATATAGACTTATCTATAGAAGATATTTTATAAATTTTACGTAACATACATAAATCACGCTTCTTTCCCGCAGGGATAGGCAGCGTCTACTTCCTTCCACTTACGACGATCCTTGCATACTTCTTTTGCCTTCTCTATATTCATTTATCTTTTCATGCAGGCTAGTTGGTTTATTTTTTACTAACTAAAATGTATGCACCAACGAGCGTACATGCGTGTGATGATGATTGCCGTGTGATGATGATTGCCGTGTGATGACGGCATAGAATAGCATCACCCCATTCTTTTCTCGTGGGTGTTGAAAGAGACGACTAAGTTGAAGGTTGTACTCGTGTACGGTGTGTGCACTATTCGTTTATAACTCGTGCTCTACATACATTCATTAGCCTATTGCAGTCCACTGTTGGACGTAGGCCTCCCCTAGAGTAGGTACAGGGCACGATCTCTCGTTTTTTCCATCCAGTTATCAGTCCATCTGGTCGGTGGTGGTCCAACGCTACGCTTGCCGCGGCAAGGCTTCCATTCGAGAACCCGCTTACTCCACCGTCCGTCCGTTCTATCATAGGATACACACACGTTTTCTACGCGCGCTCTATTCTTGTGAAACGCGTGCTTTACACGTTGGTGACGCGTATTATACTAGTGTAGAACACGTGTTCGATACGTGTGTAACGCGTTCTCTACACGTGTATTACGCGAGCTCTACTTGTATACAATGCTTGCTTAACTAGTATGCAACGCGTGCTCTACATGCGTACAACGCGTGGGCTGCGCGGGCGTATAACATGCATAGAGCACGCGTGGTGTCAGCGTACGTGTAAAGCTGCCCAACATCCTAATAGACCAACATCCTAAGTCTTACAGTTTTCGGAATAATCACTTTAAATTACTTGATACTAAGGTACAGATTTTCCATACATTTTAACTGACTATTAAATACTCTTTACATCATACTTAACAATCCTTGATCAATTTTATTTATGTCAGTCACTCAGAATAAAATGTGTTATTCGTCACGTCAGACAATTCATAATCATAAGTCATTTCATTATTGTAGAGGAGCCCACAATGCTCAATGGGGTTTTACTCGAGCGTCAGAGACCTTAACATAAGATCAGCCAAGATTCAAAATTAAGAGCAATATTATACATGACAAAATTTAGTGATAGCTGTCTTAATTAAAACTTGGAAACTATGCATGTATGTTTCTGTGGAAAAGTTGTAGGTCTTGACAAGATCTACATTTGAGATGACAGCTGTCAATTTTTTGTGCCCATCCAGTATCTCTGTTGAAATTTGGATGTTTTTGAATTTCTAAGGCTTCCCGTGTTTTCCTAGGAATGAATCTCTTCTCTCTCGCTAGAATTGCTGCCTTATCGAACCTGACATAATGGGTGGGGTTTTCCATGATAGTTCGTACATATTGCAAAGCGAGATGAATAAGTTCTTTGTTTGACTACAAAATATACATCTCGGCAAGACCTACAACTTCTTCAAAGAACTAGTAGTTAAGCATGCATAGTTGACGAAATAAATTAGTTCAAAGTTTGACAGATGTCATCTAAAATTTCAAGACCTACAACTTTTACAAAGAAATTAGTTTTGCATGCGCGCTGATTATTGCGCATGACTTGAACAAGACAGCGACATAAATTTGAGAAGGTGGACTACAGGCAATAGAACTTGAGTAAATAGCGGTTAAAAATTTTTGGTGGACCACGCAACGAAAAAAATGTGGTATGGCCCACCAGGTGGATCTATTTTAAAAAATCCCAGCACAGCTCTATTGGTGAACTACGCGAAGAAAAAAAAATAACCTATAGGTGGACTACGGGTTAAAAAAAAATTGCCCAACTCATTTCATGGCAGAACTGACCAGCTTAGCTTCTAAAATAGAGACCTAAAGAAGATATAAGACCTAGGCTTGATTTGTTCTTTTGCTGTTGTCTACACTGCACCCACCATTAACCTTGCATTTTCTTCTGTTACAATATATTTAGGAAGTGGACGAGTTCGGAAATGGACGAAGTCGATCTAAAGGATCCAGCAGTCCCCACTTAGGCTCCTCTACTATTAGAACTTGCATCAGTATTCCTATTTACTCCTAATGATTAAAATAAATTATCTGAATTATCATGACTCGTTATGAATAAATTTTGTTCAGATGACTGAATACTGTAACATACCAAAATTTCATCCAATTTAATTAAAACTACATTTCTCCCACTTGTGTTCCGGGGCACAGATTAACTACAATATGGTCTGGGGATGGGGTGGGAAATTGCACAATCAAAAACTGTAGTCTGCTATGTACGTCGATCAACTCGGCCTTCTTTTATGTAAGGAACGAGACGAGAGACCGCTTGTCGTGCTGGCTATGTGTTTATATGCGGATGTTAAAGAAAAGCAAAAAGAATTTCAAGTTGGTTGTTTTTATTAATTTTGATCCATTATAGCGTTTCTCCCTAATAAGATGCCATCTAAAACACCTCGAGTAAAACCTTAAATGGGTATCTTGAGGTGATGTAAGTAGAACAATCATAAGTTCATAACTATTGAATGCATAAAAATCCTTTCTTGACTTCTCGAGGTTCGAGTCTGTCGCGTCTGAGTGTTCTTTCTGCTCGTCTGCTAAGTTTTTCTCAAGCAAGGTCTTAATTTGTCATAAAATTTGCGCTGGCAAATCGTGTGAAAACTGCAATACTTCACACAAATTATAAGGTTTCCTGGAGACAGCTGAGCTACAATGTAAACAAAGTATATTAATGAATGTTACCATCTACCATCAAACTTAATAAGTGAACTCTGCCAGTATTCGCAAAAACTGAAATATAAGGAAACCATGCAGATTAACTTCTACAGCGGTTCGATTATAGAGTAAGCGACGAGTTTGCTAAGATATCTAGCATAAACATTGTGTAGGAACCATGTAGGAACTAAAATTATATGTGATCATCAGCATAGTAAGAAAAACAAATCTAACCTTCTAGTAACGAGTGGGTAGGTATTTCATTTAAGTGAACACGGATTAAATGATTTAGTTATGTCTCACTTAAGGGTAGGTATTTCGCCAGCGCGTGGGGAAAAATACTGTAAATCAAAACCAGTTCTTCGCCTTATACAATTCGGTGTTTATTTAATATTTACAAGAAAAAATTAGGAACCAAAAGTAACAACCAAAACGTAAATAACAGCCATTGGAATCTCCGAACAAAGCTGTGGAACGTATACCTGTCCCAGTCCCACGATTATATTCTGAGTTACGATTAGCTACATCAAGACGAGGCTGTATGGTTTTAAGACCTTTGCCTGTCCAATGGATAAATAGAATACAAAAGAATTTTATCTATGCCTGTCAAATTCAAACTGTCATTTTTTTCACGGCCAACTTCTAACGATTTCTATTTCTTTAATTACGATTTATCCTTAATATTATTGTAAACATTGACCATTTTATAACCATTTATTTTATTTTGACCTGTGCTATGGGCAAAGACGAAGAAAAGTGAACTTGGCGAATACGAGGTGACGGCATTCGATAAAAATTTGTATTGCTGTTTTTACGATCAAGAATTTATTAAAACTGTTTAGAACATCGTTTAGAACGCAGTTTCGATGCAATTTTTGTGGTATGTAATATAAGTAATGATATGACTTCAACGTTCATACTTATTCGCTATATCAAATGTAAGCAGCTTCCCTTGATGTTGATATCACAATATTTTTTTGCTTACGTGTGTCTAAGTGTCTAGTTTTTTTGGTGCGTTCATTATGGTAGTGACCAGTTTAAAACAATCCAATGCTTTCTACTTTCAGAATACACCAAAGATAAGAGCTACTTAGATGTTGTGATCTTAGTAGACTGGTGATCTGTTGAGTTTCATACAAATGAAGATCCACACATTTGATTCTTCGTCGGCATCCAAACTGGTGAATTAAATGCATGGTGAGTTATACTTTTTCTCTTTCCGCACGAATAACCGCAGCATCAGCGTATTTAAACTGCCTACTAGGCCGACGAGGCAGTGTAGCGATCAGCATTTAAGTAGAATCCTCTTAAACATCATCCCGGCCTGGCTTGATATGCTCTCCAAAGCAATGTACAATTGAAATTGAGAACAGCTACACCAAGCGATAAGTTGGCTAAGTATCAGTAGACGCTAGACTACTGCATCACAGAAGGTGTGCGTCAATATAGCATGATGTCCCACATTCTTCACCACCTTGCCTATAATAAATGAACTCACGACTTCCCTACACTAATTATATACAATAGAACAATTACAGTGTAACACTATATTAATGTTTCAGAATAGTGCAATTCTATGGGCAGTATCAGCGCTAAACTTATACAGAAAAAAAAAAAGAATCGTATCCGCGCCTATTTTGCCTACCTGATAAGGTAGAAGGTAATGTCGCAGGTTTAGACCAAAACCTAGTTTTGTTATCTTTTATATAAGACAAAATAAACTTAATTTTAGTTCAAACATTAGCATGGAGAAAAATTAAGTGTACCATACAAGCTTGGTGGGCTGGGTGGCGATTTCGTTATTCAGCTCTGAAAACACATAATTATAAACCTGATATAAACAATCTAGATTTGCAAAAAATTGGTTGGTCATGATCAGCAAAGTAAATAGAAACTCAAATTTCTTTGACACACTCAATTATTATTATGTGGATCTTTATTTATCTTATCCTGTTGTAGTTAAATTGCATACATCCATTGCGACGGACAGAAGGCTCGTACTTTGAGATTTATCTATCGTATCGTTTTTAATAAAGTTTTCCTATGCTTTATTTTCAGGCTCCCAGAGTGATACGAATAAGAAACCGGCGTATGGCGGCTTGAGGTGACAGTCGTTTACTTCGTGTTTAGTTTGCTGTAATAAAATTATTTTAAATTATGTAACATTCATTTTATTTAAATTACCTGTATAATAAAAATACCTGTGAAAAATACTACCTATTACTGTGACTACTACACATCACTATTAAATACTAGGAGGTAACAACCTAACGTAGCGAGTAGTCCATGGTACATCACAGTAAAATTTCACAATCCATGGTCAATTCACGTAGTGGTATATTGTAAGTCTATGGTCAATTCAGTAAGGACTTTATGTACTAAGGCTTGTTTCTTATCTGTCCTTTAGGACATATATATAAGAGATCTGTGGTAAATAACCAAACGAGTCTCCATGACAACCAATCAACAGGAAGAGACCGCGCGCGCCGATGCGAAATAACTATATACAAACAAAAAAATCATGTTGTCGCGCTGTCTATCTGTAAATTAAAAAATCTTTAAATAAACTAAATAAAAAAGCAATGGTGGCGATGCACCAAAAGTATAAATATTTTGTGTAATTATTATTATTTTATTTTATAATGAAACCACCCACACCGAGACGACGCCGCGGAAGACCCCGTCGCAGGTGGCGAGACGAGCTACATGCCTTTAGCAAAGACTGACACTTGGAGGCCCAGAGTAGAACTGGATGAAAAGAGAAGAGGGAGGCCTTTGCCTAGCAGTGGGACGATGTAGGCTAATTAAGATAAGAAGATAAGATGACATAATGAAACGCGTAATTACCTGTTCTTATGGTGTCCATGACTGCAAAGCTGGAATGTTGTGCATTAAAAAAGTTTCAAGCTTTTAGCTTTGTATCTAATGCCTCAGTTCCTCAGTTTATCCTGTCCTGTTCAGTAGTTATAGTCTTACGTTTTACGATCACTTTTCAGCTGAATTACTGGTAGAGTTTCTGCCGATTTGCTCAATGATAGTGATAAATTTCAGCTACCCGTTCGGACGGCCGTTGTAGCGTAGTGGTAGTACGACTGCCTGCGGCGCAAAGGTTCCGGGTTCGATTACCACTGGGACACTCATAAAGTTGATATTATCACTTTGGTAATTTGTAATTTGTTTACAGTCTAGTTAGAACATTGTGGACCGAACCACCAGATTTAAAAAGATTCTCAAAAAAAGAGAAACTCTGCCAGTACTTAAGTTTATTTGTTACGCACCTAGACTACACTTTGAAGAATCACACATCATATATGAACACATTAAAGTTTAAATATAACAATCTTATTTTTGGTTGTGCTCACACACACACACACACAAATATTTATCTCACCTATAATCCCTTGCAGGGTAGACAGAGCGTAAACGGCCGCAAAGAACTTAAATTTGGGCCACTTGTGACAAATATTTAATGGTCATTCGGAAATTTGTGTATCGCCATAGTGACAGGTTGTCACCCCATCGCCTAAAATTGCAATACACACCCTTGAGTCCCTTAGTTGCCTCTTACGACTCCAACGGGAAAGAAACGGGATGATGCTATTCTAAGCCGGCATCACACTGCAAATTGGTTGGGCAGTCGTGTAAAAAGGTATTGTATGATCAACATCAATATATTCCTTTGTTAAAAAAGTACTTTCAGCAGCATAATTATATCTATAACAAAGCACCAATTTAAACTGGCTTTTGTACAGTTTACAAGAAAAACCAGTAAAGGTTGGTACCCAGCTCCACTATTGGCACAAATTGTACATAATATTTTATAAAATATTCATAATTTATTATAATAATAATGTAATTAATGTGTATCCCATCTCACACTTCTCTCAAACGGCCTATACTTGTTTGGCCTATATATGCCCCACGCGAGCCCCGTGATTTCATAACGAGAAATAAAAAGCTATGAAAGCTAATGTGATGACTTCTTACGGGCATCACCTCACATAAGTACGTGGCATCACATAAGCCCAGTGGGTCTGCACCTTTTATTCTTGCTTAATGAATATGTCCCTTCCATGGACGTAAAAAAAAGTACTGACGGAATCCCAGCTAAGACACATCTGAGGAAGCAAAATGGCGGCGGCTGTCTATGTATAAGTGAATTAAGGGTTGCCAAGTTAGCAAATTTTTTACCAATAAAAGAAAGTTGATAGATAAAAATATTTTTATTGTTTATTCCGCGGTAAATAGCCTATGTTGACTCGGTGTCCCACTCGATAAGAAGAAGAAGAAGAAGCAGAGATAAATATAATGTAGCTTTCTAATCGTAAAATAATTTTTGAAATCGTTTTAGTAGTTTCAGAGCCCATTCGCGTCAAACAAACACACAAACAACCAAACAAACAAACAATCAAATCTTTCCTCTTTATAATATAAGTGTAGAACTGTAGATAAGCTTCCCATATTTTGGGGAAATGGTTTAAGTGAATACTAGCAACACTGGATGTTTGACAAATAGTTTTGCTCTTGAAAATGAAAATTTATTTTAAATTGAAAAACTGTAAATAAGTAACTGAATTATCTATTTACCTGTGAAACGTAATTCCTGGATGTTTTTTCTTTTGGTCACTACGGTTTTTACACCATTTCACCACGCAAGACATATTGTTTTTCCGAAATTTTCGGTGGGTATTTTTGTCCGCTTATGTTGACGTTTGCGCGCGTTGTGGCCGACTAATGTGTGAATGTGTGCGTGTGCTCTTGTACGTACAGAGAACTGGCCGACTTTGAGCGACACAGTTTGTTATTAGCCGGATTCTGTTCGTACTTTTTTTTACGTCCATGGTCCCTTCGTATAAAATATGAGCACGCAGGCTAGTCCGCGGGTAACAGCTAGTCTACATTTATGCATATACGAATTTCAAATAGAACCTTCAAGCAATTGATACATTGACCTTCAACGTATAATAAAAGAAAAGATTATCTGTGGTTACTATCTTGCCTTCCCTTCTAGCCTCTGCGTCAAACTGATGCAAGCCGCAATAGGTCTAATACCGTCGCGTCGAGACGTTATTACCTCTATCGGCCCCCTGTATACAAATCGCGCAGAAAATCTTTGATGTCATAATATTTCGCGGCTGAACTTTACGCAGGTGAAACCCAAAATGGTCATTACAAACAAATCCAATTTAACCTTAGCAAGATTCGGACCCCCGTAACGGCTAATAGCGGCTATTTGAACCCTCAGTTAGAATAAACCTCAATCCAGGTAGTCATTCGAAAGGGGTTAATATTTTTGGGGTTGAATGAAATTGAGTCAAATATCCCACCGAAGTCTGGCGCCAAGTAGCTTGCTGCGTTCCGTCAGTGTGTGGGAGTGCCAGTGCCTTAACAGGCTTCTTCTGGGTGAGCTCGCTCCATCTTAGACTCTGTCTCTGTCCTATGACCTAGACTAGCGTCAAGAGCAAACCCATCATTAATAAAAAAAAAAACACGAAACTGCCGTCCAAGGCTTTGGTGTACCGGTCTGAATTGGTAGTGCGACTGCCTGCGGCGCCAAGGTTTCAGGTTTGATTCCCGGTGGGGCACTCACTATTTTACATATCACGCCTCTATCCCTTGCTGGGTAGGCAAAGCGATATCGGTCGTAAAATACGGTCGCTATCGCCACGTCTATCAAATATTTGAGGGCCGTGTCAGAAAAGTCGTGTATCACTATAGTGACAGGTTGAAATTATCAGCAGCCGCCAATACTTACTTTGTGTTATCACGTTGTGAATTTATTTCCAGTTTGGTTAGGACTTGATTGTCCGTGAGAGACATGGTTCCATGTTTCGGAGGACACGTTAAGCCGTCATACGTGGTTTCTGTATCATAACTTCGCCACAACGAAACACAACATTAAAACAGACACAAGGGTTCATCGGGTCGTTTTGGTGTCGAACGAACGAACATTTACACCACGTCTGACAAACATTTGAGGGTCATTCAGAAAATTGTGTAGGTATCGCCATAGTGAAAGGCTGTCAGCCCGTCGGCCAAAATTGCAATACACTTGTAATTGTAACCCTCGATACTTTAAGTCGATCGCCTAGAATTGCAATACACATGTAGATAACCCTCGAGTCCTTTATACACACACACACACACACACACACACATATCACGCCCATAATCCCTTGCGGGGTAGGCAGAGCCCAAACGGCCGCAAAAAACGTACATTTACGCCACGTCCGACAAATATTTGAGGGTCACTCGGAATTTTTTGTATCTCCATAGTGACAGTTTGTCAGCTCATCGCCTAAAATTGCAATACACACCCTCGAGTCCCTAAGTCGCCTCTTACGACTCCCAGGGGAAATAAATGGAGTGATGCTATTCGAAGCCGGCATCACACGGCATAGTCCCTTACGACAGAGTCCCTAAGTCGAATATAGTTTCTATTTCCAAACAAAATAGGTACTTACCTATACCGAAGCTTCAAACCTCAAAGTCGTTTATCTTAGTTTGAAACTTGAAATCCAATGAAAGGCTCTGAAAGGGTGTGCGGGCGTTATCACGATTTATACGCGTGTGGATTTGACAGGTGCAGTAGGGAACTTGTCCCTTGTCAGTTTGTCTTTCGTGTGGGACGTCGAATCGACGGTAGATTCTCTTATTTTTTATCCATTGATATGCTATCTACTGCCACTGTGATATTCTCTAAAAGATTTCCGTCCAGCGGTTTCACCCACTGCCACTCATTTTCCCGTGGTAATAGTTGTTTTCCCGCGGTGAAAAGTGGCCTATGTGTTATTTCGGGTTATACTCTACCTGTGTTTCAAATTTCATCCAAATCGGTCAAGACGTTTAAGCGTAAAGAGGTAACAAACATACATACACACACAAACTCTCAGATTTATAAAGTACGGATACGGATTAGTACGGATTTCAAACTGTTAGCGGAACACGAAACAACAAACGAAAGTTGTTCAGTTTCATGAGCGCCTTGACCACCTTTCGACTTGATAAGCTGTTTTTTTGTCACTCTCTGAATATCAATTGACATCTATGGGACTCCTTGCGTGGCGCGGATAAGACCACGATAAGACCGAACCAATATTTCAATCACATAGTACCATCTAGTACCGAGTAGCAGAACTAATTTTTAACTCCGCGTGCTCAGTTATTTGCAGAATAAATTGATGAAACAATTGTTATTTTATGAAGTTCATTTATTTTACTATACTGCATAACCTACTGCAGCCTGTGCTTAGAAAACTCCATTTTGACATTACGTGTGTACCTACCTATCAAAGGGCGTAACGTTAGATACCTTCTGAGTAATTCTATGTCATATCTTCGCGTTTCAAGGTTCAGCGACTGCTGATGATGACTGATGATCTCAGTGACTATATGAATAAAATTTATATAAAATACGTAACATATTAGTTTAAACTAATATATTGTGTTATTCATGGTAGTCACTGAGATCATCAATCATCATTAGCTACGATACGAACAGCGCCATCTAGTATCGAGTAGCTGAACTAATTTAAACCTCATGAAGTGTAGTATGATTAAGTTACACTTGATAAAACACAAAATAACTTAAATTAATTTATTCATAGCTTTTTATACAAAGTTCTTACGGAAAACAATTGTTCACTCAACCAAACAGTCTTGAGAATTGAAGGTTACGTCTAAAATAGTTTTTTATTGGTCTATTTCTTATTATTGTGTCGGTTTTGATTGCCCGGTTGTCTGTTCGGCTGGGCAGGTCTGGGGCGGGCTCCGAAGGCTCCTCTGCCGCCTCTCTGCCCCCCTCGGCCTCCGCCTCGGCCCTTGTTGCCCATTTCACTGCGCCCACGAGCTTTAACCTGTAAAAAGTAAATTTTGCTTTCACAGGCGTAAACAGGACCAAAATATTTTGGATGAGTGTAATGAATTTATTCAATAATACTGAACATTTTTTCAGGAAATATAGGCCAATACTTGTAAAACATGGACATCCTATACAAAGTAATGCAAAAAAGTGTAAAAACTTTTTTTTTTAATATTAGGTTAAATACACCTTGTAGAAGACTAATGTTGTACCATCAGACTATTTTACATACACATACATACATACACATATCACGCCTTAATCCCTTGCGGGGTAGACAGAGCGTAAACGGCCGCAAAAACTAACATTTACGCCACGTCTGACAAATATTTGAGGGTCATTCGGAAAATTGTGTATTGCCATAGTGACAGGTTGTCAGCCCTTCGCCTAAAATACAATACACACCCTCGAGTCCCTTAGTCGCCTCTTACGACTCCCACGGGAAGAAATGGGGTATTTTAACAACCAATTTTAAAGTGAAATGCCAAGCTTGCTTTGTATGCAGTATGTGTAGTGTTGGCTATACAAAGTGTGTCAACTCTCTTGCCTTTTTAGCTTGAAACACCATGCTTGCTACACTTGTAATACTTGAAGTATTAGTGTGGCCCAGTTTGGCTTGGCTTGCTTCGCTCATGTTGTATTGTTTACTTGCAATATGTGTACTTTAGTGTGGCGCAGTGGACCTCTCCTCTTACTTTTATTTAAAGTGAAATATCAAGCTCCTAATGCAAATTTAGTTTGACAGTATGACGCTCTGCCTTCCCCGCAAGGGATAAAGGCGTGATATGTGTGTTTGTGGCAGTTTAGCACTCCTTTTGCCCGATAGTAGCTCCCCAATGATTTAAAGCTAAATAAAATGCTATAATATACCTGAGTTTCCTCTTTAACCATGTCAATGACTTCGTCAGGTATTCTGAGGTATTTGATGGTGCTGCCTCTGATGTAGCATTCGGGCATCCTCCAGAACTTGTCACCGTCTCTCGACGTACAAATCACCTCCCTCAAGTTGATATTCATCCAATTGTCGCAGGAAACCAAATGACCGTTGTACGTTTCGCCATTCTTCAACTCCACTAACATAGGATGGTTCTGTGCGGTTCTCAACAGCGATAGCGGCAACATTTTTGTTTTGCTTCGATTTGGGAATCACTAGGAGATTAATATCTTCGTATATTTGTTGACAAAAACAGAGAAAGGTAAGCTTCGAAAGTTAGGTTATTTTATTACTTTTTCTAAATTGATGAAGGCACTGAATATCACCCACCATACAGCCATGACAAGCAATAAATTGTTGAGTGTATTGAGTCAGAACAATCTGTAAGCTCGTCTGTCCAGCCCAACCTGTCAAACATAATCGATCGATTCTGTTTATAATTTGTTTTTAATTTTAATCTGTGGTCTGCCATTGTTTGGAACTGTGATACGGTTGTCCGGCACGCTGTATTTCCGTTTTTTCGTTGGATTTGTCGACATCTGAATATAAATTTAGTTTACAATGGCTGTAAGTACGATTTTAGTTTTACTTATTACAAAATAAATATTTCAAATGCCATCAAATTTCTTAACTATACAACATAACCTCAATCTTTGCATGTAAACTTGCGTAAAACATTCCTTATTACTTAAAACTGCCTTCTTTCTCAGTCAATAGCAGCAGCTCAAGTGCAGGAGGTGCGCTCCATAACGCGTATCGAGCGTATAGGAGCCCACTCGCACATCCGAGGTTTGGGGCTCGATGATTCGTTGGAGCCCCGCGCCGTGTCTCAGGGCATGGTGGGACAGAAGATGGCCAGGAAGGCCGCCGGAGTCATCCTGCAGATGATTCGTGAAGGTGAACTGATAGTTTTCGCTTTTTTCGGTACTTCGATCTAAGTTTTGGTTGCTATAGTAACCATAGTTTTACAACTGTAGTGGCGGGTGTAAGGGAATTAAATGAATCAGAGTATACTTTTCAAGTAAAAATGGGTATCGCCCGCTGCTACCCGTTTTCTCGTAAGAATAGAACCTTTTACTGGCAATTATACATGAAAACCTACTTCCTGAATCACACTTACTGTTTTGAAAAAAAGTGCATCTAACTCCATTGCATAGTTTAAAGATCTTAGCGTAAACTGGGACTTGGGGAGCGACTTTATTTTAAACTATGTAGTGATGCAAACAGAATGACAAATAAATAACAAAGTTTACTTTGCTTTTTTTAATTTTATTATATAGTTTATTTTCTAAACACACGAGCCCTGTTTATACTTACACAGTTTTTAAAAACTGGAATTACTTTGTATACCCTAACTTTTGACATATCTATCAAATTATCTATACATGGTGTAATGGAAAGCCCCCTAAATACTGATAGGGTGTATTCGGAAACTGAACAATTTTAGGCTGCTGATTGTGATTTTGTGTTGGTTTATCTTTTTAGACATATTGAATATGTTTCATATGTTCCTAGATTTTGATTTAGATCCTAAATTTAATACTCTGCATGCACCCTATCAGTATTTGAAAGGCTATTCCTTACACCTTCAAAAATTGTCCAGTCCTAAAATGGAGAATAGTCAATGAAACTAATTACTATAATAAACATTATTTCACAGGTAAAATAGCAGGAAGAGCGGTACTGCTGGCGGGCCAGCCGGGCACTGGGAAGACTGCTATAGCAATGGGACTTGCACAGGCTTTAGGACCTGACACTCCGTTCACCAGCATGGCAGGTTAGTTACTTACTATTCTTCTTTTTCTCACTTTACTATTTACTATGTAAAATAGATATAGGATGGTAGCGACTGGATGGCGAAAACAGGAGATCATGCCTTTTGTTTCTTCTTCCTCGGGTTGGGTCTACGGAGCTTCCAGATGGGTGATCAGTTTCGCTAGGTGCGAACTATTCCCCCAATTCCCAAGTTTGGGGCACTGGATTCACTGGTGCTCCGTCAGTGTCACCTCCTCGAATCTTCTTGTTGCCCTGCAGAAATGCAGGACATCTTTAAGAGATATGTTAGCTAAGTCCCTTTCTTCAAGCTTGTCATTACCTAGATATTCCCATCTTGGCAGCGAGTAGCTTGGAGATCATGCTTTATGGCATACCTTGGAGACGGCCTATGTCCAGCAGTAGACTGCTATAAGCTGATGTGATGTGCTGACGTAAAGTAGTGGGAAGAGTGGTACTGCTAGCGGGTCAGCCAGGCCTGCTATATCGCTTCAGGACCTGATACTCCGTTTAATAGCATGGCAGGTTTGTTATATAGGGAGGTTCAGAGCTACTGACTTTTTTGAATATGCTAAGCTCAACTCGTTAAACTGAATCACTTTTCCCAAGAAATGTAGTTCAATATTGTTTTTTACCTTCCATTGAAAATACACACACACACACACACACACACATATCACGCCTATAATCCCTTGCAGGGTAGGCAGAGTGTAAACAGCCGCAAAAAACGGCCATTTACACCACGTCCGACAAATGTTTGAGAGTCATTCGGAAAATTGTGTATTGCTATAGTGACAGGTTGTCAGCCCATCGCCTAAAATTGCAATACACACCCTCGAGTCCCTAAGTCGCCTCTTACGACTCCCACGGGAAAGAAATGGGGTGATGCTATTCTAAGCCGCCATCACACGGCAAATACTCTATCAGCTAATTTATTTATATGGTAGGTAATTTTTTATTATTATTTTGAAATATGTTTCTTGGGGAAAGTTTATCAGTGCTTAGCATTTTCGGGAAAGTCCGTTGTTCAGAACCTTTCGTATTCTATTGGCTATTTATGAACAAGGAAAAAATATGATTTGTGCTATGTCTGTAAAATAACCCACAAACATTATAGCTTTAATAAGCAGTATGGAGTAAAATTTTGAAGTTTTTTTTCCTCTGGTTAACATTTTCAAAATATCTTGCATTCTTGATTTGTTCCTAATCATTATCTTATTCTAGGTTCTGAAATATACTCCCTGGAGATGAGTAAGACTGAAGCGCTCACACAGGCCATCAGGAAATCTATTGGCATCAGGATAAAGTAAGTTTAGGAGTGATGATGAGGCCAGTAGACCGAGTGACGACCGTGTGGTAGCTACCCACACAGTGGTCGGGTGTTGTGACCAGGAGAATGACTGTTACAACCTCCTGTTACAACCTTCCAACCTACATTTTTCCTGTTGAGTTGTTTTGTTATGTTGCCTCATTAATGTACTGTTACCTTAAATAAACGTTTAATCCATATCTATCTATGTTTGGAAGTTGTATATATAGTAATCGGCGGAAACACTTCGATACCGCGTTTTAGGACTTGTATGTGGAGTGCTTCTTAATCCCTCATCTCTTACCATTATTGTCATGTGGGACGTTGAGTCAACAGAAAATCCAATGAACCCTGGTATCTGAATCCCTCCCAACTATTTGAAACAAAAGGTGAAAAGGTACACTTTTCGTGCCTGACTAAGAATGCATCACTCCATTTCAGCCTGTCGTTGTCTGTGTCATATAAGACAATTGTCTGTGTCATATAAGACAACTAAGAGATCCTTGTAAATAAATTACATTGCACTGCGCTTGCTAACCCTGACAAGTGTGGCGATTATGTAGGGCTATTTCAGTAGTGTGATGTTGCGATATTTTTTTGTGATGAATAAACTTTAAAAATCACTAGACTAAATTATAGAAATACTTTCATTGTTTGTAAACTACATTTTGCATGAGTAATAAAGGCAATTTTTCACTATGCCTTTTCTTCCACGAAAAAACGAATTCTTGGCTTTACAGGCTGTTAGTAATTAAACTAAACGAATAATTTCTCTTAATCAGGGAAGAATCGGAAATAATCGAGGGGGAAGTGGTAGAAGTGGTGATAGAGCGCGCGGCCGGGGGCGGAGGCGCTAGAGTGGGCCGGCTCACACTCAAGACGACCGACATGGAGACTAACTATGACATGGGCGCCAAGATGATCGACTCGCTGCTCAAGGAGAAGGTAACGTGCCCTCCGATGCACGAACATTAATAAAGATATGAATGACTGAATGAATAAACATACATACATACATAAATCACGCCTATATCCCTTACGGGAAAAATATATTTTTCACCTTTTCAGCTTGAAAAAAACAGTTTTGCCGCGTAAATTCAGTGGGCAAAAGTCGTTTTTATCCACTCGATGGAGAAAAGGGATTTGAATTTCGAACATCTAATTTTATCAGAACTAATCGTGACAATGGCGGCGGTGCGTTCTGAAAACTATTTCAGCTAGTTATTTATTTCTTTTTGTAAGCGTTTTGTTCTATTAAATATTTCTGACATTTCTGAATATTGGTACATATCATGTAATATTTCTGAACGAATTTTGAAAAAAAATATTTGACGGGAATTTTTATTTTGTCTGAGGCATTCGAGCTGTACAGCCAATTTCCCAAACTTGACATTGGCAGAATTTTCTCACTGGTAGAGGAGAAAAGTTGTGTGTACCACACGAGAGCAAATTCATTCGCATCTCGTGCTGTTGAATCCCTCACTGAGCTCAGGACACAACTTTTTTTAAATTTTTGTATCCTTCGCTACCTCGGGATTCAAAATTAGCACTTGAAGCAAAAATGACCTTTGCCCTCTTGTTGTACAAATAACTATTATTTTCTTTGCAGGTGCAAGCGGGCGATGTGATTACTATAGACAAGGCGACAGGGAAAATCAACAAACTCGGCAGAAGCTTCGCTCGTGCTAGAGATTATGATGCCACTGGTGAGAATACGTTAATAAATTCTTAATTATAATAATAATAATAATGCCGTGTGATGCCGGCTTAGAATAGCATCACCCCATTTCTTTCCCGTGGGAGTCGTAAGAGGCGACTAAGGGTCTTGAGAGCTTGTATTGCAATTTTAGGCGATGAGCTGACAACCTTTCACTATGTCGATACAAAATTTTCCGAATGACCCTCAAATTTATGTCAGACGTGGCGTAAATGTCCGTTTTTGCGGCTGTTTACGCTCTGCCCCGCTACTACCCCGCAAGGGCTAATAGGCGTGATATATGTTTGTATGTATATATGTATGTAAACTGAATACGCTGGTTTAATTTAAAGCAGCTGAATGAAATCTGTTAAGATATTCAAAGTAAAGGTGACCTATAAAAACAGTCAATGTAAGTTGTTTAAACTATGTGATATCAAAACGCAATGTATGAATTATTAGGCAGTAATGCTGATACGTTTTGACATAATTGGAAATGAAGACAGTTATACAAAATGTAATAATATTTAAGTTTATGAATAAAGTTATAAGTTTTCTTACCCATGGGTGTCGTAGAGCCGACTAAGGGACTCGGGGGATGTGTATTGCAATTTTAGGCGATGGGCTGACAACCTGTCACTATAGTGATACACAGTTATCTGATTGACCTTCAAGCTTTTGTCAGACGTGGTGTTAATATCCGTTTTACGGCCGTTAAGGCCGTTACCCCGTAAGGGATATAGGCGTGATTTATGTATGTATGTATAAAGCTATATGAAAAATGAATATATGTTTAAAATATGATTAAAGATCATGTTTCTTAACAATATGACAGTAGCATACACTAAAATTTAATAGTTTGTTTGTTTATTCGCAGGCCAACAAGCTCGTTTCGTGCAATGCCCCGAGGGTGAACTACAGAAGCGTAAAGAAGTGGTACACACAGTGACACTGCATGAAGTGGACGTCATCAACTCTAGAACCCACGGGTTCCTCGCGCTGTTCTCTGGTAATTCTTTCAAAACTTTTTTCATCACCAAGTGGAAGAACCGTGTGATGCCGGCTATTCAGTGTGATGCCGGCTTAGAAGGGACTCGAGGGTGTGTATTGCAATTTTAGGCGATGGGCTGACAACCTGTCACTATAGCGATACACAATACTGCGAATAACCCTCAAACATTTGTCAGACGTCGTGTAAATGGCCGTTTTTTGCGGCTGTTTGCGCTCTGCCTACCCAGCAAGGGATTATAGGCGTGATATGTGTAAGTGGACGAACAACACAAAATTCTAGTGTCAGAGTTTTTATGCAGTAGGCCTCTGAAGTGGTGGTGTCATTTAGGTACAGTCGGTTGTAGCACATAAGGTCTTATTATTATTGCTTCTTAAACACCTTCGGCCAATTATTATTGCTCCTTAAACACCTTCGGCCAATTATTATTGCTTCTTAAACACCTTCGGCCAATTATTATTGCTTCTTAAACACCTTCGGCCAATTATTATTGCTTCTTAAACACCTTCGGCCAATTATTATTGCTTCTTAAACACCTTCGGCCAATTATTATTGCTTCTTAAACACCTTCGGCCAATTATTATTGCTTCTTAAACACCTTCGGCCAATTATTTTTGCTTCTTAAACACCTTCGGCCAATTATTATTGCTTCTTAAACACCTTCGGCCAATTATTATTGCTTCTTAAACACCTTCGGCCAATTATTATTGCTTCTTAAACACCTTCGGCCAATTATTATTGCTTCTTAAACACCTTCGGCCAATATCCATATTACCGTTTTGACGACCGATGTGGCGCAGTGGTAGTGCAACTGCCAGCGACGCAAAGGTTCCGGGTTCGATTTTCGGTGGTGTCTAATTCCAAGCTAAACTCCCGCAGTGGAAGCGATTTACACAGGTAAATTTCTAGTAAAATACCAGGAGTTCAACTGAAGGCAGACAATGGCCGCGTTACGCAGCGCTAAATAGCATACGCTGCACAATATAGCAGCGCATACTATGAATTAAACGTGAACCTAAATCTATTTAACTTAATTAACTAAGTTGAGTGAAATTGGCAAATGATGTGTTCTGACCTTTACATAACTCAAGTCGGTAGTAAATACCGTCTGCCGATCTGGCGTTACGTCACACGTATTAGCACTAGATTATAAGTAAGTACCTCCAAATTATATCACCCCACGAATTCCGCAATTCGTACTAAGGAGTCACAATGATATGGTACAACAAATATGACTAAAGGGAACACACCATTAACACGAATAAACAGTTTTATACTAAACAACCAGGTTTAATACTTACAGTCAACGTGCCGGTCCAAATGCATAAAATACCCAACGGAGAAAGGAAGTACAGGGAATGGATCAAAGAGGAATTCCGTGGGTACTTACAGGGCTGGGTGGAAAAGATATCGACACCCAGCATTCCACTACAGCCTTGGCGCGTTATTCACTTCAAACCACTCACAGCTTCTGTTCGTATTTCACTTTGATATTAGTCATTACGCGTGACCCAACCCGAATTTGGGTCGTACAAACGCGAGCCGATATGACCACTTGATGCCTATTCAACGCGACGCTCACGTGGAAGACGTCGAGACATCCAACAATCACTAAGCCTGGTATTCTAGTATAACCCAGGAGAACCGCAATAATACGATGCATCAACACGCGCGATCTCAAATTGAATCGTCCATTACACGCGGCATCACAAAACGCGTGGCGGGAAATCCGTACAAAACACAATACGTTCTCGTCCGAACGGTTTTGAGTGACTGAGTGCGGTGCAGAAATCACCGCTTGGCGTCTACCAGGCGGCCCGCGCGCACGCCGCCCCCTCGCCCCGCGAGCGAGAAAGGGACAACATATGCCCAGAGCGATGCGTGCGAAATCGCGGCGCATTCATAGACCGTCATTAATACCTAACTTACCCCAGCATAGCAACGCTAAATTAAACATTCACCCGCCCTAGGCCGAATCCCTTAGGCCTATTCACTACTGGGGAGACGAGATAGCGTTGCTATTGCTCGCTTAAGAACTGAATCCCCTACCTGAACTGTCGCGACTCGAGGAGTGCCATCACTACCTGGGAACAAGTTGAGAATGCGCCCTCTGCGCCATCGCAGTGGCGGCAGGTTGGCATCCTTAACCAGAACGAGATCTCCGATGCGAGGGGGTTCAGTTCTGTCCGTCCACTTAAGGCGTTGCTGCAGAATGTGCAAATACTCAAGCGACCATCGCTTCCAAAAATTCTGAGACATTTGCTGCAGCAACTCATAACGCGTCAAACGATTGCTACTGACCTCTGTGTAGGGGTATTCTGGCAAGGCGTTAAGTGGTCGGCCAATTAAGAAATGCCCTGGTGTCAGGGCCTCCAGATCATTCGGATCTGAGCTAAGCGGACACAAAGGACGTGAATTGAGAACGGCCTCAATTTTACAAAACACGGTCGCTAGCTCCTCAAAGGTTAATATCGTTAAACCTATAACGCGCATCAAATGCGTCTTAGCGGACTTTACAACCGCTTCAAATATACCACCCCAGTGGGGGCATCCTGGTGGATCGAACACCCAGTTAATGCCCTGACGGGAGAGGCTCGTGCCGATAGCTTCCTCGTTTTCCGATAAAAACGTTATAATTTCTTTCATACATCGATCAGCGCCCTTAAAGTTGGTACCACAGTCCGACCTGATCAGCGCTGGTCGCCCTCTTCGCGACACAAATCTATCTAAAGCTGCTAAGAAAGCCTCCGTAGTGAGGTCGGCCACGAGTTCCAAGTGGACGGCCTTGGTTGCTAGGCACACAAACACGCACAAATACGCCTTGATTGACTTCGCGTTGCGAAGGCGTGATGCCTTTACCATAAAAGGCCCCGCAAAGTCCGTTCCCACACCCGCAAACGTCCAGGCTTCCGTCACCCGGTCCGGTGGGAGGTCTCCCATCTGAGGTTGCATTGTGGCTGCCTTCAACCGATAGCAAGGCAAGCACCGAAACACAATGCTCCGTACCGTACGTCGTCCAGACAAGATCCAAAACTCGCGCTGCAGAATAGCCAAAAGTGCATTGCAGCCCGCATGCGAGTTTTTCTGGTGACGATCCCTAACTATAAGTTCTACCAAAGGTCCCTTCTTTGGGAGTAACAGCGGATGCCGTGCTGAAAAGGGCAGGTTAGCGTTCCGAAGTCTACCTCCAACCCGGAGCATTCCATGCTCGTCCACGAACGGGTTGAGGCGCACATGACCTCCCTTCAGCTTTCCACGGCCATCCCTGAGCAGCCTGGCCTCTTCCTCAAAATGTTCCGCCTGGACGACCCTAACCAATAAACTTAGAGCCGCATTCCGCTCCGCAGGCGAGAGGACAGGTGCCAAGTTCCGTTCTGCTTGAGGTTTTCTACAGTTGTTCACGAACCGTTTGATCCAACCTGTCACCCCTAGAAGTTTGTCGAGGGAGCTGTATCGTTCCAGCAAGAAAGCCGCACTAGGCTTAGGTACGATCTGCCCTACGTTCACTCGCAAACCTCGATCAGGTGGCCCAAGCGGCGACCCGCACTCATTGTATGGCCATCTCTCAGGTGACTCAGTCAGCCACTGAGGTCCCCACCACAGTGAGTGACCTACCAAATCAGGGGCCCTACATCCCCGTGAGGCGCAGTCCGCTGGGTTCTGTTCTCCCGGTACGTGTCTCCATACCAACGGAGTTTCCGATCCTTTAATCTGTGACACCCGATTTGCCACGAAAACCTCAAGAGTATGTACCGACGTCTGTAACCAGCACAGAACTATCCTACTGTCGGTCCATGCGTACACCGTTTCATCCAAAGTGATGGTACCGCGTAGATTACTAGCGACATAATGTAGCAAGCGCGTGAGAAGCGCTGCTCCCGCCAATTCCAACTTTGGAATGGTCCATCTTGTCCTAACCGGAGCCACCTTACTCTTGGCCATAACTAGACGCACGTCTACAGTTCCCGTTGAACTGACTGTCCGCAAATAGACAGCTGCCGCGTACCCTCGCTCCGAGGCATCACAAAACCCATGTAGGGTAGCCTTACATCCCACCGATGGGAGCAACTTGCGAGGTATGGCGATGCGTACGATCCCTGGTAAGGTGGTCACAAACTTGGTCCAATCATTCAACAGCTCTCCGGAGAGCTGGTCGTCCCAACCCAAGTTTGCTAGCCACAACCTTTGCAAGAAGCACTTCGCCATGAACGTCACCGGTGCGATCCACCCGTTAGGATCGAAAGTTCTGGCGATCGTCGATAATACCGAACGCTTCGTCCAAGTCTTCTGCAAAAGGTCTGGCTCGATCTGATACGTAAAGACATCATGCGTTGGCCTATATTGCACCCCTAGGATGCTCAACGTATTTGGATTGTCCGGGTTCTCGAAAAGGTGCGGGTCCTGCTGGAACTCACCTGGCAACCCGGCCAGGAGCTCTGGACAGCTGGACAGCCATTTCCGCAACTCATAACCTCCTGATTCCATGATCGCGATCAGCTCGTCTCGTAGGAGTAGTGCCTGTTGCACGCTATCTGCACCCGTGCAGATGTCATCCACGTAGACGTCGCGATCCAGTACTGCTGCGGCCCGAGGGAATCTTACCCTTTCCTGTGCGGCCAACTCTCGCAGCGTGCGTACTGCCAAAAACGGACTTGGCTTCAGACCATACGTTACCGTGTTGAGCTCATAAGTGACCATCGGCTCGTCAGGGCTCTCACGCCACAAAATCAGCTGGTACCGACGGTCATCTGGGTGTATAATTGTTTGGCGAAACATCATTTTGACGTCTGCGACGAACGCTACTTGGTGCAACCGAAAATCTGTGAGGATGTCCACAATGTCCCGGTTCAACTTGGGACCCGCGTGCAGACACTGGTTCACAGACACACCATTCGATGTAGGAGCAGAACCGTCAAACACTACCCGTATCTTCGCCTCCGGTGACTTCAAAACAGCCAGGTGTGGTATATAGTAATGCTCGACACACCTCCAATCTATGCTGGACACCGACATGTGGCCTAACTCTAGGTACTCCCTCATGAATTCGATATACTTCTGCCGAAGTGCTGCATCTCGCTTCATCTTTCTCTCCATAGCCAGTAGTCTCCGTTCCGCGATCTGTCGCGAACTACCTAAGGAGGGGCGGTTTGGGAGAAATGGCAGCCTGGTAACAAACCTACCTGACGAACTTCGTGCAGTGTTGTACTGATAGAACAGCTCGCACTCGTCATCCTCTGGCTTCCGTCTATCCGCTGTGGGTGGCTCCTCAGACTCCCAAAACCTCTGCAGCACCTCCGACAACACACTACCATAGAGTACCGTATCGCCCTCTGGTAGGGAATGCAATCCGGATAATCCGCAATCCGAAAAATCCGGATATCCGCCCATTAAAACTACATTTTCAAATCCGAATTTGTTTAAACAAATCCGGATTTTTCGATCATTTTACGTTTTCATACATAGACGATAGATGTTACTGCTAGAGCATATGTCCAAATGTAGCGCGCGCGATGGTAGTGCGACTGCCTGCGACGCAAAGGTTCCGTGTTCGATACCCGGTGGGACACTCACAAAGTTGATATTTGTTAGATACTCATCTAATTATTATGCAATACGACTGTCTTTATAACGCTTTGGTTGATTCTGTAATGTTATAAATTGATAAATAAACGAATTATGAATTGTGAATTTGTTACCAGTCTGCTTAGGACATTGCAGGTTGAACCACATGATTTTCCGAAAAGAAAGATGGTTCTGTGCTTCGGAGGGCAAGTTAAACCGTCGGTCCCGGTTGCTGTCTATGTTTACTTAGACGGCGATCGTTACACAACCATGTCAGAGGCCTACTAGTGGTAGTAGGCAGTTGAAAAAGTCTGACACCAGGATTCATCGGGTCGTTGGACGACTCGGTGTCCCACACGAAAAGAGAAGAGATATGTCCAAAAGGCTTAAGACATCTGAAAAGCTATATAAGCTTCACTAGGACCGAGATGAAGCTCATCCAAGATCTACAGCTATCTTCAGAGATATTAAAAGATACCGTAGAATAGAAGCTTTACAAAGAAGGGACGCAACATTCTTCTGGGTGAGCTCGCTCCATCTTAGACTCTGTCTCTGTCCTATGGCCTAGACTAGAGTCAAGAGCAAACCGATCCTTAATAATAAAAAAAAATTAATTACTGCTGATACTGCACTGAGGCTAATGATCAAAAGTAGAAAAACACATATCACGCCTATTATCCCTTGCGGGGTAGGCAGAGCGCAAACAGCCGCATAAAACGGACATTTACGCCACGCCTGACAAATATTTGAGGGTCACTCGGAAAATTGTGTATCGCCATAGTGACAGGTTGTCAGCCTATCGCCTAAAATTGCAATATACTTTACGCCTGGACAGCTTTTAACTCTTTACAAAGCACAAGTCCGATCCTGCATGGAGTATTGCAGTCACCTTTGGGATGGCTCAGCCAAATACCAACTTGCCGCTCTTGACTCGGTTGTTCGGTGGAACGCAGGGCCAAGAGGCTCATAGGCGACATAAAACTGGTGGACACCAAGCTACACAGCCTGGCACATCGCCGCAAGGTTGCCTGCTTGTCGGTATTTTATAGATTGTACTTCGGAGAGTGTGCTCAAGGGCTTCACGACCTTGTTCCACCAGCTCCCTTCTACCATCGGACATCCAGACACACCGCCGGATACCATCCGTACCTGGTAGCCATTCCACCAATTCGGACTAAGCGCTTCCAGTCATATAATGCGCACTGCTAAAGAGTGGAATTTACTACCTGCGTCTGTGTTTCCAAAAGCATACAACCCTAATCTCTTCAAAGTAAGAGTGAACAGGCTTCTTCTGGGTGAGCTCGCTCCATCTTAGACTCTGTCTCTGTCCTATGACCTAGACTAGAGTCAAGAGCAAACCCATCATTAATAAAAAAAAAAAAATACACACCCACGGGTCCCTTAGTCGCCTCTTACGACTACCACGGGAATGAAATAGGGTGATGCTATTCTAAGCCGGCATCACAAGTAGAAAAAGTAGGAATATTAACAAGAAGTTACATCGTCTAAAAATATTTACAAGAAATCATGAAAAATCCGAATAATCCGGATTATCCGGATTGACCCCATAATCCGTTTTTGAGAATCCGGATATTTGATTTAGAACGGATTTGCATTCCCTAGTCCTGAGGTCTCCAAACTGGGCCAAAAATAACATACCCCCCTGTGGTATCAACGGCCACTAAACCAGTTTGCTGAAGTACCCGTTTTCTGCCACACCAGAATCTCCCGAGGACGTCTGACCCGAGGAGAACGTCCACCGTACCAGGAGTATCAAATTCAGGATCAGCTAACTCTAAGCCTGTGGTTAACCCTCGTACCGTTGACGGTAACCGAACCTGAGGAAGTTTCCCTACCACTTCATCCAGCACCACTGCTGAGGCATGATAGCTGACCCCTGTACCTGTATTACCTAATGTGAACTCGAAGTTCACCTGACCCCGAACGTCAGGCACATCTACACCTCCAATACCTACAGCCCCATCCGTTGTGGGCCTTATATTTAAGCGTAGCCTACTCACCAGCTTACTAGATACAATACAACCCTGAGCCCCTGTATCTAACAAGGCTCTTACCTGTATGCTGCGGCCACCGTATCCCCATACCCAAATCATTGCCGTAGGCAACAATACCGTAATTGGCCGGGGGGCCGAAGCTGGCGTGTAGGCGGCGATTACCTAGCAGGAACCTAAGCGCGGAGTGTCCGCGTCCTGCGGGGGGGTCCTGGGGCGCGTCCCCTCTCTCCGTACACCTTCGAGTGGGTCCCACTCCTGCTGATAGGGACCTCTGGTCCTGTACGCCATGGCTGGCAGCCTATAGTAACCCTGCGGCAGGCGCGCGTACCGTGGATGCGCCTGTAGCCGCGGGTGCTCAGCCAAGGGGAGAGGCATGCGTGGGTCATGAGACCTCACCATGTTGTTCAGTCCCGCCGAGTACTGCATGTACTGGCCCTGGTATTGGCACCCGCCCGTAGCATCACGTATCTGTGATGGGTGCCCCTGACCTTGGACCTGTGACCACCTACCCTGTCCCGGCACCTGCTGCCGAGGTGGTGACTGTCTCGCGCGTGGTGAAGGGGGCATCACCTGCTGATGTCCCTGGCCTCGTCCCTGAAACCCTGGTGGAAGAGGACTCCTCCTTGGAGGGGGTGGGGAGCGTTGCTCCCGTCTAGGTAGGGCAGACTCCGTCCGCTGACCCGCGTCAGCTCTGCCTCCGTAATCTCCGCTGCGGTTCATGCATAGGAGCTGATGGTGGGCACCCTGGCAGTACCTGCAGTTGGTGCTTGATGGGCACTCTCGCACCTGATGCGGCCCCATACACCTAAAGCACCAACGCCGTTGCTGCACCACACCACGACGTTTCTGCACCCGCTGTGCAGCGAACTCCTCACACGCAGTCACCTGATGCCCCGCCTCTCTGCAGTAGGCACACCTCGTTTCCAAATTAGCGACATTGTATCGCCTGGGTGGCCTACTCTTACCGTCTCGCGCCTGTGCACCCGGCCGTTCCGGGCGGCGAGCGGCCGCAGTCTCCGCGTGAGGCGACTCTCCAAATTGGGCATCTACCCGCCTGCACTCGGCCTCGAGGAAGGACTTGAGCTCCTCGAAGGTCGGGAGGTAATCAGATGTCTTACCTCCGTGTGACTGTTCAAAACGAGCGGCCATGTCGCTCGGCAGGCGGCGCAACAACGTGTGGACCAGGATATAATCATAGCCTGACACCGGCATCCCCTGTCTCTCAAGAGCGTTCACTGCAACGCAGACAGGGTTGAGGACCTTGGCCCTGAGGTCCGTCCCTCGTGTGATGGTCGGCACGGTGAGCCACTGTTCCAGGAGTTGGTCAATCATGAGACGTTTGTTGCTGTATCTCTCGATCAGCAAACCGCGAGCCGTCTCGTAACTTGCATCATCGACTGGTAGATGCTTTACCAGCTCATGGGGCTCACCTTGCAGCTTGGCCATCAATTGTGCCATTTTATATGCCGGCTGCAAGTCAGTGCGGTTATGAATCACACTGTCAAACAGATCCTGGAATCGGGTCCAATCCGTGTAGTCCCCGTGGAAGACCGGAATAGCCACAGCCGGCAGGGGCACTTGCACCCCCGGTCCCCGCGGACCATGGGATGGGTCCGGCTCCCCAGCCCTACGCCTGGTGATCACAGCAGCCGCCTGCTGGATCTCCTGCCCCATCTCCAGGCACTGGGTCACATTCGCCCGGACCATAAGTTTGGCCTCCTCATCAGGCGTCCCATCAAATAACTCCTCGCATCCAGTGAGGCAATCCAACACCTCCGCGACCCGTTCGTCAATCCGTTGCGCACAAGCGATGAGTGCGTCCTCTCGGTCCCCGCGACCGACCATCGCCTGCTTAGTCGCGAACCAAATTAGGTGCGTTCTAATTTTTGCCTGAAGCTGTGTAATTGTGGGAGCCATGGTACCAACTCAAAGTAACACCGAACCTTACAATAAAAAAAAAACAATAATAAACAATCGGCCCTGATCCTACCGCTAGGATATCCGCACAGGGTAAACACAACGATAATAAAGCAATTCACTAATTGATTGGCCCTGATCCTACCGATAGGATATTCTACACAGGGCACACACTACAATCACAATAAATATATTTTTTTTTATGTAGGTAGATTAAAAATCTTATACTAAAATAATCTTAAATCTAGTGGTTTTCTGAACCACGCTCTGCTACCAAAAATTGTCTAATTCCAAGCTAAACTCCCGCAGTGGAAGCGATTTACACAGGTAAATTTCTAGTAAAATACCAGGAGTTCAACTGAAGGCAGACAATGGCCGCGTTACGCAGCGCTAAATAGCATACGCTGCACAATATAGCAGCGCATACTATGAATTAAACGTGAACCTAAATCTATTTAACTTAATTAACTAAGTTGAGTGAAATTGGCAAATGATGTGTTCTGACCTTTACATAACTCAAGTCGGTAGTAAATACCGTCTGCCGATCTGGCGTTACGTCACACGTATTAGCACTAGATTATAAGTAAGTACCTCCAAATTATATCACCCCACGAATTCCGCAATTCGTACTAAGGAGTCACAATGATATGGTACAACAAATATGACTAAAGGGAACACACCATTAACACGAATAAACAGTTTTATACTAAACAACCAGGTTTAACACTTACAGTCAACGTGCCGGTCCAAATGCATAAAATACCCAACGGAGAAAGGAAGTACAGGGAATGGATCAAAGAGGAATTCCGTGGGTACTTACAGGGCTGGGTGGAAAAGATATCGACACCCAGCATTCCACTACAGCCTTGGCGCGTTATTCACTTCAAACCACTCACAGCTTCTGTTCGTATTTCACTTTGATATTAGTCATTACGCGTGACCCAACCCGAATTTGGGTCGTACAAACGCGAGCCGATATGGCCACTTGATGCCTATTCAACGCGACGCTCACGTGGAAGACGTCGAGACATCCAACAATCACTAAGCCTGGTATTCTAGTATAACCCAGGAGAACCGCAATAATACGATGCATCAACACGCGCGATCTCAAATTGAATCGTCCATTACACGCGGCATCACAAAACGCGTGGCGGGAAATCCGTACAAAACACAATACGTTCTCGTCCGAACGGTTTTGAGTGACTGAGTGCGGTGCAGAAATCACCGCTTGGCGTCTACCAGGCGGCCCGCGCGCACGCCGCCCCCTCGCCCCGCGAGCGAGAAAGGGACAACATATGCCCAGAGCGATGCGTGCGAAATCGCGGCGCATTCATAGACCGTCATTAATACCTAACTTACCCCAGCATAGCAACGCTAAATTAAACAGGTGGGACACTCACAAAGTTGATATTTATCACTTTGTGAATTTGTTCCCGGTCTGGTTAGGACATTGCAGGCTGAACCACCTAAATGGTTCTGTGCTTCGGAGGGCACGTTAAGCCGTAGGTCCCGGTTGCTATGATTACTTAGACGGCGGTCGTTACCCAACCATGTCAGAGGCCTACTACTAGTAGTAGGCGGTTGTAAAACTCTGACACCAGGGTTCATTGGGTCGTTGACGATTCGGTGTCCCACACTAAAAGAAGAAGATTTACTTACTTATTTACTTATTTTTATTAACTCAGGTGACACCGGCGAAATTAAGTCTGAAGTTCGCGAGCAGATCAACGGAAAAGTGGCGGAATGGCGCGAGGAGGGGAAGGCGGACATGATACCTGGTGTACTCTTCATTGATGAGGTAACACAGCGAAGCCGGTTATCGTTTTACATTAGAAAATTGAAAAAAAAAGTTGTGTGATACAAATTTCTTTTTCTCAAACACGCTAGGAAATGTGTTCATTTCTTTCAAAAAAAGAAACCGCGAAGTTTCACATTGTTTGTCACGTCTCAGATCACGCCAGCAAAGTTGTATGGAAATCCTTTGCTGGTGTCCATTAAAATAAATTCGTTATACGCTAAACCCACATAATTTGATTTCAAAATTATCTCGATGACTCTCATAGAAACGGAACGTAATTTTGTATGAAACAGGTAACTAAAGACGAGGCTGTATGATGTGAAGACGCTTGCCTGTCCAGAATTAAAAAAGAAAAGAATGAACTAAACATTTAGTATGGCTGAATATTACGTAATACTGTGCCTTACAGGCGAATTTATTTTAAAAAATTACAATTGGTGGGAAAATTGTAAATTTTTATTTGTTTCGTTGTGTTGTGGTCGCTAGCTAACTTTTATAAGAAGTACAATCTTTCATTTCCTAGCCTTTTTTTTGAGAAAAGCACTATGTAAGCCTCGGGGAAAATTACTTTGCTTGACTTGTATAATTGAAGTCCAGCAAAGTCTTATTTTCCATACCTCGACAACAATGTACTATTTTTACAATGACGGTTCATGACGTCAATAAGTGATATGATAATACTATCCTACATTGAATAAAGAATTTAAATTTCATAAGTTACATGCCGTGTGATGCCGGCTTAGAATAGCACCACCCCATTACTTGCCCGTGGGTGTCGTAAGAAGCGACTAAGGGACTCGAGGGTGTATATTGCTATTTTAGGCGATGGGCTGACAACCTGTCACTATAGTAATACACAGTTATCTGATTGACCCTCAAAGTGTCTTTAGTCAGAAGTGTTAATGTCCGTTTCACGTTTCACGGCCGTTAATGCTATGCCTACCCCGTACCCCCGGGATATAGGCGTGATTTATGTATGTAGATTGACCCGGCCAGCCCCGAGGCAGGGCCTTTTTTATTGTTATTTTTTATCCCATCCGATCCGGCTTTTCAACATGACTACTACTTGTATAGTTGTCCAATTTCTTTCGTTGAAATATGAAATTTTGAAATTTCTCACGGGAAAGAAATGGGGTGATGCTATTCTAAGCCGGCATCACACGGCTTTAAAGAATACATACACATACATATAACCACGCCTCTTTCCCATAGGGGTAGGCAGAGACTACATCTTTCCACTTGCTACGATCCTGACACACCTCTTTCGCTATAAAGAATATACATTTTAATATGAAATTTTCGCGTGTAAATATGTTTTTTTTTTGCTCTGACAGGCTCACATGTTGGATATTGAGTGTTTCTCGTTCCTGAACCGCGCTTTGGAGTCCGACACCGCCCCAGTCGTCATAATGGCGACCAACCGTGGCATCACCCGGATCAGGTACCCCACTGTCCACTGGTGGACTGAAATTTTTAGTGGGTTATAGAGTCAAATATTGATTTGAGTCCTGTGCGCACAATATGCGACAAAAATTGTTCAAACGAAAATGTTCAACACAAAATGTGCAGCAAATATTTTGCGTTATGACAAGGATTGTTCTAGAAAATCTATCTATCCTTGTCACACTAAGGCGAGTTTCATATTTGTATCCTGCTCTCAGTTGACACTCGTCAATTGACGCGTAATATTTGCTGCACATTTTGTGTTGAACATTTTCGTTTGAACAATTTTTGTCGCATATTGTGCGCACCCTTGCAAGTTGACCGTTGAACCTGTATTTGACTTTTGTGTCATTCGTAGACCCAATGGGCTTTAGTCGACTTTTGACTCGTTCGTCATTTCCGTAAAAAACTTGGTAGTTCATCGATTCTCTGGTTCGCCGACTTGAAAGTTTAGGCGCCTCAGCAACAGCCAGCAACAAATAGAAAACAACTTAACAACACTAACCATTATGTGAACAACAAGTGGAAAACAACTGAACCACAACCAAACAACAACTGAAGAACTATTGAATAACATCTGAACAACAACCGAACAAAAACTGAAAAACTTCAAACAACAACTGATTATCAACTGAACAACACGTAAACAACAACTGAACAAAAACGGAACAACAAATGTAGATCACGTGCTTACGCCAGTCAAGTAATAGGCTGAAGAGGTCAATGTCCAGCAGTGGACTGTTCTTGCTGTTACTAAAATAAATAAAAATATTAGTAGCAGAAGACAATTTCACGATTTATGTGATAATTTAACCACTTCGCTCAGGTCGAATTTTGCAACAATAGATTTGTATTGTACTTCATGTACACATGTGTGCTGTTACGAGCGGAGTAGTTAAGTCAATATATATTTTTTAATCTGCTTTGTAATTCCAGAGGCACGAACTACAAGAGCCCCCACGGGATCCCACTGGATCTGTTGGACAGGATGATCATCGTGCCCACCTCGCCATACTCACACCACGAGCTCAGGGAAATACTCAACATCAGGTGATGGAACATTCTGGAACGGATTTTAATTTTATTTAATTTAAATTTATTTTATTTCATTATCTTTTACTAGCTTTTACCCGCGACTTCGTCCGCATTAGATAGTTTTTTTAGAAACAGGTTCTAAAGTAGATATGTATATTCATAG